>JAOTON010000021.1:0-400498 GCA_034440635.1 Lepas anatifera
GACCTCAGGTTATATTAGGTCACGAGATGACTTCTGGAGGTCAAACCAATGGCAGGGTATCAGTACTGCTTTTCATATAACAAAAATAGCTTGGGGTCATTTTCCTCTCAAATGTACGTTACCAGTTCCAATACCTCTAATGGCATAAGAGTTATGCTGAGTTTTTCTTAAGCATTGCGGCATTAGTGAAATGACCTATCGTGACCTAACTTGACCCTTTGGTTGTCAAACCATTGACCTCAGCACTTCAGCATGTGAATTAGTTTCTTCTTGAATTCACGAGAGCTTTATAATGCACTTTGCAGATTTACGTTAACACCCATATTTTCTGAGTTAGAGGGGGCATCGATGACTTCCGATGGGGCGAAGGCGGTGCCGGATCTCCGGTGGGCTCAGGTTAATGCCCAGAAAACCCAGATGGTGGTTCTCGGTATGCCGGCCTTGCTTCGTGACATTCCACCAGTAGCCATCTCTCTGTTTGCGTTGCCCGGAAATTCCCGACGCCAGTGAGATTAGAAATATAGGGCTTACCATGGATAGGAGCATGAATTATCAGTCACACATTCATGTTATGTCTAAGAAGTGTATCGGAATTCTAATAGCGCTTAGCCGTGTACGTCACGTAATCCTCTGCGCCAACCTCGAATCGTCACTGTGGAATCACTTGTTTTGTCTATCATTCGGTATTGTATGTCTATTTAAGGCTCTTGTGGAGAGGAACTATTGCGCCTTGTCCAGAAAATATTAAACTTTGCTGCACGAGTTGTGACTGGTCGGAGGCGATATAACCACATACCTGACTCCGACTGTGGAGCTTGGCTGGCGCTGGCCTATTACTCGACTCGTGCATGCCGTTGAACGGATTGTATTGACTGAGCTCCCGGAATATGTGTGGCAGACTTTTGGCAGGAGGGGCCAGCCAATTGCACCAGCATGACACTGGCGGCGCCGCATTATGGACCCTCCTTTGATACGCACGAGTCCGGCCGCCGGCGTCCATCCTATCGTGGGGTGGGCAGCACTAAACCTGAGTGCGCTTCCAGCCGGGTGATCCACATATTAACCCGCGACCCCACCGGGGGTCCGGCGCCACCTTCGTTCCCCACCGGGGGCCATTGATGGCCCCCCTCCTAACTCCGAAAATATTGGAGTGAGCGCAAATCCTGTAAGTGCGTATTAGAAACCTCGCTTGAATTAAGTAATAAATTACTTCGCATGTTTAAGCGCTCAGGTCAATGGTTTTGACCTCCAAAGGTCAAGAAAGGTCCCGACAGGCTATTTTTTCGGTCAAATCTGCAATGCTTAAGAAAACTGAGCATAACTCCTCTGCCATTAGAGCTATTGAGATATGGTTAGAGTACATTTGATAGGAAATTGCCCGAACTTTTTTCCGCAATGTGAAACGTAAGGACCTCCCGCCAGTGGTTTGACCTCCAGAGGTCACCTCGTGACCCTAATATGACCTGAGGTCACGAAAGGTCCAAAAGTGACTCTTGCCGTATATCAAATGAAAGCCAGTGACAAGGAAAAACATGATGGTGTTTGTTTCACACGCCCTTGCTTAATTGGGTCAAAAGTTATTGTCAAAATACTGTTTTTGACCTCTGGTGACCTTGGATGACCTTGGAAAAGTCAAAGGGCAAATAGGACCCCTGGGATCCGTGAAAGGGTGTCCAAAAACGTTGTTCTGAGCAGTCTGAGTATTTGCAATCCATTTTTGTGGCTTTTATATCATGAAACAGCTTTTCCCCATGCTTTTCAAATGGGAGAGGTCGCCTCGTGACCTGACCTCAGGAGCACGAAATCGAAAAATCCCGGATATACACCTTGTAGACCCTGGAGGTTATGAAGTGTAGGTAAGTTTCAAATCGATCGACTTTGAAATGTAGCTCTTACAGGGCTCTAAATTTGAAGTGAGGTGACCTTGGTTGACCTCGTCTGGTGACCTGACCTTGGGTGACCCGGGGTAAAAATTTCAGGGATGGTGGGAAAATGATGCAGTGAGGAGGTAGAGCCCTCAACCGCGGTGCTGCGCCTCGTCGTTTTTCTGCTATCCCGGAAAAACCTTAGGGGGGCCATCGATGGCCCCCGGTGGGGCGAGGGTTTAGACCAGTCTTATGAATTTTATAAAATCTCCGGCATGGTTAGACTGATGTGATGAGTGTTTTGGTGCTACGTGATGTGCGAGTGCATAGGTGTTGATTTTATGTTTTTTACGTCATCTTTTATTGTTTTATCATGTCGACGTGAACAAGTGAAAAAACCTCCTGAGTGGACCGTGTTTGAATATATCTGAATCTGAATCTGAATCTGAGGTGTCAGATGTCCAGTGTGGAATTGTTACTTGGGCAGTAGAATGTCAAATGGAGAAAAGGCATGGCTTCAAGGTGGCTCCTTTGTTTCGGACGCCAGTTTTTTGCTGTCGGTGTTGGTGTTCACACTTTTGTGCAACATAGGAGTGGTAGAATGTCATGGGATAAGAGGACTTAATGTGCTGACGAGAGAATTTGATGATGATTGTTGATGAGAACTCATTGAGCGTGGTTTACCATCATTGAGCGGGATTATCATCATTAAGAAGGATTTACTTTTTCTAAATTCTTGGTTCCGGTGCCAGTTCCGGCGCCGGCAGGCCTCGGCTGGTCCCGGCAAGGCCCAATGTGGTCCTGGCATTGATCCTGGCAAAATTGTTGGGTTAATAGGAAAACACTTGCAGCCTTTTCTCATACTTTTCAGCCAGTGACTTATTTACTATTTTCTATTTCATTTTATTTTCTCTATTCTAGATTTTCTATTTCAGCCATGAATTATGGGTAATTGTGCTATTTCAGTTCATTTTCGAATGAAGCTTACTACAAATAAATTAAGGCTTATATTGCCGTGCCAGCGTTAAGCCACCCAAAACCCCCTGGATCAAGAAGAGATCTTCAGCCCAGGCCATGGTATGTCACTTCTCGGCCTGACATCCCCCCTCCCACCGTGACCCCATTTAAGAACAGCCCCATGTAGGCTTGAGTAAGAAAAATCTGTGTGTGCGTAGTTAGCCATTATGATATGGGCCCCACGGAACACAGCTCCTAGTTAAGATTATTATGCTCTACAGTTCTCAGAGGTCCTGGTACAGATCCAGTTGATTCCGGCAAAATCCCGGTCGAGCCAAGCATCCGGCCCCGGCTCCGGGACGTTGGGACCAAAAATAGAACCTCGAGTGCTGATCCCGCCAATTGTTCTCCGCAAAAGACGCCTACTTACAAGACAGAGTAAATTTAAATAGGGAAAATGTCACAATTGCTCAAGAAGAACCAGACAGCAGCCGGAGGCAGTTACTGAAGAGCTGCTTGCTGCGGAGACACAATCCTCATCGATTGACTTACTGGGCGCTCCAACAGTTTCAACCGAAGTCGATGTTTCCCATGCATTGCCGCTGCTGAACAGGACTACCATCCGAACAGATAGGCTTTTGGTTGAACTGATCTTTTGAACTTTGTGTATTCTTCGCTGTGTGCTTTTAATTTCTTATTACCGTTTTCGAAACATAATAGGATGTGCATGGGGTTTGTCATTTTATTTCAGAACCAAAGTGTTAGTTAAACTTCAAGGGGGAACGTCCATCCAAACTGTGAACCAAAGGAGTTCTTTTCCTTGTCTCAATAGAAATTAAAACTGTCTTTTGGTACAGTAATTCAGCCTCTTCTGCCTCCTCTGCTGGTGAACCGAACCGAATGCCACGAAATCTAATACACTACTGTCATAACACAGCCCTTTAGCCTTGTATTCGCTTCCACCCAGGACCTGAAAAATATTAATTCCAGCCTGCTTCAAAACACATACCTTATAGCGTATGGTGTTTACGTTCGTTACTCTTTATGAAACCTTACTGAAGCCGAAAACAAAAGAGGAAAGAAAAGAAAGACCAGAAAAAATTGCCAATGGCACCCCTAACCTTATGAAAATGCCCACAATACCATGTGCTTTTGTAGATGCATGTTTCCCTAGCAACAAGCTTCTAGCCCATAGTCTCCGCTGAGCCCCACACGCGTGCGTGTTGTCGGCTGGTCGAAGTGCCAGTCGGCTATCGGGGCGCGCCGGACGGCCGATTTTTGCGAGCATGGCGTCAGTCTTTGGCTGATTAGCCATCGATAAATTTAAGAACACAAAATTTCATTGAGGGTATTAGAAAGCACAGTCACAGGGAACAGGGTGACCCAAAAAACAGTCATCAACAATAATCTAATAACGTCCAAAATTTTATTTTGATCATTACCAAACATCATCCACATTATGGCAGGGCTATGTGCTCAACATCCAGCTTTCAAGTTTCTGGCTTAAAAACTCGGCTTTTTACTGGCGCTTCAAGATGTGCTCCAAATGAGCCCCCGTCGCTGTAGGCACACTTAGATCCTGCAGGCGAAGTTCTCGATGACCCGCCCGAATTCCTCCTTGGGGATCGCTCTTATGGCTGCTGTGATGGCTGCCTTCCAGGGCAGGAATGGTCTGTGGGTTGTCTTCATACACCCTGTCCTTCAGGTACCGCCACAGATAAAAAGTCTGGGGTTTCAAGTCCGGTGAATGCGGTGACCACTCGTATCTTTCCTGTACAATATTTCAAGGTTGATCACTAGCCACTTTAGAAATCATTGTTTTAATAATTGAATACAAATTTATAAAAATTGGATATAATTATTTTTGAAAAGCCGAATTCTCAAAGCCGGAAAACACAATGTTAAATTCGATCACGTACTAAATGAGCATCCATATCGAAGGATTACGTAATAAATAATGGTTTTATGTCATCATGTTTAGCCAAAACACGGATTTTCAATATTTTCAGCAATGTTTCACTCGAAAACCCTTTTTGAGAAATTAAATATTCTCAAATCTGAATTTTACGCCACTGAAAACCCTGTGTACGAAGTTGGAAAGAAATTTGAGACCATGCTATGTACAATCCAGGCGGTGCCTGGTCGATTTGTCCTGGAAAGTCCCATATATCAGAATGTTTTTTGCTTTGTTTTCCTTTGTCCAATAAGGTGGGCTAGTCTACTCGCAAGCTTCCGCATTCAATATAAGACCGGTAAAGCGGCCAGATTAGAACCACTCTGAGAAATACTATTACGCTGCGCTCCATGCATTTCGTCATTTGGTTCTGATACATGGTAGTGACTGAGTTTTGAAAAGATACAATACAAAAACATTAGCACAAAATTCAAGAACAACATTGAGAAGACAAAACGCCACGAATGTACGTGCGGGGTTCTATAATTTAGTGATTATTTTTTGTAATGTGTCTATTCGCAACTCATTCGTGATCATGCATTGAATACTAAACCGTCGATTAGACTTTGTTTTGAAGACCACATTCAATATAATGAATAATTGACAGTGTAGGATTATTTTCACCGCTATAACCGTTATCAGGGTCAATATTTTCCTGTTTTAATTGACGAGACTTGTCTGGTTTCATTTCAGCAACTGTGTGCGTTTCTCCTACTGGGCCTCATCGGCGCTGCATCAACGGGGAGCAGTGTAAACGTGGATCCGGCCGCTATTCAGACCCAAATTCAACAAGCCTTGCAAAGTACCGGGGGCCTCAAAAAGGGCGTGATTTTCAGAGGAAATATAGGTCCAATTCGATATGCTGGTTTTACGGGTCCTACCGCTGGTGGTCCAGGACGGTAAGTATTTATATATATATATATATATATATATATATATATATATATATATATATATATATATATATATATATATATATAAAGTATATATTATGCATATTTCTCGACAGCTGTGGATATATATATATATATATTTATATCGACCATGTTACAGTACAAATAATGTGATACATCCCTTAGCACTAAAAACAAAACGTTTTACCATTCACAAAAAAATTATCACAAATCCATGACCCGGGGTGCGCCCACGGAATTTTTCAGGGTGCATGGACCCAGGCTGGTGCTGACCGGAGGGAGGCGAATTTTGAGCATGTTCGTTACTTGACAGCGTTAATGACGATGGACCCAAAACTTTGAAGGGGGACGGCCCCCTAGTTGTCCAACAGGGGGAAACGTACCTCCCTCCCCTCGGCTCTTGCTGCCCATATCCATGACCAGGTTTTGTATTTCCTGTGAAAAATTAAATTGGTCACCAAAAGCTTAATAATTATCCCTGCAATCAGGCAGGGAAAAGTAAGATAAGTGTAAGGTACTAGAAGTAACATATCGTAGAATCATGAAATGATACCTTCAGCAGCCTTACCGTCGTATAGATATGACAGTTACAAATGACAATTTAAATAATGAGCCTCTGCACTATGTTACCGGCACATTGTATAAAATTAACTTGATTATGTCAGTACTTGTATTTTCAAGTCTCAAACAAGGCAAGCCGTAAGGAGCTATAAGTGTATATTTTCACTTTTGAAACTATGCGTAATTTATGGTGTCAATTGATGTTCTTCTCTCTGACACTACCTAGTGATATTGCTTCTATCATGGTAAACTTAGAATAATATTATATGTAGAGAAACCTGGAAATACCTGATAGACTGTTTTACATATGAATACAACATGATCCCATAAATTCAGACATAATATATATTCAATTTTACAATATTGCTCCGTTCTATCATGATTTATCTTGATGATATTTCTATGGAATAGGGATTTAGTGGACTTGTAGGGGAGACCGGGGCTGGTTGAATCATTTTTCATTTTTCCCTCCGTAGCTAATGATCCACAATATCTATCGATAATTGGATACCACCATTTAAAACATAGTTATTTTCCCCACCAAACGAATCTTAATCTTTCCTCAAAAACAAATATATTTTACCACAATAAACTTTTGAAATAAGCTCTGCACTTGATGCAAGCTGCTCCGATGCCGGGGTAAGTTGCATCAGTACCCGGGGCAGCTTGCATCGGGAGGAATTAGTGCACAGAAACACAACACAACGTCAGATTCGCTTTATTGGTAGGTACGTTTCCCCATTCAGCTCATCGAATACCTTTCCGAGCTTACCTACTCAGAGTCAGAGTCACAGTGGTGACAGATATAGAACCTGCTTGTTCCACTGCAGGTCTCGCGCGCCACATGGCGCATGGCGTGGTCACATGGCAATGTCAAAGGTCATGGGTCAAGGCTTTTCTTTTTGAGATCGTAGGGGACCACCGGTCCCCCTCCAGTGCGTGTTCGTGCCAGACCCATTCCAGTCCGGGTATTAGTACAGAAAATTGAGATATTCTCAGCCACAGCATTTAAATATTCTTCCTTATTTTCTCTGCCAATAATCAGGGGCGTCACCACAATTTTTTTAAGGAAGTGACGGACCCTAACCTGGCGATGACGGGGGAGGGGAAGGGAGGGGGTAGGGAGGCGATTTTAATATGGTGAAAAAGTGCAAAAATTAGGCACCTATTTCAAGTTCGAATAGGGGACGCCCGTTCCCTCGTTCTTGAAATTGGGTGACGCGCTCCTTCTCCACTTTCGACGCTCATGCCAATGATGATGGTAATAATACATCCATATGACTATTCAATTCACCCATAAACAAAACTAAGCGCCGGGGTAGGTTGCATCAATGTTTCAACCTGCCCCGCGAAAAATGATTCGTCTTGCCCCGTCCCTGCCCTGAATCAATCATGGCGCCAAATATTGCACAAGCCAAGAGGTCCCGCCAAAAAATATTCACCTCAATTGAAGACGAGAAAAACACAATTTAACCTGCCAGGCTTATGACCAGCGTGCATGTTATCTTGTATTTCATTTAAAACGTAATGTAACAGACTAAAAAATGCTTACACCCTAAAGAATGAGTTTTTGTCTCCTCACCTGGTATCGGTCGACCGCCTTTGCTGGTTTCTTCACCGGAAAAACATTGAGCGTGCGCGGTTCTAGTGGGCCCACTTAAAGTGTTATCTAGTGAATATGTTTTTAGTTACAGCCCCTGATGCATTCAACCCGTGATGTAACCAGCCCCGGTCTCCCCTATAGTTTGTTGGAATATGCGTAACTGAATCAACTGGCATATATTGAACAAAATATGTTTGTGGCCATTCACTTTTCCAAATGACATTCACTCTGGAGCAATGTTTTCCGTAGTACATTGCAGCATGTTCAAATACATCGCATTACACTGGAGTAACCAAAAATCTCAACGTGACCTGGAATTGGAGTTGTGGAGCAACAGTTAACCTTTTCTGCATTCCATAGCGATCCTGGTGTCTTCGGAGCATTCGGGGCGGCTGGCAAAATCCCAGCCCGGGAAGGATTTCCGGGAGGATACACAAGCTTCGGAGGCTTCGGGTCATACCAGCCCAATAAAGGAGAAGGCGGCTTCGGTGGCTACGGTGCCCCCCAAGGCTTCGGGGGATACAACTTCCCCGGACAGTTCCTGAGTTTTCAGCCTTCTTCTACTCACGGATCCTCAGACAACGGAGGCTACGGGGGCACTGGATTCTTTGGAAGATACAATTATCCTTCAGGATCCGTAGATATTCAGCCTTTTTCTATCGAGAGCCACTCAGACAATGAAGGCCTCGGAGGAAACGGAGGATACGATGGCGCTGAAGGATTCAAAATTCCATTTCCCGGAGGATCCCTACATTTTCAGCCTGTTTCTCCTGGAGGGACCTCCGGAACAGCCCCAGCAGTGTCTGAAGTCTCACACGTAACCTCCGGGACCTCTGAAGATGTCTCCGTGAAATCACACGGATATAATCATTGATAAAAACTAAAAAGCGTGCCAAAGTTCTGGCAATCCCAAAAAGAGGACACCCATCACGACGGAGAGAATAGTTAATGCTAAATGTACGCTTTAGAAATGGTTCTGTGGGAGATTTGCAAATCTTCCGAGTAGACAAATGGGATCAGTGGTGAACACATGTATTGTTAATGACCCAATATATATTTTATCTACCTTCGGAACTGTCGTATGAGCCGTCACTCCATACAACAATGATCAGGAACACAACTAGCAGAAGTGTGTTTTTCAAATACAAAGCTCAATTTCATCGCTTTTTAATTCAACAGGTACAAGCTAAAATGGTGAACAGCCAAAATGGAGCCGGCACGTGAACACCTGTTTCCGCCTATTTTGATACCGCTGATTTCAAATTTAGTATCCGTTTTTGCCATCGGACCTGGTTTCTTCTCCAGAGCATGCCTGGTGTATAGCCCCTACACTTTCCACACACTATCAGCCTAGACTTTTGTGGATAAATATAGATCAAGGATGTCGAGAATCCAGATTATCTGCACCCAGACAATGCAGCTTATCAATATACATGTGAGTTTATTGTAACGGAACACAGCCTCGCATTCAAGTGCATGAACATTGTGCATTGAACAAGATTTGCGCTCGGTTGCACAAGCTCGCCGGTATTGTAGACCCAGAGGTGACGTCGCAACATTATATGATGAGGATTTTATGCCAGAGTCACCTCCCTTGAAGGCCGAGTCTACGTAAAAACTCTCAGGTCAAGGTCATACCACCATTTCAAGGTCATTGACCCTAGTGCCTTTGGTCGGATGATGCCGCCTAATATGACGTATATCATGCTACGACGTCATACGCTAGGTCAATCAATCTTGAGCTCAAAGTCGCAGGTTCAAGATAAAAGGTTATGGGTCAAGGTCAAACCTTATTTTCCGCCCGACGGTTGCCATAGTGCTAGTTGCAGTACACGTTGTAGGCAAAAAGTAATACGTTAACGTCAAAGGTCAATGGTTTTTAAACGACCTTGGCCCAAAAGTTTCAGATAACATTGCTTCAGACCTTTCCTCTGTTACTTTAGGCCACTTCCTCTCCATATCCGGCTTATCATCGCATAATCACGGCATTTTCCAATGACTACCCTGCACATACAGAATTTGACTTAAACGGCTTCGTTTTACCTTGAATATATTGACCTAGGTTTATGAAAATCGGGTTTAAGGTAGAATACCCCAACCTCCACAAACACCTGAGCGTTCATTTTCCTTGACCTCTTGGGTTTTGCACTGTCAATGTCACTTATGCCAACTAGGCTTGCACAAAGACGACACACAGACACATTGGATCTCAAAATTCTGATCTGATACGGAATTTATGCTGCCAGAGTCGTGTTCAGCGCCACAAATTACCTTAGAAACGAACTATTTTATTTTCGATCCACGACAAAAGTTCAATTTTCCTGACCAGTGCTATCAGCAAACAAAAACAGAAGATAACACAAATTGTATTTCAAACAGTATATTCAATTCACTAATAAACTACGCACACTTCCACACTATTGATGCCACTTTAACACCCGCACTGGAGGGGTCTGGCACTAACGCGCACTGGAGGGGTGCCTGGTAGGCCCCCTAAGATCTCGGAAACTGAGAGGTTTAGAAAAACGCCACTTAGGGGGTGGGTGGGGCTATGGTGATCTACATGATGACCAATTTTCATTGACCTAGGTCAATATATTCAAGGTCGAACGAGGTCGTAAAGGTCAAATCTTGGCCATGCTGGGGACCGATTGGTAAATGCTGCACCTTGACCTTTGACCTTAACCTTTGTATTGGGGTACCCTATCGATGACGTCATAGCATAATATATGGCAGATCGGGTAACGTCATTTGGCCGGAAGCACAGTGGTCAGTGACCTTGAAAGTGCAGACATGACTTTGACCCGTGATCTTTGACCTTGACTTTGACTTTCATGTGAGGTGACCTTGACATATAATCCCGGTTATATGGTGTTGTGACGTCACCACTTGGCCTCCAATGCAAGCTAACTGCTCCGACCGCACGATTACGGCGATCTCAAAATGCAGGTCTGACTTAGAAAGCCTATAAGTCAAAACCATTTTGACCGATTTTCAAAAAGTCTTCACTAATCGACGCGCTATTAAATTCTGTTAAATGTGGCCACGCATCTTTTTAGACTACGGGTGGTTCTCCGGCCACCTCGGAAAAACAGGTGGTGGGGACCTCCAAGGCCCCCTCCAGTGCGCGTGTTAACCCGCGCCCCACCGGGGGCCATCGATGGCCCCCTCTAACTCCGAAAATATGGGCGTTAGCACAAATCTGAAAAGTGCAATAGAAAGCTCGCGTGAATTCAGTAAGAAATTACTTCGCATGTTTTAGTGCTCAGGTCAATGGTTTGACCTCCAGAGGTCAAAATAGGTCAAGATCGGCTATTTTCACTCAAATATGCAATGATTAAGCAAACAGGGCATAACTCTTATGTCATTAGAGCTATTGAGGCCTGGTAAAGTACATTTGATAGCAAATTGCCAGTACTTTTTCCGCTATGTGGAACGTAAAGACCTCCCGCCAGTGGTTTGACCTCCAGAGGTCACCTCGTGACCTAATATGACCTGAGGTCACGAAAGGTCAAAAAGTGGCCTTGCCGTATATCAAATATGAAAGCCAGTGACAAGACAAACATGATGGTGTTTGTTTCACCGCTCTAGCTTAGTTAGGTCAAAAGTTATTGCCAAAATATTGTTTTTGACCTCTGGTGACCTTGGATGACCTTGGAAAAGTCAAAGGGCAAATATGACCCCTGAGATCCGTGAAAGGGTGTCCAAAAACGTTGTTCTAAGCATTCTGAGTATTTGCAATCATTTTTGTGGCTTTTATTTCATGAAACAACTTTTCCCTATGCTTTTCCAATGGGAGAGGTCGCCTCGTGACCTGACCTCAGGGCACGAAATCGAAAAATCCCGGATATACACCTTGTAGACCCTGGAGGGGTTATGAAGTGTAGGAAGTTTCAAATTGATCGACTTTGAAATGTAGCTCTTACAGAGCGAGGTGACCTTGGTTGACCTCGTCTGGTGACCTGACCTTGGGTGACCCGGGGTAAAAAATTTCAGGGATGATGGGAAAATGATGCAGTGAGAGGTAGAGCCCTCAACCGCGGTGCTGCGCCTCGTCGTTTTTCTGCTATCCCGGAAAAACCTTAGGGGGCCATCGATGGCCCCCGGTGGGGCGAGGGTTAACACCCAGCACGGCAGGGCTCCGAACCACCTTTCGCCATGGTGGATTGAGGGGTTTGAAACGCCCCCCCCGTGAACATGACACCTATGCGAGTTAGCGAAAAGACGTGAAGTTGATTAATACCTTTTCCTTCATCATTTTTACAATTTTGTGAAAATTTTAAGTTCAGGTCATCTCAGGTCAGGTCACCAGCACAGATCAAGTGACCTGACCTAAAAAAGATTAAGATAGCATAAGTCGGAACAGGGTGAACTTATCCTATTGAAACTTATTATCACATAATGGGTCAACCGAGTTCTCTAAAATATGCTCTGGTATTTCTTACATCGATGGCCTAAGGTCAGGTACGAGCCATGACCTCTCCATTGGAAACACATGGGGAAAATGTTTTTAACACCCGCACTGGAGGGGGTCTGGCACTAACGCGCACTGGAGGGGGGCCTGGTAGGCCCCCTAAGATCTCGGAAACTAAGAGGGTTAGAAAAACGCCACTTGGTAGGTGGGTGGGGGCTATGGTGATCTACATGATGACCAATTTTCATTGACCTAGGTCAATATCTTCAAGGTCAAACGAGGTTGTAAAGGTCAAATATTGGCCATGCTGGTATCGATTGATAAATGCTGTGATTATGTAGGAAAATGGCGGGAATAAGCTAAAGGCGGACAAGGTTCATAGAGAAAAGGTCTCAAAGAGGCTTCCCCACAACTTTTGGGTCAAGGTCATTCAAGGTCATTGACCTTTAAGGTCACCATATGGTATACTACTTATTATTTACACTTTGACTAACACTGTAGCCACTGTTTGGCGGGAAATGAGAATTGACCTTTCCCAATGACCTTTGACCTTGACCTTTGACCTTGACCTTTGTATTGGGGTACCCTACCGATGACGTCATAGCATAATATATGTCAGATGGGGTAACCTCATTTGGCCGGACGCGCAGTGGTCAGTGACCTTGAAAGTGCAGATATGACCTTGACCTGTGACCTTTGACCTTGACCTTGATTTTCATATGAAGTGACCTTGACATATAGTCCCGCTTATATGACGTTATGACGTCACCACTCGGTCTTCAATGCAAGCTAACTGGTCCGACCGCGCGTTTACGGCGATCTCAAAATGCAGGTCTGACTTTGAAAGCCTATAAGTCAAAAAATTTTCGGCCGATTTTCAAAAAGTCTTCACCAATCAACGCGCTATTAAATTCTGTTAAATGTGGCCAAGTTTTGTTTTTCCGCTGCAAGCGGTTCTCCGGCCACCTAGGAAAAACAGGTGGGGGGCCTCCGAGGCCCCCTCCAGTGCGCGTGTTAAGTGAGTAACTTAGTAATGGATTGCAATAGAGCAATATTTTAACTACATGAGATTTTTCTTGTTTTTGCAGTTCTAATGATATGCATTTTATATAATTTGACCTTGACCTGACCTCATCAGATTTCGACTTCTTCGACCTGACTTATCAGGGTCATATTATATATCATTCGATTTGGTTTGCTGCCAGGATTCATATAGTTTAAATCGTTTTGCTCGATATTGACTTGTCCAGATGTAGTGATCGAAAACCATCATTTTTCGGTGGTGTGGGGTGGAACGAAGAACAACCTCTAATACCCCTCTGTCAGAGCCTATTTTGTATTTTTCAGGCTGATTATGTGAGCAAGAGCATGCCAACTGATTTTATACTGTGAACGCTCGACTGCGCCGTTGTCTTCTAGATAATTGTTTTTATAGATGGCGCTGCTGACGACCGGGTGATACAGGGCTTGCTTGGGGGAGTGTTGCCGCTCCGACTCGATGCTTGTTCCCCTGGGAGGGGCATTGGCGGACGCAGGGGGACCATTCCGGTCATGGCCCCCAAAGCGCTGGAGGGGGCAAACTATCTTTTGCCCGCCCCCAAACGCCGATGAAATTTTTGAAAAAGGTGTTTACACTAGGTCTGTAGAGCAAAAAAGTATTCGCTCCCAACCCCCCCTCCCCCCCACCCCGAGATCAATCATGTACTTCGAGAGGTAGCTTATACTAGATCTGTCGAGCGCTGAAAAAAGGTGTTTAAACTAGGTCTGTAGAGCAAAAAAATCTTCGCTCCCACCCCCCCTCCCCAGGAGGAGATACAGACATGGGTCTGCCCCCAAAACTCGGGTCTGCGTCCGCCCCTGGGGAGGGACGGGGTGGATCAACGAACTTTTCCCGACACAAATTGGGTATGTATAGTCTTACAATGCGAGGTGATTAAAGACTAGACGGCGACAGCATAACAACAAAACCGAGAACTCGGGAAACACTGAAGGCTCGACCATCGAACACACCACCACAAAGAGCGATTCTAAGCAAGTGGCAGCCACAGCCGCCAGCGAGAAAAGCGGAGCCGAGATAAACTGCCGCCAACAGAAGCTGCCATATTTCCCTGTCAGCCGCAACCAGTCACGCACTCTCCCTCTGTCCCTCCCTTCGCCCACCCCAAAGTTCCATTCTATTAGGAATTTAAGTCATTTCTAAGGAAAAATCAGTGGGGGCATTTCTTTTGTTGGGTATTAGAGTGTCTTCAGGGGATCAATATCCCATTTGGAGGGAGATTAATACAATCTTAGACGTGTTAGTGCTATAAATGTTTTCCCCGTTATTGTATTATTTCTTATTTTAGAGATTATAGATGCTGGCGCAGTGTAGCCCAAACGAATAAACTATTTTCTTATCTTTCATTATGGCTTTGGAAAGGTACGAACATTCCTAAAGTATCGAACACATGTGGTGTATAGGCTAAATCGAGACAAGTTGTTATGTTTAATATGATGACAAGTGGACAAGTTGTTATGTACATACCTACTATGATATGTGGCTGTTGCTGTCAAAATAATGTATGGAATGTAGTGCAAGAATCAGTAAAAAACTTGTTCGGGCTTATCAA
The DNA here is from genome assembly GCA_034440635.1 of Lepas anatifera. Taxonomy (NCBI): domain Eukaryota; kingdom Metazoa; phylum Arthropoda; class Thecostraca; family Lepadidae; genus Lepas; species Lepas anatifera. The sequence goes on from JAOTON010000021.1 coordinate 14,878, forward strand.
CACATCAAATGCCAGAGCCACAGGCGTCGCCTCGCCGACTCTTTCCCTGTTGGGGGGTTTTCTCAGAGGCCAGTTCAATGATTCTGACGAAGGGCTGTGGTCGAATATATAATTGCTGCCAAGTTTCAACATTAACGACTCGATGAGAAAGGCCAACTAAGAATTTGTCAACTTGACAGAAAAAATTGATATATCAATCTCACCAGGAGTTTAGCTAAATTTGGTGACTCGACCATCATGGACTCAAAAGGAGAGAAAAGTTTCTTGTTCATGGCTGATCGTGATCTGAATTTCTCACAACACGTCACCCTGGTCCAAAGAAAATGTTCTGGCCTTCTAATTGCACTGACCCCCGTTTGCCACGTTGTACCGGCTCACCATTTGCACCAAGCTGTTGGGCCTCTGGTTCCTTCTGTCATTTGTTATTATCTGTGTATTTATGGTTCTTATAAAAAACCTAGATTCGGAAAATTCAAACGATCATCAACTCCTACGCCTGCGTTATAAGCGGACGTAGAAAATGCGACTACATTTCCGATGTTGTTGAGCGGTTGAAGTGGCTGGACGACAAACATCGTCTGTTCACCCTGGTACGCCACCATATATGGTATACCCTATACTTCACCATATGTATGACCTATGGTACATGATATGTATATATATATATATATATATATATATATATATATATATATATTCGAATATGCTGGCAGAATATTTTCTTTTAGGCATGTTTTGTTATGTATGACGGCATATTTTCCTTTAATCAGCTTTTTTTTGCGTCTTTTCGATCTTCCGGATTACTTTTCTTGCGTCGATTTCAGTTCTAAAGAGAAGGTCTCCTAATGTCATTTATATTATTGCAATGCGACGTTTCCATGCTTTTAGTTTCTCCGCTTATCCTGACATTTGGTCAGGATAAGCGCCAAATTCAATGAATTTCAATTTATCATAACCAAAAAATCAGTATAAATTTAACCCTATGTTATTTGATGCGAAAAGTCCAGATCCGAGTTTATTCTGACATCGGAGCATGTCAGGATAAACCCTTTTATCCTGACTTGCCGAATTCTACGTTTTCGCAATGAGATTTGAATTCGCCTTTGCCCGCCATTGGTCTCCTTCGAACAAGCCGAGTTTCTTCTTTGATAGAGAATTTCTTACAATATTTGGCAGCAGTTAGTGGCTTATACCTTTGGGAGCAAGCATGATGCTTTTTTACAAACATGGCGCAGCATTATTGTGCTTGGTACACAAATTTCTTCCATGAATAATGCCACATTTTATCAGGAAGCATCCTGCTTTTAAAGGTTCTTTCGCAGCTTGCGTTTGACATTTCTCCAAATAGACAAATCAGCATTCGGCTTTCTCGCTATGCTGATCAGTGATTGGTTGGTTTTTTCGATCGCTTGGAGGATGTCCAGCTTCGTACAAGTCGCTTACATTGGATATTTTTTAGGGCCGTGGTTAAAGACACGCATAGAGTCAGTTTTATCAAAGGTATCTTGGTTTTTATCAATATCTGATTACATCTATTTACAGGCGTTTACTGCAATTTTGGATGCGGTGTAGGAGCAGAATGAAAATGTCATGCTTCGATGTTAAGAAACATGTTGGCAGGTGTTTTTTTTTGTGCAAGGCAGGAACATGGGTAACATGGCTTTCCTTATAAAGATCCGTACCAGTAAACCTCAACCTAAGGTAACCTATGGTAATGTAAAGTGTCAATCAGAGTATGTATCTGGCTGCGGGGCAGATTTTTCTTTCCACTGTGGCATATATTTTGCCTATATACTGTAGCAAGACCACTAAAAAATACTAATAATAATTTCTTTATAAATGTGTTCTTTTTGGTGCTGCTATGTCCGCCTCTGCGTCAGTGCTGCCTTAAGTGTCACTTTCTGCCCAAGGTTTCCTTTCTTGCCCCAATGATGGACAAAAGCTGCCCCAAACCAATAGGTCTTCCCTGAGGCTGCCCCAACAAGATCTTGGTAAAAGCTACCGCTTTCTGGAAACTGGCCTGGAAATGTCCCTAAATGTGGTGGTGTGGCAAAACTCTATACATTTCTCCTTAAAGGTATTAATATGGACAGCAACATTCTATTCAGTTTTGATATCAGTTAGGCGACTAAAATGTATTCCGTGCTCATGTCGGCTTCATAGATTATTGAGTAGGTTTAGCTTTGACTTTTTAATTTTGCTTTATTATTTGCTGCTGTATGCTCTTAAGCTTAAACAAGAAAATACTTGGCTCCAATTGGTAGCCATAAACAATTAATGTTATTCTTGTATCTTTTCAACTCTTGAGCTAGCATTAATGTGTACGCACACCTACTTTTTGCCATAGGTTTTTTGTGAGCAAAGCAGGCACATGGGCGACAAGACTTGCCTTATAAAGACTTGTACCAGCACACCTAATGCAACTTAAGGTATTGTTAAGTATCAATCAGTGTCTACATTTGGTTGCGGGAGCAGGCTTTTCTTTCCGCTGGGGAATATATCTTGCCCTTATACTGTAGCAGGACCACTAAAAACAACAATTTCCTTTATAAATGTATTCTTTTTTGGTGCTGCTATGTTCGCCTCTGTGTCAGTGCTGCCCTAAGTGTCACTTTCTGGCCCAAGGTTTCCTTTCTTGCCCCAATGATGGGCAAAAGCTGCCCCAAACCAATAGGTATTCCCTGAGGCTGCCCCAACAAGATATTTTTAAAAGCTGCAACGTTCTGAAAACTGGCCTGGAGATGCCCCTAAATATGGTGGTGTGGCAAACTATATATTTTTTCTTAAAAATATTAATATGGCCAGAAACATTCTACTCAGTTTTAATATCAGTTAGCCGACTACTATGTATTCGATGCTCATGTCGCCTTCATATATTATTGTGTTTAGCTTTGACTTCTTGAATTTTGCTTTATTGTATGGTGTTGGATGCTCTTAAGCTTGACAACATTTTTGGCTCCTATTAGTAGTCACCAAAAATTAATGATATTTCTTATACCTTTTTCAACTCTTGACCCGCCATGGATATCTACACGTACCTACTTTCTGCCAATGTGCAAGAATATCTGGAATAGTGGAGGGCCAAGTTGTATTTTGAAGTGATTTCTTTCCAGTTAAAGGGATTTTCCAACTTTTAAAAAGGGTTGTTTTTAACTGAGATAGCAGCTTTGGAGAGCATGGTGATAAAACATAGTTGGCATATTTAATTACACTCAAAGCTCTTTGTATGCAATTCTGCAAGCTCAATTCAGTTCCATATATTCACATCATCCTCAACAATGTGAGGTGTCATGAATGCACGTCAATGAAAGGTTAAAATAGTCAATACAAGGGTGAAAACACAATCATAAAGCCATTTTAAAGCCGATCATTTTAAAGTTCAAAGTAAAGTAGCTGACTACCCTGGTTTTTAGCATGAACTACACTTTATCTGGTAGTGCTTGTCATGTGAAAGCTGCCACCAAATAGTGTGGCCATGCAACCCTATGTGTCACAAGTTGCCAGAAGCTGTCAGGTTCATGATCACATGTGATGCTTGGGTTAACCCAGCATAGTTAGTCAATAGGTCATATATTTGCTTTAAGTAAATTGAGGTGAACAAAAAATTTGTTTTCCTGATTTTCAAGGATTTTTTCCATAAATTGTTCCTTTTAGAATTACAACAAAGTTGTCTATTCCCTGTAACATCGTAGGGCTAATATTACCAACTTTGAGGATTAGGGAGCCATGGACTCCCTGGTTCACTCTGTTCCTATGCACATTATGTCTACAGTGACACATTGTCTTGCAAGGTGGACCTAAAATATTTGTGTAGTACATATCCAGGTGAGTGCCAATTGTCAGTGTTCTGAATATGACAAGGTTCTCAATAAGATGAGGTGTCTATAAAGTATCAGCACATATATTGTGATTTTGTACTCTCCTCCTCCATGCAATGTCTTTAAATGTCCGTTTTTACATTTGTACGTTCAGTAAGGCTGAGTCTTGCATTGTACATCACCCAGGTTTGTGTTGCATAATGTAACTGATTTTACACTAGGGAACGTGGGGTGATTCTAATTTTTGTAATCTTAAGATTTCTTGCACTCCTCCCCATGCAATGTCTTTGAATTTTGGTTGTACTTTTTTACATGCTTAGCATCCAATAAGGCTGAAGCTTCCATTGTCCATCAACCTGGTTTGCATTGCATCCCAAAACTGATTTTGCATTAGGAAGCATAGGGTGAAATTCACCCTGCAAAAAGGTAGAAATGCCATTAGTTACAACGTTGCAAAAGTAAAGTAAATCCTTACTCAAACGCTTGTGATCGTTATTCTAAGCTTAACACAAATATCATCAAAATATTTTCCCTGTCATGGTTCAAAGACTTCATACTCATCGGGATAATTGGTTTTAAGAGAAATAATCCACAGTAAAGTGGCTAGAAGATTGTGAAGAACGGCACAGAAGTAAGTGTGGTTGCTTTCAGGTTGCTTAGGTGTTGCTCTCCACCCATAAGCCTGGGATTTGGTACACTGCCTGAGGGTATATAATTTATGGAAGACACTAAGACCCTTCCGACAACACAAATCATGGCTCGATGGGGGCAGAAATTAATATTTAAATGCGGGCGACGTTTCCACAGCATCCGTCACCATCTGTGGCCCGGATTGTGCTCGATACTTCTCCGTGAAGACAGACGACACTACAATCAAGACAAGTTGCTTATTACAAAAAATGCATTAGGAGAAGCAGTTGGAAAGTGCCCGTATTGCACACACCGTACAAAACATTTCAATAGCGTTGGAACGGGTCCACACCTGATGATAAAACTTTGTTAGGTCATTCCATTCTCTACTTTGTCCACCTGCCGGCAGATATCTGTATGCAGGTAAAAGATCTAGCCATCGTGATGGGGCCCATTGCACAGCACGTGCTGCTCTGAGACGCAGGTGACGCTGCGGTCGTCACAGTGGAACTGACGCTGCATGCCCAGGCTGTAGACGTCTGCCACATAGTGTCCGGCCTGGGTGGCGCCGCCGTAGTGGAGGCCGACTAGACTAGGCTGACTAGGACACCAGCCGGTAGCTATGGGCACCGGTGTATTCACTGTTTGACCCTCAGCCGCTGAGTTGTCGCCCTTCTTCTTTTCCGCCAGCTCTTCGGGGAGGGTCCTGGACGACCCTCCCCACCTCCAGAAGGAACAACCATATGCATTTGGCTTCTTGTGTGAAAATAGTGTGTAGGGGAGGGCAATGGGCCCCACCTCCTCTGGTGAGGGCCCTGGTAGAGCGGGCAGTCTGTGAGGAGGTGTTCTACTGAGTCCGGGTCCCCGCAATCCGGACACGCGGCGCTATCCGCCCGACCAAATCTGTGAAGCGTGTCGTATGTGGCGATTGAGGACCCCACTCTCAGTTGGGCCAGGATGGTTTGCTCTCGTCTAGATAGTGAGTCTGTCCCCGGCGTGGGCTTCGGGTGTGCTGGTGGGCATCCTGATTCTGCTGGTCCTGAAAAACGATGCGGCGCGCGCCACCGCCGCTCGGGCCGACTCTTAGTCGATGGGGATGTCCCGCTGATCCTCCCGTGCTCCTCGGTGGGCTAATTCGTCTGTCTCCTCGTTCCCGGGAATGCCCGGGTGTCCCGGGATCCATTGAAACACAATTTTGTGTCTAGAGAAGATAGCAAGTTAATATGTTGCCAGGGGGCTTCTACTTTTAGTGTCTTGGAATTTGTCTGGTCTGCTACGGGTTGGATGGATGCCCTGGGATCGCATAATATAAAGGAAATGGCCTCCTCCAGGGCCACTTCCTCCACTCGAGTGCTAATGCACAAACTCCCCGCCGCTCTGGTGGTTTTGGTGGCGGGACCCCCGGGTCGGTGGATAAGTATCCCGGCTCCTCCTGGTAATACCTAAGGAGGCCGATCCGTCAGTCCACGCCTCCACAGGGATATATTTCCAGGGTCCTCTCAGCTGCTTCTCGGCGTTTATCTGGGGGTCTTTCCTTCCGACGGGTTCCTGGAGGTGCAGGTTGAAGGAGGCGGCTGGTGGATCGGGCAGCAATACTGGCGGGACCAGGCTCTGCGTCTCTGCGGGGAGACCACGTGGGTCGCTCTTCTCTTCCATCCAGATGCCTTTCTTGCGGAAGGTTGGCTTGGTGGTCATTTCCATGTCCTCGTCTGTCTTCCTGTGCCCTTGCCCTCGCCCCCGAATGACCGTCTGCTCTTGTCTTCTTAATCCAAGCTTCCCTTGCTTGGTAGTGTAAGTCTTGGGGATGTCGTTTTCTAGGACTCTTCTTGTCGGATCTGGCAGGCGGCGTATTCTTTGGTCTTCTCTGCCCGCTAGTTTCCACGTATTGATATTTCCAGGTCTTCTTTAGCTTCTAGGATCCCTTTCTTGTCTCTCGGGTGCATCTAGTGATAATGCGGGTGCAAGCGCGCTGTTCGACTTCTAGTAGGTCTCTTGAAGAGCGGGGCTGCGTGATTCATATAAACTGCCGCTCCGTAGACCGCCTTGGCGCGGATGTAAGCCGTGTAGGCCGTACGGAGGACTCGCTTGCATGCTCCGTAATTGAGTTCAGACAGCGCCGCCAGTTTCTTCTTTGGGCCATCGATTTCTTCAGTCTCTTGATGTGCTCTGCGAATGAAAGTGTGCCGTCCGAGGTGAGGCCAAGGAAGGTGGGGTGGGTTATCTGGGGAATCTCCTGTCCCCTGAGATGGAGCCTGATCTTGACTTTGTCCCTCGCTTCGCTGGGGCATAGGGAGAAGGTAGTCACTGAGCATTTTAAGAGGGAGGGCAGGACCTTCCACTGGTCGCACCAGTTGGATATCTCGTCGAGTGAGGGTCGTAGGCGGTCCGCGCAGTACAGCAATTAGCGATCCGATGCCCAGATGGCGAAGTCGTCGTCGCCCTCCGCGCAGAGCTGGGACCGCCGTGCCGGATCGGCGGCGATGTCGCCCGGCTCGTCCTCCTGCAGCGAGCGTCGGTTGGCCTCCTGCAGCTGATATTCCTCGTTTTCAACAGCGCGCGTTGGCCACTCCTTGGCTCCGTCCTGCTCCGCCAATTCCTCCAGACCGGCGTCAGACACCTGCGGAGGATCGAACGCCCACGGCGCCGCCGATCGCTCCGGCTCAGCCGAGTCCTTCCACTTTGACTCCTCAGGCGGGCACTGCGAGCCGTACCTGGTGGCGTCCCTAGCTGGGGGACGGACGGCGTCGTCCACCACACAATCCTGCAGCGTCACGAACTTGGAGATCTTTACGTTGGCGTAGATCTTCTTCGACTCCTTTCCAACAAACAGGTGACGATTCAGCTGTATAATCAGCGTCCTGGGTAATTTGGAGATCTGGACGGTGATGTTGAACTTGTCGTGCTGACACTTCTCGCAGTGCAGCTCACGTCGGTCGGCCACATGGAGAGGTGCAGCGCGTCCTGCAAGGTGGGTGCTGCGCCGCTTCCTTGGCGCCGCGGCACGTTAACGAATCAGCTATGTTTTCCTGCTGCTTCAGCACCGCCTCCTGGCACTTCATGCACGTGTATCATTCCATAGTCTAGTACAGGAATTTATCTCTAACTGGATTAGCGGCAGTGGTCGGCCGGCTGCTTGGGGGAGACCGGTTGACTTCCGTTCTCCTCATCCTTGATGATATCCAGTAGCCTGAGCAGCCTGCATCTCAGTGTTGTGGAACGCCGGGCCTATCCGAGCAAACGCGCATCGCAGGTAGTTGAGGTGGCTGTAGACGGGGGTGCCGCACGCGCTCTAGCGCAGCTCCATAAGGCAGGTGACGGCGCGCAGGTGCGACATCGGTCAGGGTCCAGAGCCGGCCCCAGGGCCACAATCTCGCTGAGGAACGGCAACAGTCCCAGCAGCGACTGCAGCGTAGCGTTCTGGTAGCACGAGTTGCCTAAGTTGGGCAGACCGATAAAGAGCGGAGCCGGGCTGTGCTTGTGCTAGTCGCGATTGCTTGCAAGCACCAGCTCCAGGATCGGTGTCTGCACCTGAGCGCCGTTCAGCAGCAGGGCATTCTCCGTCTCGCCTGTCTTGCGCGGAGATGCCGAGGTCCGGGCTGATGGCGTCTGGTGATGTTTCTGTGTACAACGGGGACTGGCCGTAGCAAGGGCTGCTGCGGAGTTTCCTCGAACAACAAAGATGGAAACTCCTTGTCGCAGTCAGGCCGTCTCTCGGTGATCGCCGCTGACAGCTGTGATGAGCCGTCCCATCTCTCTCAACAGGGCTGAAGCGGCGGGCCCCAGTACATCCGTTATTTCGACTGCCAGCGGCTGGAAACGGCACCTGGAGGTCAAGCTGGCGTAGCGATGCCATTTCCTCTCCCCTGCCGCACGCACAGCCGTTCCCGGTTCTAGGGCGGACTGAATAACTGTGAAAGTAAAGGTGTCTACGCAGGTTGCGTCCCACGTTAAACACTTCCCACTGGTGACCGGGAACAATGTATAACTCTTTCGGCCGTTTGCCGGCTCACAAACAGTGACTCCCAGCCGAAGAGTGGTTGCGACGCAAATAGTTTCCCTGTCGAGATCCAGGTAACAAGACATTATACTTGTTCTGATACATTTGTACTCAGTTCGTGACGATAACTCAAACTTCCTCAACCATTCGGCGATCCATCACTCAATCCGCCGTCTCACAGGCCCTGACGTGTGTATGCCCCCCTCCCCCCCCACCCAGCTCAATCGCGTTCCTTCGGGGGAGACAAGAGCTGGCTCAATGGCGCCTAGAGCAAAGGCTTGGGATGCGCTTTCATCCATCCAAGTCTTCCAGATCCGCCACCTGATCTCTAATGTTACCTGCATCTTCAAATGCATCATGAAATGCTTGGCAAAAGAGATTAAGGAACGGGACACAGACAAGCAGTACAACATGTTGCACACCCTTATCAAGTACTTTAAAGTGGTAAATGGTATAGTAGAACAGGCATTGATATACTGAAAGATTTTACCAGCAGAGAAAAATATGAACAGCAGTTTCAATGGCTTCTGCAGGAGGTGGAAAATCACAGAATTAAATCTCCTTGGTTCCAGGGAAGCTTTAAAGCATGTTTAGGAGAGAATGTACACTTCCTTAAGTGGCTACAACGTCATGCGCCCGCACTTCCCGACCACTAAGGCGCGTGACCTGACGGGATGCACACAGAATGAAAACAGTTGTGACACTCCGAAAATTGTTCCACGATCAGCACATGCAAATGCAATATTACAATGGCGTCCAGCCAGGATCTGTTCTTTATGCATTTTACCACCTAAAGCATTTTTAGAAGTGAGCTAAAAAAGGGCTGGTCAAGGCATCATAAACGAGAATTGCCCTCTTTATCATAGCTTACCGAGACCTTGTTCCCTTGGTTAATGGCATTCTATGGCTTCTATCATGCCTTTATGAACATTTTGCAAATAGTGGGGTTAAAAGAACACGTTTGAAATGATCCTCACCATTAGTGTCAGCTGCAGTTGTCTCCAGTATAGTTATTTTAACGGTAACTCGATGTCTTTAGGTCCCATGAGGGAGACCAAAATAGTGTCCAATTTTGATATAACTGGCACCGAACGACTTCACTTGGACCATAGAACGGAAGAAATCACGAAACCTGACAACAATAAGCCAAATTGAAAAATGAAATGGCGAAATGAGCAGTCAATCATGAAATAGGGATGCAAAACCACAAAGTCGGAGGTGAGAGCATTCGGAGGTGAATAAGGGCGGTCCACGTTGAAGCGGGACTGCTCAAGAGCGGCCAGTGGTAGAGAAGGTACGCCCAGTCCGGGGTGGAGATCTCTTCAAACCTCCGGAATTGAAACTTTCAAACTGGAATCTCTTCATGGTTCCGGTCTGATCGGCGCTGCAGGAGTGGATTTTTTTGTTTAAAAAATATATATTAAAATTCCGGCAATGCCTATAAATACTGTAGTTGGTGCGCCCTTAAGCCCCAATAATCAATCAATCAAGCCTATAAATACTGTATGCAACTATAGGTCAGCATTTTTACACGGACTGGATCATAAATGGCATTATTATTACTATTATTAATATTATCATAACTTGCTCGGGAGGTAAAGGCCACATGCACATTTCAACAAACTTCTAGCATTTAATTAGATTGTTCTTCGTCAACTCGAAATGAGGTACAATTCCAAACCTTTGCTGTTCACTTGGTATTTGAATGGGAAGCGATTATAACGTGCCGTACGATTTTTAACCTGGTTCTCCATGAAAACGTGTTAGCAGCAGACAACATTACAACAGTGCATTCAATCAAACTACTTTTGAATGCTCAAGCCTAGCGTATCCTCCTTCTAAGATATCTTATGACACCAGCAGTAGCCCAAAACAATTATTACAATATACATATTTGGATGCTATAAACGAAACACCACAAGCTTCTAAGACATGCTACAACATGTCGATAGCTAGGTTGAGTATGCTGTTTCCACAAAATTGACACATGTCTACGCTCTTCTTCTCACTTCTCTTTCATTCAATGGTTTTATCCCCTAAAATTCCAGGACAAAAAAGTAAGAAAAAAACACTTAACCTTACTTGAAAGTGAATTAAACAATTATACCATGAAAATTTCTTCCTTGAATGTTTCGAAAATTGAATACATTTCACTTAGCCACTTTCTTGATTCTTTTTCTTGTATAAAATCATGAGTTCCGCATGGGGGAAGGGGAGACGCGTCCGCCCACTTTTGAGAGTGGGGAAGGACTGAGTATTTTGTCCCCCCCCACTTTCACGCAGGTCGCATCACGTTGTTCCGAATACTGAAATCACGATAGCGAATAACGATGAACGGGCCTCCTGCAAACACACCAATTAAAGCCACAATTTCTGTGCGACAGCTGACTTTGGATATAGACACCCAGTTTAGTCTCTCAGGGGCCCTTTGCTAGCACAATGACTCCAATATCAAGTCAGAAACCTTCTGCAAAATCAAATTTCAGTGGGCTCCAGGCCAGCTAAATGGGCCCAGCACCAATCCAGGGTGCCAGACGAGCCAAGGGCTCCGAGGAGCTCAGGGGGCCTAAGATCAGCACAATGGGCCCAGACAAGCTAATTAGATCCATTCCAGTTAAACGGGCCCAATGCTAACTCAAGGCTCTTGCCATTTCAAGGGACACCGATCCAGCTAGGGGCCATAGAACCAAGTTACGAGCCTCTTACATAATCCCTCTCTGGGAGCCCAGACTAGCTCAGGGCTTCCGTTGAAATTCTACCTCAGAGGTCTTTTCAGCTCAGGAGTCCCAAAGCAGCTTTAGCACCAAGGTCAAGCCAAAAAGCTTCTATGCAATACCCTCTCCATGGCCCAGAACATCTCAGATCAATTTTGCGAAACTCCCTCTCAGGAGACCCAACGACAATTCAGGGGCCCAGGCCAACACAAGGGTTACAAGATCCGCATGGGGAGCTTAACCATCGACACGTGTCCTAAATAAGCTCAGAGGGCCAAACTCTCAGCCAGGAATTTCGCTGGGATTCCGCTGGGGCCCAGCCGGCAATTTTGCGGGGTGCCAGCTGGATGTCTCAGTGGGGCCGAGTGGGCGTATTAATTCGTTTTTTATTGGGAGCATAGCGGAATCCCGGCAGAGGACTTCGCTGGGCATCGACAGGGCGTTAGCCGGGTCCCGGCTGCGAGGAGATCAATTTGGCCGGGCGTTGTGCCTGGCCCCAGACCGCACCCTGCTGGGACGTTGCTGTTGTGCTGGGTCCTGAGCTTAGCGTGTTTGGGCCCCCTGGGTTGCAGCTTTAACTCAGGGGGCCCAGCACGCCGATGGGGCCCAAACAAACGTAAGAGCAGCGTGGGAGGCCCAAACAAACGTAAGAGGGCCAGACCAGCGGATGCCTCGATGAACTCACGGAGCCTTCAGATAAGCACAAGAGGGCCGCAAACAAGCTAAATGGGCCCATACGTTAAACGGACCCGATACCAACCCAGGGGCGCTTGTAAGCTCAAGAGACACTTTTCCAGATATGGGTCATATGGCCAAGTTAAAAACCTCTTATTTAATTCATTTCAGGGGCCCTTACCAGTTGAGGTGGCCCCAGACCAGCTTGTGCCGCAAGACAAAGTCAGTAAATTCATGTAAAATACCTTTTCAGGATCCCGGATCAGCCTAGGGCCCCATGAAAAACTATTTAGGAGGTCCAAACCCAACTCAGGGGGCCCAAGATCAGCTGAAAGGGTTCATACCGTTAAGAGGTTCCAGACCAGGTAAGGGGCCCCTGACGGCTCGGAGCGCCAGTCCAACACCGATATTTCAAGATCAGCGAGAGGACCCTGACCATCTAAAAGTACGTCAGATCAGTTTAGGGACCAGGCCTGTTGTGGGGGTCCAAATCGGCTCAGCGGGCTTTGAAAAAACTCAGGGGCAGACCAGCTGGCCCCGCGACGATCCCAAGGGACCTAGATCAGCGTAATAGGGTCCGGACAAGCTAGAATGCCGATACCAGTTTAAAGGGTTCCATTCTAGCTCAGGGGTCCTTGCCAGCTCAAAGGACATCAATCCAGCAAGGGGCTCAACGACCAAGCCAAGGACCTCCTCCGTAAATCCTCTTATGGGCCCTATACCAGCTCATGGCCGCCTCACTAATTCCATATAAAGGGTTCTTTCCAGCTTAGGGGTCTCAAACCAGCGTGGGTCTAATGCCGAGCCAGTAAGTTTAAGTACAATACCCGCTCACGGCCCCTGAACAGCCCAGGGGCTACCTGAAAAACCAACTCAAGGGCCGATATCAGCTGATACCAGTTAACGGGCAGCGACAAGCTCAGGGAGCCCCAGTGCCAACACATGGGTTCTGAAATCCGTTTGGGGGCCTGGTTATATAAAGGTGCCCCAGATCGGCTGTGGGGACTCAATATAAACTCAAAGGACTCGCAAGAAAAAACTCGGGGACCCAGACATACTGATGGACTCCAAAGCCGCTCAGAAGGTCCTGAAAAAAACTCAGGGGACGATACTGGCTGGGGGCTCCAAGCCCAAGTCTAGAAACTTCTGTGCAAGTCTCTCAGGGGGCCCAGATTTGCCACATGACCCTGACAGTTGGTGCGTCGATAAGCCCCCCCCCGGCCTCAGATTTTCTCAGGGGCCCCTAGGGAAGCTCCATCTCAGTGGGCCCAAGAGCCAGCTCAGGGGTCCCCAAACCATCTGAGGAAGGCCCCATACCAATTCAGGAGGGTCAAATAAGATAAAGGGCGCCAAAGACCCCACCGGTCTCAGTGCCAACACAGGGGCTCAGCTCAGCCCATGAGTATTAATAAGCAGCCCCCAGAACGACCCAAGGGCCCCTCCGAAACACGGATCTCAGAAGGCGCAAATTTAACTCAGAGGTGCAGACCAGCTCAGGGGTCCGAAGATCACCTGGCAGACTCCATATGAGTTCAGGGGCCCCGGACCAGATAAGGGGCTCAAAATGAGCGTATAGGCCCATTTCCCAACTCGTAGGGGTCCAGTTGAGCCCAGGGGTCACAAGATCAGTGCACGGGACCCAAACATGTAAAGGACCCAGACCAGTTCAAAAGCCAGCCCAGTTCAAGGGTCAGGGGCCCACACCAGCCCAGAGCCTAGTCTATTTCAGGTACCACAGACTAGCTTAACTTCACGAGATTCCAAAACTTCTAAAGGAGCCCACTGGGGGAGGGGGTGGGGCAATACAAACGCGGGGGCTCCACACGCCAATTTAGTGGTCCAGCTCAGCTCCGGGGCCGTGAATCAGCTCAAGGGGCGCCAAATCAACTCAGGGGTCTTAACACGCGCAGTGAAAGGGTCCTAAAGCGCCTCCACCTATTTTTCCAAGGTGGCCGGAGAACCGTTCTTTACCAGAATACGTTACTCGGTCATATTTGAGAGAATTCATAAGTGCGTCGACTGGTGAACGAATTTGGAAAACTGTTTAATAATTTACAAACATATGATCTTTGAAAATCAGACTTATATCTTGAGACCGTCGCAATTGCGCGGTAGCACCTGTTCGCCTGCACTGCAGACCGAGCGGTGACGTAATAACGTCATATAATCAGGTTATATGTTAGGGTCCCCGCGCTTGAAGTTCAAGGTCACATATTAAAGTCATTGGCCCAAGTGTTCTGGACAGATGTCATTGCTCAGTATAACGTATGATATGCTATCACTTCATAGTTAATGTTTTTGTTAGTGGCAATGCCACAGGTTGAGGTCAAAGGCCTTTAAAAGGTCCAAACTTCATTTCCCGCCAAAAAGCTGCTACAGTGCCAGTTATATTGTAAATTATTGAGAATATGTCATGTTAATCATAGGTCAGTGACCTGGAATGGCCTTGAGCTCAAACATTCGGAGGATATTATGTGGGACATTCCCTCTATGGCCTTAGTCCACTTTCAGTGTATTCCTGGCTTTTTCTGTGCAATCACAGAATTTTCCGATAGGTCTCCAGCGCGGCCCATATATGACCTTTACGACCTCGTTTGACCTTTAAGATACTGACTTAGGTCAATAAATCTTAGCCATTACGCTGATCGCCATCCCCCCACGCACCCCCAACGGGTGATTTTCTAACCCTCTTGGTTTCCGAGATCTCGGAAGTGCCTGAGCATCTCCTAAAGTGCCCCTAAGGGTGGCACTTTAGGACACCCCTCCACTGCACGTTGACGCCAGACCCTTCTCCAGCGAAGGTGTTAAGGTAAGAGCATGACTCCACACTAAATCTCGTGCCCTCTGTGAAAGACCGACTTAGGGTGCTGCTTAGTTCAGCCGAAGGACCTTAGACCAGCTCGGGGACCCGGACTTTTCCTGACACAGAGCCGTTGCGCCGCCCCTGGCCTCTAGCACTCCCTATTCAAAGAAGATGCAAAGGGACAGATAGTCAAATCTTGACTAAGCCGATCATAAAAATGCCGCGAATAGAACTATCATTACTTATGGGTCGGGAAAATATTTTGTGAGGGTAAAAGTGGTAGGATCCGAGCTGACCCCTCCCCCTCCCCGCCCAGTTTCTCTCAATTTCTAAATCAGGGGTCCTGATCCCTAACCCCCGGAATATCCACCCATGCGCGCAATCATGCAGAAAAGGGTGGTTTAAAGGGGTTGAGTGCGATACATGTTGCATTGGGGCATCCTAGGGCTGAAAGGGAGGGGGGAATCGTCAAAACAGGGCGCCCAACCACAAAATTGAGGGCGGCCGGAGGCAAATGAGAATGGTCCATGTTGAGGTGGGGCGCCACGAGGCTGTAAAATAGCAGACACTTCTCCCCGCGATCACCGCTGCTTCTCCCGTGCTGCCTGCCGCTGACGCCCTTCGCTCCGCCCGCTGCTCGCCTCGCGCGGTTCTACCTGCGCGCCGTCGCGTTTCGGCCCGCTCTGTGGGGCTGGATGGATGGGACGTGCATCATTCTGGGCTGTCATCACTCATCCCTGTACGTTTTAAGACTTCATACGTGTACCTATTCATGTTATCCTAAGTTTGTGTACAGGCATGTTGCCCGCGAATGTGAGAACATGTATGGGTACATAAAGGCGGCCAATCGGGCACTATGGGCCAATATGCCAATAGTGGAGAAGGGGCGAACAATCATGCTGAAGAGGGCGACCAGAAGTAGACGAGGGTGGTCCATGTTGCAGTTGGGCGCCCCAGGGCTGAAAGGCGGTGGCTAATCATAAAGTATAGGCACCCAACCGCAAAGAGGGCGGTCAGTAATCAATGAGGACGGTCCATGTTCACGTGGCGCGCCCAATAGTATGCGAGAGGAAGCTGGTTCGAAATTAAGGGTGGCTAACAGTAAACAAAGTCAACTTAAAATGGTATTTTCTTTGCGTTTTGGTCTAGCATTGGTGTTTTGTACCCAAAGTGTCGCCAACTGCGGGCGCCTTCGGCGCCCGAAATCGGCTGTGTCCGTCCTTGGGTCCTAAGGGGACGACAGCCCCTTTGCCCCTGGATCTGTCGCTGTAGTGACCACAGGATACCTAAAAAATAATATGGGGTCGGTTGTGAATGCAGTGTCTTGAGATAATAATAAGGGGTGTCATGGCCCCCTGGCCCCTGTTCCTAAGCCTATGCTAGGTATCATGGAAAAAATTTTATTGGACGAGGGAACAGGGTTATGCTATTATCGGGGAGCCTGGTTGTGACCACCGGAAGCCACGACTCTGGATTGGTGGGATATTTCCGAACGTTGGCGGAGCTTGCTTGGATTCCACCAAAGATGTGGAAAGCTGCACCCATTGACAATGACGTAGCCCACCTTTTCTCTGTACACATGATTTTTGGCGCAATTGCTCATTGCTCGGGGATTTGCATGGGACTATCATTACGGGGCTAGCGTCGCTGTAGTGGCAGAAGTGGAAGCTGCTAACTGAACTTGGCAAAGTTGCTTTGTTTATTTCCCGCAACAATAGTCTCGTTGCCATAGCAATTATAACATCCCAATCGTCAGCTGGCGCGACAGTGAACGTGTACGTTTTGCAGAATAAGGGGAATTTTTGCACGGAAAGCGTTTACTTTACCCTCGTTCTGTTAGAATTTATCCTGACTTCAGGAGTGTCAGGATAAAAATGTCACCATAAAAATGTCACCATAAATTCAACGTCGTAGAATCGTGTCAGGCTAAGCGGAAATATTCATTATGTGTGTATTTGATATAAATAGCCTGAGGATGATGCTGTGATAGCACACATAATGAATATTTCCGCTTAGCCTGACACGATTCTACGACGTTGAATTTATGGTGACATTTTTATGGTGACATTTTTATCCTGACACTCCTGAAGTCAGGATAAATTCTAACAGAACGAGGGTAAAGTAAACGCTTTCCGTGCAAAAATTCCCTTATTCTGCAAAACGTACACGTTCACTGTCGCGCCAGCTGACGATTGGGATGTTATAATTGCTATGGCAACGAGACTATTGTTGCGGGAAATAAACAAAGCAACTTTGCCAAGTTCAGTTAGCAGCTTCCACTTCTGCCACTACAGCGACGCTAGCCCCGTAATGATAGTCCCATGCAAATCCCCGAGCAATGAGCAATTGCGCCAAAAATCATGTGTACAGAGAAAAGGTGGGCTACGTCATTGTCAATGGGTGCAGCTTTCCACATCTTTGGTGGAATCCAAGCAAGCTCCGCCAACGTTCGGAAATATCCCACCAATCCAGAGTCGTGGCTTCCGGTGGTCACAACCAGGCTCCCCGATAATAGCATAACCCTGTTCCTCGTCCAATAAAAATTTTTCCATGATACCTAGCATAGGCTTAGGAACAGGGGCCAGGGGCCATGACACCCCTTATTATTATCTCAAGACACTGCATTCACAACCGACCCCATATTATTTTTTAGGTATCCTGTGGTCACTACAGCGACAGATCCAGGGGGCAAAGGGGCTGTCGTCCCCCTTAGGACCCAAGGACGGACACAGCCGATTTCGGGCGCCGAAGGCGCCCGCAGTTGGCGACACTTTGGGTACAAAACACCAATGCTAGACCAAAACGCAAAGAAAATACCATTTTAAGTTGACTTTGTTTACTGTTAGCCACCCTTAATTTCGAACCAGCTTCCTCTCGCATACTATTGGGCGCGCCACGTGAACATGGACCGTCCTCATTGATTACTGACCGCCCTCTTTGCGGTTGGGTGCCTATACTTTATGATTAGCCACCGCCTTTCAGCCCTGGGGCGCCCAACTGCAACATGGACCACCCTCGTCTACTTCTGGTCGCCCTCTTCAGCATGATTGTTCGCCCCTTCTCCACTATTGGCATATTGGCCCATAGTGCCCGATTGGCCGCCTTTATGTACCCATACATGTTCTCACATTCGCGGGCAACATGCCTGTACACAAACTTAGGATAACATGAATAGGTACACGTATGAAGTCTTAAAACGTACAGGGATGAGTGATGACAGCCCAGAATGATGCACGTCCCATCCATCCAGCCCCACAGAGCGGGCCGAAACGCGACGGCGCGCAGGTAGAACCGCGCGAGGCGAGCAGCGGGCGGAGCGAAGGGCGTCAGCGGCAGGCAGCACGGGAGAAGCAGCGGTGATCGCGGGGAGAAGTGTCTGCTATTTTACAGCCTCGTGGCGCCCCACCTCAACATGGACCATTCTCATTTGCCTCCGGCCGCCCTCAATTTTGTGGTTGGGCGCCCTGTTTTGACGATTCCCCCTCCCTTTCAGCCCTAGGATGCCCCAATGCAACATGTATCGCACTCAACCCCTTTAAAACCACCCTTTTCTGCATGATTGCGCGCATGGGTGGATATTCCGGGGTTAGGGATCAGGACCCCTGATTTAGAAATTGAGAGAAACTGGGCGGGGAGGGGAGGGGTCAGCTCGGATCCTACCACTTTTACCCTCACAAAATATTTTCCCGACCCATAAGTAATGATAGTTCTATTCGCGGCATTTTTATGATCGGCTTAGTCAAGATTTGACTATCTGTCCCTTTGCATCTTCTTTGAATAGGAGTGCTAGAGGCCAGGGGCGGCGCAACGGCTCTGTGTCAGGAAAAGTCCGGGTCCCCGAGCTGGTCTAAGGTCCTTCGGCTGAACTAAGCAGCACCCTAAGTCGGTCTTTCACAGAGGGCACGAGATTTAGTGTGGAGTCATGCTCTTACCTTAACACCTTCGCTGGAGAAGGGTCTGGCGTCAACGTGCAGTGGAGGGGTGTCCTAAAGTGCCACCCTTAGGGGCACTTTAGGAGATGCTCAGGCACTTCCGAGATCTCGGAAACCAAGAGGGTTAGAAAATCACCCGTTGGGGGTGCGTGGGGGGATGGCGATCAGCGTAATGGCTAAGATTTATTGACCTAAGTCAGTATCTTAAAGGTCAAACGAGGTCGTAAAGGTCATATATGGGCCGCGCTGGAGACCTATCGGAAAATTCTGTGATTGCACAGAAAAAGCCAGGAATACACTGAAAGTGGACTAAGGCCATAGAGGGAATGTCCCACATAATATCCTCCGAATGTTTGAGCTCAAGGCCATTCCAGGTCACTGACCTATGATTAACATGACATATTCTCAATAATTTACAATATAACTGGCACTGTAGCAGCTTTTTGGCGGGAAATGAAGTTTGGACCTTTAAAGGCCTTTGACCTCAACCTGTGGCATTGCCACTAACAAAAACATTAACTATGAAGTGATAGCATATCATACGTTATACTGAGCAATGACATCTGTCCAGAACACTTGGGCCAATGACTTTAATATGTGACCTTGAACTTCAAGCGCGGGGACCCTAACATATAACCTGATTATATGACGTTATTACGTCACCGCTCGGTCTGCAGTGCAGGCGAACAGGTGCTACCGCGCAATTGCGACGGTCTCAAGATATAAGTCTGATTTTCAAAGATCATATGTTTGTAAATTATTAAACAGTTTTCCAAATTCGTTCACCAGTCGACGCACTTATGAATTCTCTCAAATATGACCGAGTAACGTATTCTGGTAAAGAACGGTTCTCCGGCCACCTTGGAAAATAGGTGGAGGCGCTTTAGGACCCTTTCACTGCGCGTGTTAAGACCCCTGAGTTGATTTGGCGCCCCTTGAGCTGATTCACGGCCCCGGAGCTGAGCTGACCACTAAATTGGCGTGTGGAGCCCCCGCGTTTGTATTGCCCCACCCCCTCCCCCAGTGGGCTCCTTTAGAAGTTTTGGAATCTCGTGAAGTTAAGCTAGTCTGTGGTACCTGAAATAGACTAGGCTCTGGGCTGGTGTGGGCCCCTGACCCTTGAACTGGGCTGGCTTTTGAACTGGTCTGGGTCCTTTACATGTTTGGGTCCCGTGCACTGATCTTGTGACCCCTGGGCTCAACTGGACCCCTACGAGTTGGGAAATGGGCCTATACGCTCATTTTGAGCCCCTTATCTGGTCCGGGGCCCCTGAACTCATATGGAGTCTGCCAGGTGATCTTCGGACCCCTGAGCTGGTCTGCACCTCTGAGTTAAATTTGCGCCTTCTGAGATCCGTGTTTCGGAGGGGCCCTTGGGTCGTTCTGGGGGCTGCTTATTAATACTCATGGGCTGAGCTGAGCCCTGTGTTGGCACTGAGACCGGTGGGGTCTTTGGCGCCCTTTATCTTATTTGACCCTCCTGAATTGGTATGGGGCCTTCCTCAGATGGTTTGGGGACCCCTGAGCTGGCTTTTGGGCCCACTGAGATGGAGCTTCCCTAGGGGCCCCTGAGAAAATCTGAGGCCGGGGGGGGCTTATCGACGCACCAACTGTCAGGGTCATGTGGCAAATCTGGGCCCCTGAGAGACTTGCACAGAAGTTTCTAGACTTGGGCTTGGAGCCCCCAGCCAGTATCGTCCCCTGAGTTTTTTTTCAGGACCTTCTGAGCGGCTTTGGAGTCCATCAGTATGTCTGGGTCCCCGAGTTTTTCTTGCGAGTCCTTTGAGTTTATATTGAGTCCCCACAGCCGATCTGGGGCACCTTTATATAACCAGGCCCCCAAACGGATTTCAGAACCCATGTGTTGGCACTGGGGCTCCCTGAGCTTGTCGCTGCCCGTTAACTGGTATCAGCTGATATCGGCCCTTGAGTTGGTTTTTCAGGTAGCCCCTGGGCTGTTCAGGGGCCGTGAGCGGGTATTGTACTTAAACTTACTGGCTCGGCATTAGACCCACGCTGGTTTGAGACCCCTAAGCTGGAAAGAACCCTTTATATGGAATTAGTGAGGCGGCCATGAGCTGGTATAGGGCCCATAAGAGGATTTACGGAGGAGGTCCTTGGCTTGGTCGTTGAGCCCCTTGCTGGATTGATGTCCTTTGAGCTGGCAGGACCCTGAGCTAGAATGGAACCCTTTAAACTGGTATCGGCATTCTAGCTTGTCCGGACCCTATTACGCTGATCTAGGTCCCTTGGGATCGTCGCGGGGCCAGCTGGTCTGCCCCTGAGTTTTTTCAAAGCCCGCTGAGCCGATTTGGACCCCCACAACAGGCCTGGTCCCTAAACTGATCTGACGTACTTTTAGATGGTCGAAGGTCTCTCGCTGATCTTGAAATATCGGTGTTGGTGGCGCTCCAGCCGTCAGGGCACCTGGTCTGGAACCTCTTAACTGTATGAACCCTTTCAGCTGATCTTGGGCCCCTGAGTTGGGTTTGGACCTCCTAAATAGTTTTTCATGGAGGCTAGTATCGGGGATCCTGAAAAGTATTTTACATGAATTTTGACTTTGTTCTTGTGGTACAAGCGTCGGCTGTGCCTAAACTGGTGGAGGCCCCAGAAATGAATTAAATAAAGGTTTTTAACTTGGCCCTATGACCCATATCTGGAAAAGTGTCTCTTGAGCTCACAAGCGCCCCTGGGTGGTATCGGGTCCGTTTAACGTATGGGCCCATTTAGCTTGTTTGCGGCCTCTTGTGCTTATCTGAAGGCTCCCGTGAGTTCATCGAGGCATCCGCTGGTCTGGCCCTCTTACGTTTGTTTGGGCCTCCCACGCTGCTCTTACGCTTGTTTGGGCCCCGTGCTGGGCCCCCTGAGTTAAAGCTGCAACCCAGGGGGCCCAAACACGCTAAGCTCAGGACCCAGCACAGCAGCAACGTCCCAGCAGGGTGATTTGGGCCAGGCACAACGCCCGGCAAATTGATCTCCCCGCAGCCGGGCACCCGGCTAACGCCCTGCCCAGCGAAGTCCTCTGCCGGGATTCCGCTATGCTCCCAATAAACGAATTAATGTCCCACTCGGCCCCACTGAGACATCCAGCTGGCACCCCGCAAAATTGCCGGCTGGGCCCCAGCGGAATCAACCAGCGAAATTCTGGTTTGGCCTCTGAGCTTATTTAGACACGTGTCGATGGTTAAGCTCCCCATGCATGTAACTTGTGTTGGCCTGGGCTGAATTGTCGTTGGTCTCCCGGAGAGGGAGTTTCTGCAAAATTGATCTGAGATGTACTGGGCCGTAGGGTATTGCATAGAAGCTTTTTTGGACCCTGGTGCTAAAGCTGCTTTGGGACTCCTGAGCTGAAAAGACCTCTGAGGTAGCATGGCCCTGAGCTAGTCTGGAGGCTTCCCAGAGAGGTATGGAGCGGAATTCTATGGCCCCTAGCTGGATCGATGTCCTTGAAATGGCAAGAGCCAGTTAGCATTGGCCCCGGTACTGGAATGGATCTAATTAGCTGTCTGGAAGCCCTGTGCTGATCTTAGGCCCCTGGCCTCGGTGCGACACCTGGTGTTCTGGACCTTGAACTGGACGCAGAGCCTACTGAAAATGATTTTGCAAGATTTCTGACTGATTTGGAGTCATTGTACTCAAAGGGCTTCGACAAACTGGGTGTCTATAAAAGGTCGGCTGTCGCACGAAATAATGGCTTTAATGGTGTGTTTGCGAGGCCGTTATCGTTATTCCTATCGTATTTCAGTTTTCGGGAACAACGTGATGCGACTTTGTGAAAATGAGGAGGACAAATACTCGGTCGCTTCCCCGCTCTCAAAGTGGGCGGACGCGTCTCTTGCATCCGGAACTCATGATTTTGAAAAAGTCGAAATTGGCAATTGAACTGTATTCAGTTTCGAAGGCATTCAAGGAAAAAATTCATGGTATAATTGTTTAATTCACTTTCAAGTAGAGTTAAGTGTTTTTTCTTACTTTGTCCAGGCACAGGGGATAAAACCATTGAATGAGAGAGTGAAGAAGAGCGTAGACATATGTCAATTTTGTGGAAACAACATACTCAACCTGGCTATCGGCATGTTGTAGCATGTCTTAAACTTGTGTGTTTCGTTTATAACATCCCAAATGTATGTTGCAATAATTGTTTTGAATACTGCTGGTGTCATAAGATATCTTAGAAGGAGGATACGCGAAGCTGAGCATTCGAAATGGTTTGATTGAATGCACTTTCAAATGTTGTCCTGCTAGCATTTCATGGAGGAGCCGAGATTAAATCGTGCGGCCGTTTAATCGCTTCATTCAAAGCTGCAAGTGAACAGCAAAGGTTTGGAATTGTACCTCATTTCGAGTTGACGAAGAACAATCTAATTAAATGCTAGAAGTTTGTTGAAATGTGCATGTGGTCTTTACCTCCCGAGCAAGTTATGATGATATTAATAATAGTAATAATAATGCCATTTCTGATCCAGTCCCTGTAAAAATGCTGACATCATATCGTTGCATACAGTATTTATAGGATTGATTGATTACAGTATTTATAGGCATTGCCCGAAATTTATATTTTTTTAACAAAAAATCCACTCCTGCAGCGCCGATCAGACCGAAACCATGAAAGATTCCGGTTTGAAGGTTTGAATTCCGGAGGTTTGAAAAGATCTCCACCCCCGGACTGGGCGTACCTTCTCTACCACTGGCCGCTCTTGAGCAGTCCCTTCAACGTGGACCACCCTTATTCACCTCCGAATGCTCTCACCTCCGACTTTGTGGTTTGCATCCCTATTTCATGATTGACTGCTCATTTCGCCATTTCATTTTTCAATTTGGCTTATTGTTGTCAGGTTTCGTGATTTCTTCCGTTCTGTGGCCCAAGTGAAGTCGTTCGGTGCCAGTTATATCAAAATTGGACACTATTTTTGTCTCCTCATGGGACCTAAAGACATCGAGTTACCGTTAAAATAACTGTACTGGAGACAACTGCAGCTGACACTAATGGTGAGGATCAATTCAAACGTGTTCTTTTAACCCCGCTATTTGCAAAATGTTCATAAAGGCATGATAGAAGCCATAGAATGCCATTAACCAAGGGAACAAGGTCTCGGTAAGCTATGATAAAGAGGGCAATTCTCGTTTATGATGCCTTGACCAGCCCTTTTTTAGCTCACTTCTAAAGTGCTTTAGATGGTAAAATACTTAAAGAACAGATCTTGGCTGGACGCCATTGTAATATTGCATTTTGCATGTGCTGATCGTGGAACAATTTTCGGAGTGTCACAACTGTTTTCATTCTGTGTGCATCCCGTCAGGTCACGCGCCTTAGTGGTCGGGAAGTGCGGGCGCATGACGTTGTAGCCACTTAAGGAAGTGTACATTCCTCTCCTAAACATGCTTTAAAGCTTCCTTGGAACCAAGGAGATTTAATTCTGTGATTTTCCACCTCCTGCAGAAGCCATTGAAACTGCTGTTCATATTTTTCTCTGCTGGTGAAATCTTTCAGTATATCAGTGCCTGTTCTACTATACCATTTACCACTTTAAAGTACTTGATAAGGGTGTGCAACATGTTGTACTGCTTGTCTGTGTCCCGTTCCTTAATCTCTTTTGCCAAGCATTTCATGATGCATTTGAAGATGCAGGTAACATTAGAGATCAGGTGGCGGATCTGGAAGACTTGGATGGATGAAAGCGCATCCCAAGCCTTTGCCCTAGGCGCCATTGAGCCAGCTCTTGTCTCCCGAAGGAACGCGATTGAGCTGGGTGGGGGGGAGGGGGGCATACACACGTCAGGGCCTGTGAGACGGCGGATTGAGTGATGGATCGCCGAATGGTTGAGGAAGTTTGAGTTATCGTCACGAACTGAGTACAAATGTATCAGAAGAAGTATAATGTCTTGTTACCTGGATCTCGACAGGGAAACTATTTGCGTCGCAACCACTCTTCGGCTGGGAATCACTGTTTGTGAGCCGGCAAACGGCCGAAAAGCGTTATACATTGTTCCCGGCCACCAGTGGGAAGTGTTTAACGTGGGACGCAACCTGCGTAGACACCTTCACTTTCACGGTTGTTCAGTCCGCCCTAGAACCGGGAACGGCTGTGCGTGCGGCAGGGGAGAGGAAATGGCATCGCTACGCCAGCTTGACCTCCAGGTGCCGTTTCCAGCCGCTGGCAGTCGAAATAACGGATGTACTGGGGCCCGCCGCTTCAGCCCTGTTGAGAGAGATGGGACGGCTCATCACAGCTGTCAGCGGCGATCACCGAGAGACGGCCTGACTGCGACAAGGAGTTTCCATCTTTGTTGTTCGAGGAAACTCCGCAGCAGCCCTTGCTACGGCCAGTCCCCGTTGTACACAGAAACATCACCAGACGCCATCAGCCCGGACCTCGGCATCTCTGCGCAAGACAGGCGAGGCGGAGAATGCCCTGCTGCTGAACGGCGCTCAGGTGCAGGCACCGATCCTGGAGCTGGTGCTTGCAAGCAATCGCGACTAGCATAAGCACAGCCCGGCTCCGCTCTTTATCGGTCTGCCCAACTTAGGCAACTCGTGCTACCAGAACGCTACGCTGCAGTCGCTGCTGGGACTGTGGCCGTTCCTCAGCGAGATGGTGGCCCTGGGGCCGGCTCTGGACCCTGAACGATGTCGCACCCTGCACGCCGTCACCTGCCTTATGGAGCTGCGCTAGAGCGCGTGCGGCACCTCCCCGTCTACAGCCACCTCAACTACCTGCGATGGGCGTTTGCTCGGATAGGCTCGGCGTTCCACAACACTGAGATGCAGGCTGCTCAGGCTACTGGATATCATCAAGGAGGAGGCGAACGGGAGTCAACCGGTCTCCCCAAGCAGCCGGCCGACCACTGCCGCTAATCCAGTTAGAGATAAATTCCTGTACTAGACTATAGAATGATACACGTGCATGAAGTGCCAGGAGACGGTGCTGAAGCAGCAGGAAAAAATAGCTGATTCGTTAACGTGCTGCGGCGCCAAGGAAGCGGCGCAGCACCCACCTTGCAGGACGCGCTGCACCTCTCCATGTGGCCGACCGACGTGAGCTGCACTGCGAGAAGTGTCAGCACGACAAGTTCAACATCACCGCCCAGATCTCCAAATTACCCAGGACGCTGATTACACAGCTGAATCGTCACCTGTTTGTTGGAAAGGAGTCGACGAAGATCTGCGCCAAAGTAAAGATTTCAAGTTCGTGACGCTGCAGGATTGTATGGTGGACGACACCGTCCGTCCCCCAGCTTGGGACGCCACCAGGTACGGCTCGCAGTGCCCGCCTGAGGAGTCGAAGTGGAAGGACTCGGCTGAGCCGGAGTGATCGGCGCGCCGTGGGCGTTCGATCCTCCGCAGGTGTCTGACGCCGATCTGGAGGAATTGGCGGAGCAGGACGGAACCAAGGAGTGGCCCACGCGCACGGTTGAAAACGAGGAATATCAGCTGCAGGAGGCCAACAGACGCTCACTGCAGGAGGACGAGCCGGGCGACATCGCCGCCGATCCCGGCACGGCGGTCCCAGCTCTGCGCGGAGGGCGACGACGACGACTTCGCCATCTGGGCATCGGATCGCTAACTGCTGTACTGCGCGGACCGCCTACGACCCTCACTCGACGAGATATCAACTGGTGCGACCAGTGGAAGATCCTGCCCTCCCTCGTAAAATGGTCAGTGACTACCTTCTCCCTATGCCCCACCGAAGCGAGGGACAAAGTCAAGATCAGGCTCCATCTCAGGGGACGGGAGATTCCCCAGATAACCCACCCCACCTTCCTTGGCCTCACCGCGGACGGCACACTTTCATTCACAGAGCATATCAAGAGACTGAAAAATCGATGGCCCAAAGAAGAAACTGTCTGGCGGCGCTGTCTGAACGCAATTACGGAGCATGCAAGCGAGTCCTCCGTACGGCCTACACGGCTTACATCCGCGCCAAGGCGGTCTACGGAGCAGCAGTTTATATGAATCACGAAGCCCCGCTCTTCAAGAGGACTACTAGAAGTCCAACAGCGCGCTTGCACCCGCATTATCACTAGATGCACCCGAGAGACAAGAAAGGGACCCTAGAATCTAAAGCAGACCTGGAAATATCAATACGTGGAAACTAGCGGGCAGAGAAGACCAAAGAATACGTCGCCTGCCAGATCCAACAAGAAGAGTCCTAGAAAACGACATCCCCAAGACTTACAGTACCAAGCAAGGGAAGCTTGGATTAAGAAGACAAGAGCAGACGGTCATTCGGGGGCGAGGGCAAGGGCACAGGAAGACAGATGAGGACATGGAAATGACCACCCAGCCAACCTTCCGCAAGAAAGGCAACTGGATGGAAGAGAAGAGCGATCCACGTGGTCTCCCCGCAGAGACGCAGAGCCTAGTCCCGCCAGTATTGCTGCCCGATCCACCAGCCGCCTCCTTCAACCTGCACCTCCAGGAACCCGTCGGAAGGAAAGACCCCCAGATAAACGCCTAGAAGCAGCTGAGAGGAACCTGGAAATATATCCCATGTGGAGGCGTGGACTAACGGATCGGCCTCCTTAGGTATTACCAGGAGGAGCCGGGATACTTATCCACCGACCCGGGGGTTCCGCCACCAAAACCACCAGAGCGGCGGGGAGTTTCTGCAGTAGCACTCGAGTGGAGGAAGTGGCCCTGGAGGAGGCCACTTCCTTTATATTATGCAACCCCAGGGCATCCATCCAACCCGTAGCAGACCAGACAAATTCCAAGACACTAAAAGTAGAAGCCCCTGGCAACATATTAACTTGCTATCTTCTCTAGGACACAAAATTGTGTTTCGATGGATCCCGGGACACCCAGGCATTCCCGGGAACGAGGAGACAGACGAATTAGCCCACCGATGAGCACAGGAGGATCAGCGGGACATCCCCATCGACTAAGAGTCGGCCCGAGCGGCGGTGGCGCGCGCCGCATCGTTTTTCAGGACCAGCAGAATCAGAGATGCCCACCAGCACACCCGAAGCCCACGCCGGGGACAGACTCACTATCTAGACGAGAGCAAACCATCCTGGCCCAACTGAGAGTGGGGTCCTCAATCGCCACACATACGACACGCTTCACAGATTTGGTCGGGCGGATAGCGCCGCGTGTCCGGATTGCGGGGACCCGGACTCAGTAGAACACCTCCTCACAGACTGCCCGCTCAACCCGAACCCTCACCAGAGGAGGTGGGGCCCATTGCCCTCCCCTACACACTATTTTCACACAAGAAGCCAAATGCATATGGTGGTTCCTTCTGGAGGTGGGGAGGGTCGTCCAGGACCCTCCCCGAAGAGCTGGCGGAAAAGAAGGGCGACAACTCAGCGGCTAAGGGTCAAACAGTGAATCCACCGGCGCCCATAGCTACCGGCTGGTGTCCCTAGTCAGCCTTGTCTAGTCGGCCTCCACTACGGCGGCGCCACCCAGGCCGGACACTATGTGGCAGACGTCTACAGCCTGGGCATGCAGCGTCAGTTCCACTGTGACGACCGCAGCGTCACCTGCGTCTCAGAGCAGCACGTGCTGTGCAATGGGCCCCATCACGATGGCTAGATCTTTTACCTGCATACAGATATATGCAGGCAGGTGGACAAAGTAAAGAATGGAATGACCTAACAAAGTTTTATCATCAGGTGTGGACCCGTTCCAACGCTATTGAAATGTTTTTTACCGTGTGTGCAATACGAGCACTTTCCAACTGCTTCTCCTAATGCATTTTTTGTAATAAGCAACTTGTCTTGAGTGCAGTGTCGTCTGTCTTCACGGAGAAGTATCGAGCACAATCCGGGCCACAGATTGTGACGGATGCTGTGGAAACGCCGCCCGCATTTAAATATTAATTTCTGCCCCCATCGCGCCATGATTTGTGTTGTCGGAAGGGTCTTAGTGTCTTCCACAAAGTACATACCCTCAGGCAGTGTACCAAATCCCAGGTTTATGGGTGGAGAGCAACACCTAAGCAACCTGAAAGCAACCGCACTTACTTCTGTGCCGTTTTTCACAATCTTCCAGTCACTTTACTGTGGATTATTTCTCTTAAAACCAATTATCCCGATGAGTATGAAGTCTTTCAACCATGACAGGGAAAATATTTTGATGATATTTGTGTTAAGCTTAGAATAACAATCACAAGCGTTTGAGTAATGATTTACTTTACTTTTGCAACGTTGTAACTAATGGCATTTCTATCTTTTTGCAGGGTGAATTTCACCCTATGCTTCCTAATGCAAAATCAGTTTTGGGATGCAATGCAAACCAGGTTGATGGACAATGTAAGCTTCAGCCTTATTGGATGCTAAACATGTAAAAGTACAACCAGCATTCAAAGACATTGCATGGGGAGGAGTGCAAGAAATCTTAAGATTACAAAAATTAGAATCACCCCACGTTCCCTAGTGTAAAATCAGTTACATTATGCAACACAAACCTGGGTGATGTACAATGCAAGACTCAGCCTTACTGAACGTACAAATGTAAAAGCGGACATTTAAAGACATTGCATGGAGGAGGAGAGTACAAAATCACAATATATGTGCTGATACTTTATAGACACCTCATCTTATTGAGAACCCTGTCATATTCAGAACACTGACAATTGGCACTCGCCTGGATATGTACTACACAAATATCTTAGGTCCACCTTGCAAGACAATGTGTCACTGTAGACATCATGTGCATAGGAACAGAGTGAACCAGGGAGTCCATGGCTCCCTAATCCTTAAAGTTGGTAATATTAGCCCTACGATGTTACAGGGAATAGATGACTTTGTTGTAATTCTAAAAGGAATAATTTATGGACAAAATCCTTGAAAATCAGGAAAACAAATTTTTGTTCACCTTAATTTACTTAAAGCAAATATATCACCTATTGACTAACTATGCTGGGTTAACCCAAGCATCACGTGTGATCATGAACCTGACAGCTTCTGGCAGCTTGCGACACATAGGGTTGCATGGCCACACCATTTGGTGGCAGCTTTCACATGACAAGCACTACCAGATAAAGTGTAGTTCATGCTAAAAAACAGGGTAGTCAGCTATTTTACTTTGAAATTTAAAATGATCGGCTTTAAAATGGCTTTATGATTGTGTTTTCAACCTTGCATTGACTATTTTAACCTTTCATTGACGTGCATTCATGACACCTCATATTGTTGAGGATGATGTGAATATATGGAACTGAATTGAGCTTGCAGAATTGCATACAAAGAGCTTTGAGTGGAATTAAATATGCCAACTATGTTTTATCACCACGCTCTCCAAAGCTGCTATCTCAGATAAAAACAGCCCATTTTAAAAGTTGGAAAATCCCTTTAACTGGAAAGAAATCACTTCAAAATACAACTTGGCCCCCCACTATTCCAGATATTCTTGCACATTGGCAGAAAGTAGGTACGCGTAGATATCCATGGCGGGTCAAGAGTTGAAAAAGATGTAAGAAATATCATTAATTTGTGGTGACTACTAATTGGAGCCAAAAATTTTGTCAAGCTTAAGAGCATCCAATACCATACAATAAAGCAAAATTCAAGAAGTCAAAGCTAAACTCAATAATATATGAAGGCGACATGAGCATGGAATACATAGTAGTCGGCAGACTGTAATGTACCCGGTCCGTCCGCTCCGCACAGAGGCTCGGTCCTTGGCTGACTGACTGTATTAACCCACGAACCCAGCAGGTCGGGCAGGTCGGCGCGCGCACAGCCCCCGGGCACGTGTGTGCAGAGGCGCACACGTGCCCGGTTATTAAACCTGAGTTGATATTAAACCTGAGTAGAACGTTTCTGGCCATATTAATATCTATAATAAAAAATATTTAGTTTGCCACTCCACCATATTTAGGGGCATCTCCAGGCCAGTTTTCAGAAGGTTGAAGCTTTTAACAATATCTTGTTGGGGCAGCCTCAGGGAATACCTATTGGTTTGGGGCAGCTTTTGCCCATCATTGGGGCAAGAAAGGAAACCTTGGGCCAGAAAGTGACACTTACGGCAGCACTGACACAGAGGCGGACATAGCAGCACCAAAAATACATTTATAAAGGAAATTGTTGTTTTTTAGTGGTCCTGCTACAGTATAAAGGCAAGATATATTCTCCAGCGGGGACGAGGACAGGCTGCCTGACTGACACCCTGCTTGAGCGTTTGCCGGCAGGTCTGGTGCCGTCGCTGCTTGCTGTCGTTGCTGCTTGCTGCTGTTCCTGCTACGAAGACAAGAAGAAGGAGTAGAAGACTTTTTCAAGACCTGCTCTCGGCTCGAGTCTTCGCTGCGACCGGTCTGTCCCACCGACCGCTGTTTTTACAGCTGGTCGGTGCGGTACTTGACTCCAGCCGGCCTCACCAGCCGCTGTTTTCACAGCTGGTTGGTGTGGTGCTGTTGGACGTCAGCTGGTCAGTTCGGTAATTACCCTATCGGTCCAGGTGGTGTTGGTTTCTTGGATTCCGGCCACCTGGTACCTCTTCTTCTCAGTCCCATAACCCTACTCTTTCTCTACTATCTCTTTTACTCTTCGGCCGGAAACCCGAGCGGTGGGACGTTTGTCCCGGGGTGAGCACGCTTGTTGGACCTCGTCAGTCCTTGGGCGTGTGGCTTTGTCTGGACCTATCGGTCCTACATTGCTAAAATCCCTAGAACGCAAGGCCATCTCTCTTTCACCCCCGCTTAATAGAAGCGGGTCCCCACCCACACCCTCCACCCGGGCTGCGTCTTTGCAAAGGTGCCACGGTACCTGCCCCTAGGGATACACCAGCATAGGCCCCAGTCAGGCTCCTTTTAGAGGCTGAGTCAGCCACCTAGGCCCCTGTTAGGTCCCGAAGAGGCACCTGCCTCCCCTCCGGCTTAAAAACCCCTTCTTAGAGGCTGAGTCAGCCTTTTGCACACACATTTCTAAGGTTAGGTGCTTTTACTAAGCACTCCCCAGATGGGATAAGAATCCCACACTCAACCCTAGCTAGGTTAATTCTCCCAGTAGTTTTGTTAGTAACAGTAGGACCCCTTTCTTCTTAATCCAACTTCTCTAGCCATTTTTACCCAAAAGGTGTTAGCAAAGCTAATACCAAGTATCCCATCTAAACTTAAAGGTACCATTTATACAACCGACTAGCATCCATGGTTTCCAACTCTCTTTTCCGTCCCTCCAGCCCCCGTTTGAACAAAGCCAACCTGCCAAGCGGAGCTTGGCTGGTTGGCACCTACCTTTCCACGCACCAAAACTTGGCCAAAGAGTCTACTTTTAATCTGGATAAGGCCATCAGCCAAAAAGTGAAGGGTAGTTTTGAGATTATCAAACACCAAAAAGACGTCCTGATCAAAACCTCAAATCAAGAATCAACCCGAGCCCTGCTGGCCACAAAAACTTTTGGGTCCAAACCAGTTATCTTTTCGGTTCATCACTCCCTTAACTTCTACCCTATCATCAATGCCCCGGAAGTGTCCCATCTCTCCGATGTGGACCTTGAGCACATGTTTGACTTCAAAGGTCAAAATGTGCTAGCCCTTGAAAAGTTGAACCCCAACAAAAATGCCACACAAAAAGACCCCCATCTAAGAGACCACCGTTTTATCGTCACCTTCGACACAAAGTGTCGGGATGACTGCGGCCAAATTAAACTGGGCGACTGCGTCTACCCAGTTAGGCCGTACCACCCCCTCCCTATTCGCTGCCAAATTTGTCAACGGCACGGGCACGTAGAAACAAATTGTAAAAACCCCACCCCACGATGCGGCAAGTGCAGTGCTAAGCACCGCACTAAAGAGTGCTCATCTAAAAGTCTCAAGTGTGCTGCCTGTGGCGGCGCTCATGGGGCTGATAATCCCAAGTGCCCGACCTGGCTCCGAGAAAAAGAGATTAACGTTCTAGCTGAGGAGAAAAAGATCCCGTTTGACCTGGCCCGCAAACAAGTGCTGCAAAAAGAAAAGAGCCGCACAGTCCCAAAAAGCTGTGGTAGCAAGGCCACCACAGCAGCCCCCAGCACAGCCGGCCAGGAACATCCCACTTTGGAGCAGCCTCAGCCACCCAAAAACACAAGTCGCCACATCCGCCCCCTAATGGAGCCACTTTACTTGGCGCCCATCAGGCCGTCCGTCCCCCTCCCCCCACCACGTGGCGCAATCACATTCTGGCGCAGGTGGACGCCCGTTGCGGCAAGCAAGCAAGCAATGGCTTTTTATTAGGCGTTCTGTGCATAGCACCTTTGCCCGCCTCTAAAGGAGAGTGTGGGAGAATTTTTAGAATTTTGTGTGAGGGTAAGCTACGTTAGTCTGTTAAAGCAATGGGAGTTATTTCAAGTAATGGGTTGCAAGATATTTTAGCTTGCAAATGGATGGTCATGGCAATGGCATAGCCATGCCAAGGGAGGTCTTTTAATAAGTTTAGTCCCGCAGAGTGCGAAGGTTATTTCTGTGGCTGAAGACCTTAAATTTAGAGTTTGAAATTTAGAATTTGAAATTTAGAATTTGGAATTTAGAATTTGAAATTTAGAATTTGGAATTTAGAATTTAGAATTTTGTGTGTCAGCTATTGATGTCCGCTTGTATACGTTACTCGAAAGCCTCCGTTAACTCAATAATTTCGTATTTTAGAAAGTGCGCTAAACACCTGGCCAGGGTGCCGCGATTTACCCTGCAACCCGGAGGTGAAGTTGCAGCTCCCCTCTTCGGCTGGGCAGCCGCCGCGCAGAGAGTGAAGTGTGAGAGGATAGTTAGATTGTTAGTAAGAGTATAGGTGTGGTTAGTATAGACCCGCAGTGAAAGGTATCACTGCGGTGAAGAAATCTAACCTATCTAACCTAACCTGATTTCAAAGTTAGCCTAACATAACCTATCCTTAGCCTACAATGAACCATTTAAAGGTTACAAAACTATTGCTTAAATTTCGCAGTGGATCAGCTATGATAAGAAAATAGGCAAGTCCTACTTTGGGGTGCACCATGCACCCTCATCATATATACTGGGAGGAGCGATTTATAGAAACTTCTCTAGCCCAGAGTCCTTTAGAAATGTAAAGACTTTTTCGAGAAGTTCAGGATGGTCGTTACCGAGCAGAGTTTTTAGGTCTACAGGGATGTTTTGGATTCGGCAGTAATCTAGCATGGGTTGCCGATGGGTATTGTGCTGGGGACAATCGATGAGAATGTGATGGGGATTCTCCATTGCGTCGCAGGTACCACAGGTACCCGCGTTCCAATAGGCATTTAATTTTGTGTGTCCATTTCTGAGTCTGGTTAGAATAACCTCGCGCCGGCGACTCTTTTGGTTTGAACTGGGCCAGTAGCCGATGTTAGGCTTGATATAGAATAGGTGGGCGCTGTGGTTTGTGGTCCAGTTATGTTGAATTTGCTTCCGGATGGTGTCCTGGAGGAGAGCTTTGCTATCGTCTCCAGACCACTTTAAGGGTTCGATCTCTCTAAGTTCTAGGGACTTTTTTGCCTGCTCATCGGCCTTTTCATTTCCTTGAATTTTGCAGTGGCCCGGGATCCAAAGAAAAGAGACATCAGGGGTATCATCGATACCTTTCTGAATATCTGCTATAACGTGGTGGCTGGGGTTGACTACGTTACTGATGGCCTGCAGGACAGATTTAGAGTCTGAACAGATGACGGCTGAGTTGATATTTTGGGTTCTGATTATGGCTAATGCATTTAGGATGGCAACAGCCTCGGCTGTGAAGATGGAGCAGTTGTCCGGAAGTCTTTTCTGAAGGCAAATGTTTTGCCCCCAGATGCCGAGGCCTACTTTTTCGCCTATTTTGGAGCCGTCTGTAAATATAAAGGTCTTTTCCGCGTTACAAGATCGGAACTCTAGGAATTTTTGGGAGACTTCTTCCTCTGAGAAGTCCGTTTTACGGGAAGTGAAGAGAAATTCCACTTTGGGCTCTTTTCGAG
Organism: Lepas anatifera; assembly: GCA_034440635.1. Taxonomy (NCBI): domain Eukaryota; kingdom Metazoa; phylum Arthropoda; class Thecostraca; family Lepadidae; genus Lepas; species Lepas anatifera. Next base: position 49,315 of record JAOTON010000021.1, read on the forward strand.
TCCAGAAGCGGGAGAGTGGGGGTTTGCCTATTGTCGCTGGCAGTGCAAGATTTAGGCTTTCCAGGGTTTTCGCTACTCTGTGCTTAAATGGGGGCCACTTCTGTAGAGTGGCTTTATTTGCTCGTCTGGGATGGGCAAAACATTGTTTTGCCGGGTGATTTTCGGTGGATTGAACCTTGATGTAGTAAGAAATAAGCTGGGCGTCGCGTCTTGTCTGTAGTGGGCACAGCCCGCTATCAGTTAGCATGCTGGTGATGGGGGATTGTCTGAGCGCGCCTGTGGCTGCCCGGATACTGGCGTTTTGGACTCGCTCTAGCTTTAATTTATTGGTCTTGTTCGTCGAGTCAAAAACGAACGAATTATATTCGAGAATGGACCGAATCAGGGACTTGTAGAGCATAAGCAGGGTCTTTCGATCCCCGCCATACTCTGTGCCGCCGAGCATGCGGAGAATGTTGACTCGCTTTTGACAGCTAGAGACGACTTTGGTGATGTGCTCATTGAAACTCAATCGGGAATCTAGGGTGACGCCCAAGAATTTGAAGCTATTGGTGCATTCAATAGGTTTACCCGAGATTTGGAGCCGTGGAGGGTCGTGTCTGGAATGCGCTCTGGCAAAGACAACGACTGATGATTTTTCCGCCGAGAGTGATAGACCCATTAAGCTACACCAATTATCGATGTCGTTTAAGCTGTCCTGCAACTGCGTAGTTGCGTGTTGGAATTCTGGTTCGTTATACCGCCTGGTATCGATTGCAGTGGCTTTCCAAATGGCGACATCGTCCGCAAAGAGGGAGTAATTTATTCCAGGCGGTAGCTTTTTGGCGAAGAGATCATTGATCATTACTAAAAAGAGGGTGGGGGACAGAACGCTACCCTGGGGTGTGCCTTGGTCCTGGGTTGCCAGGTAGGAGAATGTGGTGCCACAACGGACTTTAAATTTTCGGTCTTTGAGGAAGTTTTCGATGAATTTTGCAAGGTGGCCACGAATTCCTAGCTTGCTTAATTTAAACAAAAGGGCATCTTTTTGTACGCGATCGAACGCCGATTTAATGTCTAAAAATGCAGCTATTGTTACTTGCTTTTTGTAAAAGCCATTTTGGATGTCACTGACTAGTTTCACCAAATTGTCAGTGGTGGCTCGCCCGCGCCGGAAGCCTGATTGCATAGCATCAAGCTTCTTTTCGAGGATCTCGTGAAGTCTAACGTTTACCATGCGCTCGACAAGCTTGCTAGCACAGCTAGTAAGCGAAATTGGGCGATAACCTTTTGGGTCTGTTTTTTCTTTGCCAGGTTTTGGAAGGGGGATGATAATACTCTCTCGCCACGATGTGGGGAAAGAGTCGCTAAGAAACATGTTGTTAATGGCCGAAAGCAGGTACTTTAGTGCTGTTTGGCTGAGGTGCCTGAAGAAAGAGTAGTGAATTTCGTCAGGGCCCACTGCAGTGTTTCCACACTTGCTAATGGCGTAATTTAGCTCGGTCATTGTAAATGGTACATTATAATACTCTTGATTACCATAATTGATGAATGTGTGCTTTTTGCACCATTCTGCCTGGTCTTTGGAGCGCTGGCTGTATGAGTTATTAGCTGCGACACTGGCGTAATGATCAGCAAATTTATCCATGACTTCCTTAGGTTCGGTGATGGGTTGGCCAGCTATTTCTAGCTGAGGGAAAGGTCCACGGGGTGGTCGCCTCGCAGAGAAAGCTCTAATGGTTTTCCAAACTTGGGTGGTGGGAGTGAAGCGGTTGAATTTGGAGGCAAAGGAGTTGAAACTGTCCTTTTGAACCCGCTTGCACGTGTTTCGAAAGTGTTCTTTTGCTGCCCGAAGTGCGGATCGAGTAGGGCTGTGTGCCCTCCTCTCATATGCCTTGCGGGCTCTAATCATTTGAGCTTTGGCGTGTGCCGTCTCTGCGTTCCACCATGGGGCTCCGTTTTTCTTTCGGGGTCCTCTGGTTTTTGGTATTGCTACTTGTGCTGCTGAGCTTATGGCTCTTAGTATTAACTCAATGTCTGCCGAGTGTGGGTCACCTTCGGTGACCAGTGTGAGGTCGACCTCTGCCTCAAATTTTGTCCAGTCCGCTCGTTTTAGACTCCAGGAAGGGGTAAACAGATCAACGCGGTCGAGTGCTCCTTGGGGGACATTGATTTTGATTGGGAGGTGATCGCTCATGCCTGGGTTGTCTTCGACATCCCAGGTAAACAGTGACGCAATTCTAGGCGTGCAGCACGAAATATCAATGGCTGAGTCTGAATATCCGCTTTGCGTTGCTTGGCGGGTTGGTGCGCCGTTATTTAGGATAACTAGATTTTGAAAACCTATTGCGTCATATATAATTTCACCTCTACGATTTGGCATGGCGCTGCCCCAGGATGGGTGGTGACCATTCAAATCTCCAAGTAATAACAAAGGCCCGTTAATTTGATTAAATAGTTGTGCGAGTTCCCGATCCGTTGGATCAGGGTCGCGAGGGGATATGTATATTGAGACAACCGTCAATTGGACGTGTTGTATTTTCAAGCTAATAGCTACACAGTCTAGTGATGTTACCAAAGGCACGTGACTGTGTGGGATGCTATTTTCTATTAGGATGGCTGTGCCTCCCTTGCGGACAGCAGCGTTTACGTTATGGCGATACCAAGAGTAACCCGAGATTTTGTATTTATCGTTATCTTTATCAGAAAAGTGGGTCTCTTGTAATGCTGCTAGTGCCGGTTTTTTCTCAGCAAATATTGACGAAAAAAGCGGGAATTTCCCGATAAGGCCATTTGTATTCCATTGCAGAATTGAACCCATGGTGGTTTTTAACGTTTGTGATTAGGGGATCTACGCTTACGAAGGTTATACGAGCACCTGCTGCTGCTGCTATCGCTAGCAGGAGAAACTGGGGTGGAGTGTCTGGAAAAGCTAATTTTCCTTGCTACGGGTGAGCTGCCGGGGCTGGAGGAGCCGGGGCTGGGGGTTTCCAGGAGGGGAGCTCTGGAAGAGTTTATAACAGTTTTTGCAGAGCTCGTCTCTGAAGCACTGCTGGTGTCAGAGACGGTCTCTGTCCCGGACAGCTCGTTGACAGACTGACTTTTGTCGTCTGACGTTTCAAAGTCACTTGAGAACTGAAACTGCATATAATGACCTATGAGGTCGGTTTGGGATCCGCAAGTGCGGGTGGTTGGTGCTGTTTGGAAAGAAGCATCGCTTCTTTCCAAGGAGAGAGGAGCAGTTTCAGTTTGGGTTGAAATGTTTACTTTTGGGATTTTGGTTTGAGTGGCAGCCGTTTTACCCTGAGGGGGTAGGCTGCCACTCGTTAAAGGCCTTCTCGGAGCCTGCCTTTGGCGGCGCCTGGGAAGGGGAGCACCGGTGAATTTAGAGTGCTTGGGGGCAGGTAGCGAGGGAAAATCTGACTTTTCAGTCACTCGTGCAGAGTGGCTTTGCCACCCTGCTGCTGGTGTCCAGGTCTTCCTGGTGATTTTAGGTGCCTGAGGGGCGGGAGGATTTTCGGTCGGAAGACCTGGCGGGAGAACTAGTGCGGGTCGGGAGATCCTCCCAGCCCGCAGCGGGCGTCCACCTGCGCCAAAAGTGGATTGCGCCACGTGGTGGGGGGAGGGGGGACGGACGGCCTGATGGGCGCCAAGAAAAGGGGCTCCATTAGGGGGCGGATGTGGCGGCTTGTGTTTTTGGGTGGCTGGGGATGTTTGGAAATGGGGTGTTCCTGGCCGGCTGTGTTGGGGGCTGCTGTGGTAGCCTTGCTACCACAGCTTTTTGGGACTGTGCGGCTCTTTTCTTTTTGCAGCACTTCTTTGTGGCCGTTGCGGGCTGGGAGGACCTCCCGACCCGCACTAGTTCTCCGCCAGGTCTTCCGACCGAAAATCCTCCCGCCCCTCAGGCACCTAAAATCACCAGGAAGACCTGGACACCCGCAGCAGGGTGGCAAAGCCACTCTGCACGAGTGCCTGACAAGACTGATTTTCCTTCGCTACCTGCCCCCAAGCACTCTAAATTCACCGGTGCTCCCCTTCCCAGGCGCCGCCAAAGGCAGGCACAGAGAAGGCCTCTAACGAGTGGCAGCCCACCCCCTCAGGGTAAAACGGCTGCCACTCAAACCAAAGTCCAAAAAGTAAATATTTCAACCCAAACTGAAACTGCTCCCCTCTCCTTGGAAAGAAGCGACGCTTCTTCCCAAATAGCACCGACCACCCGCACTTGCGGATCCCAAACCGACCTCATAGGTCATTTTATGCAGTTTCAGTTCTCAAGTGAACTTGAAACGTCAGACGACAAAAGTCAGTCTGTCCACGAGCTGACCGGGACAGAGACCGACTCTGACGCCAGCAGTGCATCAGAGACGGGCTCTGCAAAAACTGTTGTAAACACTTCTAGTGCTTCCCTATTGGAAACCCCCAGCCCCGGCACCTCCAGCCCCGGCAGCTCTCCCGTAGCAAGGAAAATTAGCTTTTCTAGGCACTCTACCCCCGTTTCTCCTGCCAGTGATAGCAGTAGCAGCAGGTGCTCCTATAACCTTCGTAAACGTAGATCCTTAAAGCACAAACGTTAAAAACCACCATGGGTTCAATTCTGCAATGGAACACAAATGGCCTTATCGGGAAATTCCCGCTTTTTTCATCAATATTTGCTGAGAAAAAACCGGCACTAGCAGCATTACAAGAGACCCACTTTACTGATAAAGATAACGATAAATACAAAATTTCAGGTTACTCTTGGTATCGCCATAACGTAAACGCTGCTGTCCGTAAGGGAGGCACAGCCATCCTAATAGAAAATAGCATCCCGCACAGTCACGTGCATCTGGCAACATCACTGGACTGTGCAGCTGTTAGCCTGAAAATACAACACGTCCAATTCACGGTTGTTTCAATATACATATCCCCTTGCGACCCTGATCCAACGGATCGGGAACTCGCACAACTATTTAATCAAATAAACGGGCCTTTGTTATTACTTGGACCCTTGAATGGTCACCACCCATCCTGGGGCAGCGCCACGCCAAACCGTAGAGGTGAAATTATATACGACGCAATAGGTTCTCAAAATTTAGTTATCCTAAATAACGGCGCACCAACCCGCCAAGCAACGCAAAGCGGACATTTAGACTCAGCCATTGATATTTCGTGCTGCACGCCTAGAATTGCGTCACTGTTTACCTGGGATGTCGAAGACAACCCAGGCATGAGCGATCACCTCCCAATCAAAATTAATGTCCCCCAAGAAGCACTCGACCGCGTTGATCTGTTTACCCCTTCCTGGAGTCTAAAAAGAGCGGACTGGACAAAATTCGAGGCAGAGGTCGACCTCACACTGGTCACCGAAGGCGACCCACACTCGGCAGACATTGAATTAATACTAAGAGCCATAAGCTCAGCAGCACAACTAGCAATACCAAAAACCAGAGGACCCCGAAAGAAAAACGGAGCCCCATGGTGGAACGCAGAGACGGTACACGCCAAAGCTCAAATGATAAGAGCCCGCAAGGCATATGAGAGGAGGGCACACAGCCCTACTCGATGTGCACTTCGGGCAGCAAAAGAACACTTTCGAAACACGTGCAAGCGGGTTCAAAAGGACAGTTTCAACTCTTTTGCCTCCAAATTCAACCGCTTCACTCCCACCACCCAAGTTTGGAAAACCATCAGAGCTTTCTCTGTGAGGCGACCACCCCGTGGACCCTTCCCTCAACTAAAAATAGCTGGCCAACCCATCACCGAACCTAAGGAAGTCATGGATAAATTTGCTGATCATTACGCCAGTGTCGCAGCTAATAACTCATACAGCCAGCGCTCCAAAGACCAGGCAGAATGGTGCAAAAGCACATATTCATCAATTATGGTAATCAAGAGTACTATAACGTACCATTTACAATGACCGAGCTAAATTACGCCATTAGCAAGTGTGGAAACACTGCAGTGGGCCCTGACGAAATTCACTACTCTTTCTTCAGGCACCTCAGCCAAACAGCACTAAAGTACCTGCTTTCGGCCATTAACAACATGTTTCTTAGTGACTCTTTCCCCACATCGTGGCGAGAGAGTATTATCATTCCCCTTCCAAAACCTGGCAAAGAAAAAACAGACCCAAAAGGATATCGCTCAATTTCGCTTACTAGCTGTGCTAGCAAGCTTGTCGAGCGCATGGTAAACATTTGACTTCACGAGATCCTCGAAAAGAAACTTGATGCTATGCAATCAGGCTGCCGGCGCGGGCGAGCCACCACTGACAATTTGGTGAAACTAGTCAGTGACATCCAGAATGGCTTTTACAAAAAGCAAGTAACAATAGCTGCATTCCTAGACATTAAATCGGCGTTCGATCGCGTACAAAAAGACGCCCTTTTGTTTAAATTAAGCAAGCTAGGAATTCGTGGCCACCTTGCAAAATTCATTGAAAACTTTCTCAAGGACCGAAAATTTAAAGTCCGTTGTGGCACCACATTCTCCTATCTGGCAACCCAAGACCAAGGCACACCCCAGGGTAGCGTTCTTTCCCCCACCCTCTTTCTAGTAATGATCAATGATCTCTTCGCCAAAAAGCTACCGCCTGGAATAAATTACTCCCTTTTTGCGGACGATGTCGCCATTTGGAAATCCACTGCAATCGATACCAGGCGGTATAACGAACCAGAATTTCAACATGCAACTACGCAGTTGCAGGATAGCTTAAACGACATCGATAATTGGTGTAGTTTAATGGGTCTATCACTCTCGGCGGAAAAATCATCAGTCGTTGTCTTTGCCAGAGCGCATTCCAGACACGACCCTCCACGGCTCCAAATCTCGGGTAAACCTATTGAATGCACCAATAGCTTCAAATTCTTGGGCGTCACCATAGATTCCCGATTGAGTTTCAATGAGCATATCACCAAAGTCGTCTCTAGCTGTCAAAAGCGAGTCAACATTCTCCGCATGCTCGGCGGCACAGAGTATGGCGGGGATCGAAAGACCCTGCTTATGCTCTATAAGTCCCTGATTCGGTCCATTCTCGAGTATAATTCGTTCGTTTTTGACTCGACGAACAAGACAAATAAATCAAAGCTAGAGCGAGTCCAAAATGCCAGTATCCGGGCAGCCACAGGCGCGCTCAGAGAATCCCCCATCACCAGCCTGCTAACTGATAGCGGGCTATGCCCACTGCAGACAAGACGCGACGCCCAGCTTATTTCTTACTACATTAAGGTCCAATCCACCGAAAACCACCCGGCAAAACAATGTTTTGCCCATCCCAGACGAGCAAATAAAGCCACTCTACAGAAGTGGCCCCCATTTAAGCACAGAGTAGCGAAAACCCTGGAAAGCCTCAATCTTGCACTGCCAGCAACAATAGGCAAACCCCCACTCTCCCGCTTCTGGACTCGGAAGGAGCCCAAAGTGGAATTTCTTTTCACTTCCCTGTAAAACGGACTTCTCAAAGGAAGAAGTCTCCCAGAAATTCCTAGAGTTCCGATCTTGTAACGCGGACAAGACCTTTATATTTACAGACGGCTCTAAAATAGGCGAAAAAGTAGGCCTCGGCATCTGGGGGGCAAAATATTTGCCTACAGAAAAGACTTCCGGACAACTGCTCTATCTTTACAGCCGAGGCTGTTGCCATCCTAAATGCATTAGCCATAATCAGAACCCAAAATATCAACTCAATATCAACTATCCTCTCACACTTCTTTTCCTTCACGGCGGCTGCCCAGCCGGAGAGGGGAGCTGCAACCTCACCACCGGGTTGCAGGGTAAATTCGCGGCACCCTGGCCAGGTGTTTAGCGCACTTTCTAAAATACGAAATTATTGAGTTAACGGAGGATTTCGAGTAACGTAGACAAGCGGACATCAGTAGCTGACACACAAAATTCTAAATTCTAAATTCCAAATTCCAAATTAAGGTCTTCAACCACAGAAATAACCTTCGCACTCTGCGGGTCTAAACTTATTAAAAGACCTCCCTTGGCATGGCTATGCCATTGCCACGACGACCGTCCATTTGCAAGCTAAAACATCTTGCAACCCATTACTTGAAATAACTCCCATTGCTTTAACAGACTAACGTAGCTTGCCCTCACACAAAATTCTAAAATTCTCCCACACACTTCTTTAGAGGCGGGCAAAGGTGCCATGCACAGAACGCCTAATAAAAAGCCATTGATTGATTGATCCAGCGGAAAGAAAAGCCTGCTCCCGCAACCAAATGTAGACCCTGATTGATACTTAACAATACCTTAGGTTACATTAGGTGTGCTGGAACAAGTCTTGATAAGGCAAGCCTTGTCGCCCATGTGCCTGCCTTGCTCACAAAAAAAACCTATGGCCAAAAGTAGGTGTGCATACACATTAATGGCAGCTCAAGAGTTGAAAAGATACAATAATAACATTAATTGTTTATGGCTACAAATTGGAGCTAAGTATTTTCTTGCTTAAGCTTAAGAGCATACAGCAGCGAATAATAAAGCAAAATTAAGAAAGTCAAAGCTATACCTACTCAATAATCTATGAAGCCGACATGAGCACGGAATACATTTTAGTCGCCTAACTGATATCAAAACTGAAAAGAATGTTGCTGTCCATATTAATACCTTTAAGGAGAAATGTATAGAGTTTGCCACACCACCACATTTAGGGACATTTCCAGGCCGGTTTCCAGAAGGCGGTAGCTTTTACCAAGATCTTGTTGGGGCAGCCTCAGGGAAGACCTATTGGTTTGGGGCAGCTTTTGTCCATCATTGGGGCAAGAAAGGAAACCTTGGGCAGAAAGTGACACTAAAGGCAGCACTGACACAGAGGCGGACATAGCAGCACCAAAAAGAACACATTTATAAAGAAATTATTATTAGTATTTTTAGTGGTCTTCCTACAGTATAGAGGCAAAATATATGCCACAGTGGAAAGAAAATCTGCCCCCGCAGCCAGATGCATGCTCTGATTGACACTTTACATTACCTTAGGTTACCTTAGGTTGAGGTGTACTGGTACGGATCTTTATAAGGAAAGCCATGTCACCCATGTTCCTGCCTTGCACACACAAAAAAAACACCTGCCAACATGATTCTTAACATCGAAGCATGACATTTTCATTCTGCTCCTACACCGCATCCAAAATTTCAGTAAACGCCTGTAAATAGATGTAATCATATATTGATAAAAACCAAGATACCTTTGATAAAACTGACTCTATGCGTGTGTTTAACCACGGCCTTAAAAAATATCCAATGTAAGCGACTTGTACGAAGCTGGACATCCTCCAAGCGATCGAAAAACCAACCATCACTGATCAGCATAGCGAGAAAGCCGAATGCTGATTTGTCCATTTGGAGAAATTTCAAACGCAAGCTGCAAAAGAACCTTTAAAGGCAGGATGCTTCCTGACAAAATGTGGCATTATTCATGGCATAAATTTGTGTACCAAGCACAATAATGCTGCGCCATGTTTGTAAAAAAAGCGTCATGCTTGCTCCCAAAGGTATAAGCCACTAACTGCTGCCAAATCTTGTAAGAAATTCTCTATCAAAGAAGAAAACTCGGCTTGTTCGAAGGAGACCAATGACGGGCAAAGGCGAATTCAAATCTCATTGCGAAAACGTAGAATTCGGCAAGTCAGGATAAAAGGGTTTATCCTGACATGCTCCGATGTCAGAATAAACTCGGATCTGGACTTCTCGCATCAAATAACATAGGGTTAAATTTATACTGATTTTTTGGTTATGATAAATTGAAATTCATTGAATTTGGCGCTTATCCTGACCAAATGTCAGGATTAGCGGAGAAACTAAAAGCTTGGTGAGTACTCACTTAATGATTACTTACTTAATGATCATTACTTAATGCTATTTCTTTGGTTCCTATCCCTTCACCCAATTGTATCGAAATAGGAGACCATGGCTGCACTTTTTGGACGATTTTGCGTGAATTGATCCAGAAGGTGTCTGAAATATAATTCGAAAAGCTTCGGATATATTTTAGAGAGACGTGACAACTGGGCAGAATCTAGCCCCCGGCACAATACGGCTCAAAAGAATCACGCAGGCTTTCAACCCTTAGGTCCTGTACATACATCAATAAACTTCCGTATTCTGCCCATTGTGGGAGTTCGGCAACAACCAACTCGAGTATTAACGTAAGTTGAGAAGCGACAGTGGAATCAAGCAAACCAATAACACATCGCAGCCATGCGAGTCTGAGGTCTCTTTGACAGTCCCAAAATAGATTCCCAATCTCAGACGTACCCTTTGCCCGTTCCAGCGCGAGTAGTTCCTCCAGCCGATATCGCTCCTCCAGTACTCGATGGTGAAGGCCTTGGTGTACTCAACGCCGCGGCCGTGGTCGTACCGGCCCTGGGTGAGAACAGCGCTGATGACGTGCGTGGTCGGCAGGGCCACCTGCAGGTACTCGCGAGTAGTCCGCGAGACTTGCGAGCGCGGGCACCAGGCGCCTGCCGCCCGCTCCACGTTCACCCTACCGGAGGGAGCCGGTCAGATAAGGACCGCTTCAGGGCCGAGCCTGATCGGACCGCTCGCGGCGCTGAATCACTCAGTGGAAAGGCACGTGAGAAATGCGTCTCGCTGAGATGCATTGAGCGGAAAATCAGAGCAGAGTGAGAGCAGGAAACGGAGCTGCTTCGGCGCGCCTGTGTCCTGTATTGATCTATTGGCCGCAGACCAACGTACACTTGGATTCGGGTCAAACTAAATCAGCGCAGGGTACCGGTGATGCTGAAAAGTACAGGTGGACGTGATGGACTATTGTGGTCCAGTGGACACGCATGTAAGGTGGCAAGTATTGAACTTTGGTCTCTATCGGTGGCAAGCGGTACATCCTGCGATAACATTGGATTCCGAGTGAGGTGAGGTTCACTGCATGGACACTGAACAGCCACGATCGTAACAGAGAGGTAAAATGTTTTAGCCACCGGGGGACAGTTCTTAACCAAAGACCTCTTGATGAGTAGGGTCCCTCAACCACGGTCACTATTTTCGAAGTAAGTGAGCCCACTCTGACTACTTGAACCATGAGGGGCAGCTGAGGTCCCCACCTGTAGCTATGCTGACCACCATGAGGGGCAGCTGAGGTCCCCACCTGTAGCTATGCTGGCCACCATGAGGGGCAGCTGAGGTCCCCACCTGTAGCTATGCTGGCCACCATGAGGGGCAGCTGAGGTCCCCACCTGTAGCTATGCTGGCCACCATGAGGGGCAGCTGAGGTCCCCACCTGTAGCTATGCTGGCCACCATGAGGGGCAGCTGAGGTCCCCACCTGTAGCTATGCTGGCCACCATGAGGGGCAGCTGAGGTCCCCACCTGTAGCTATGCTGGCCACCATGAGGGGCAGCTGAGGTCCCCACCTGTAGCTATGCTGGCCACCATGAGGGGCAGCTGAGGTCCCCACCTGTAGCTATGCTGGCCACCATGAGGGGCAGCTGAGGTCCCCACCTGTAGCTATCCTGGCCACCATGAGGGGCAGCTGAGGTCCCCACCTGTAGCTATGCTGGCCACCATGAGGGGCAGCTGAGGTCCCCACCTGTAGCTATGCTGGCCACCATGAGGGGCAGCTGAGGTCCCCACCTGTAGCTATCCTGGCCATCTGGGGTCAGCTGGGGCGCCTCTGTGCTAATATCTCGCGATCAAATACGATGATGTCTCCAGACCTAGGGTTGGGATTGGTGACCGATATTCTGAGGTGTATGGTTCCTTCATTCCGCTGCCCCTTCGATCACTGCTAAGCTCCTCACTGGTCAAGGTAAGGCCCCGGCAACACTCAACTTTTTTCATACCATTGATTACGGCAGGGGGTGGACATATGCTACTTCTCTAGACTTTTGGAGTTTTTGAAGGTTCAATTTCTGGGTCTTAGACTTTTTCCACCAAAATTTAACATGTAATTCCAATGGGACTTTTGCAGGGGTTTGGGGCACGGGCCCGTGGGTAAATGTAAGTGGTGCTTAAGGGTATGTCTTTTATTTTTAGTATGTAAAATTGGTCAGGCTATCTTCTAGGTGCAGTTTTTAGTCCCTGAAATGCTTTTATAACAAGGAAAATCAACGATGAATTTCATGATATTTCCTTTAGAATCCCGTTTCGAACGTTTCGCTCAGCCAATCAGAACGCTGAATGCTACCATATGCTACCAGAACCCTCCAGAATGCTACCATATCCTCAACATGCTGCCAAGTCAGGCAGTCAGCTGGCTGTCATGTCCGAACCGTATCTAAAGGAACCGTGGATTACGGCACTAGCTTGGGCCAAACAGTTCTAGCTTGGATATAAAAGCAAAACACACCAGCTCGTAATAACTTACGTGATTTATTTACGTAATACTGTGAGCTCACCTGGCGTGCTGCGGCGCCGCTCACCTGGCGTGCTGCGGCACTGCTCACCTGGCGTTCTGCGGCGCCGCTCACCTGGCGTGCTGCGGCACTGCTCACCTGGCGTTCTGCGGCGCCGCTCTCCTGGCGTGCTGCGGCACTGCTCACCTAGTGTTCTGCGACGCCGCTCTCCTGGCGTTTTGCGGCACTGCTCACCTGGCGTTCTGCGGCGCCGCTCACCTGGCGTGCTGCGGCGCCGCTTACCTGGCGTGCTGCGGCACTGCTTACCTGGCCTTCTGCGGCACTGCTCACCTGGTGTTCTGCGGCGCCGCTCACCTAGCGTGCTGCGGCACTGCTCACCTGGCGTTCTGCGGCGCCGCTCACCTGGCGTGCTGCGGCACTGCTCACCTGGCGTTCTGCGGCGCCGCTCTCCTGGCGTGCTGCGGCACTGCTCACCTAGTGTTCTGCGACGCCGCTCTCCTGGCGTTTTGCGGCACTGCTCACCTGGCGTTCTGCGGCGCCGCTCACCTGGCATGCTGCGGCGCCGCTCACCTGGTGTGCTGCGGCACCGCTCACCTGGCGTTCTGCGGCACTGCTCACCTGGCGTGCTGCGGTGCCGCTTACCTGGCGTGCTGCGGCACTGCTCACCTGGTGTTCTGCGGCGCCGCTCACCTAGCGTGCTGCGGCGCCGCTCACCTGGCGTGCTGCGGCGCCGCTCACCTGCCGTGCTGCGGCGCCGCTCATTTCACGTTCTGCGACACTGCTCACCTGGCGTTCTGCGGCGCCGCTCTCCTGGCGTGCTGCGGCACTGCTCACCTGGCGTTCTGCGGCGCCGCTCTCCTGGCGTTCTGCGGCGCCGCTCATGCGGCGTTCTGCGACACTGCTCACCTGGCGTTCTGCGGCGCCGCTCTCCTGGCGTGCTGCGGCACTGCTCACCTGGCGTTCTGCGGCGCCGCTCTCCTGGCGTGCTGCGGCGCCGCTCACCTGGCGTTCTGCGGCACTGCTCTCCTGGCGTGCTGCGGCGCCGCTCACCTGGCGTTCTGCGGCACTGCTCGCCTGGCGTGCTGCGGCACTGCTCACCTGGCGTGCTGCGGCGCCGCTCACCTGGCGTGCTGCGGCGCCGCTCACCTGGCGCGCTGCGGCGCCGCTCACCTGGCATTCTGCGGCACTGCTCACCTGGCGTGCTGCGGCGCCGCTTACCTGGCGTTCTGCGGCACTGCTCACCTGGCGTGCTGCGGCGCCGCTCTCCTGGCGTGCTGCGGCACTGCTCACCTGGCGTTCTGCGGCGCCGCTCTCCTGGCGTGCTGCGGCGCCGCTCTCCTGGCGTGCTGCGGCGCCGCTCACCTGGTGTTCTGCGGCACTGCTCGCCTGGCGTGCTGCGGCACTGCTCATCTGGCGTGCTGCGGTGCCACTCACCTGGCGTTCTGCGGGCCAGTGTTGTTTTCGTCGTAGCTGGAGGAGGCGGTCAGGGCCTGGTCGCTGATCTGTCCTGAGGTGACGCCCAGCGGCAGCCGGCAGCCTCCTGCCAGTCCAGATCAGCCACTCAACTGAGAGGCCAGTGACACTCGCATTTATCTCATTCAGACGGCGGCTTTTAACACGCTTAAACTACAATTGGTGCAAGGGTCAAGCAAACCGGTCAGAATCCATAGTGTCAGTGGAAATGAAAGATTTTAAAGACATGTGACGGCAGCCTGACGGTCTATGGGCTGAAATGGTCGCTCGTAACTTTAAAGGGTTGTGACTGTTAGAACATGAACTTTTTAACTGTGCCAACAACAGAAAATCGATATATTTCCAGGGATATTTCACAAGTGCTAAGGCTTGGACCAATCTTAATACTAAGACATTTTGCAAAACAGGAGGGAGAAGATTTCCTCTCTTTTACTCCGCGTGATTTTTTCAGCAGTGATTCGTCGAAATCCACTCAAGTGTCGCTTAGTGGGCGGCAATTTTATAAGCTGGGCCCGAGCTCTATCCTGATATGACGAAATGGCCATCTAACCCGCAGAGGGCCCTTGCAACATAACATCACACATGTTGCAAAAAAACAAGTAAGAAGAGCTGAATGAACTTTCCCGCAGGACGTCCGACGATCTTACTTCGTTTCGTAAGGCTACCGTTAGAGGTGGAGGCCCCAATGCGGGGGCAGTCATATGATATCGAGTTCACTCAAGACTATTACAGTTGTCGGCTTTACCAAAAGCGGAATATGTGCTAAAGCATCATGTTACGAGGTCATGCAGTAGAGCAGGCTGGGACGAACTGGTTGCAGAAACCGTCATTCACAACATTATACCGGAAATTAGACAAAGGGTGACTCACAATACTCGGGAATGGAGAAATCGCCACTAATCCCGTGCGCAAAACGTTAGCGTATAATAGCTCCTTCATTCCCTCTAGCGATGTGCGCCATATGACCTACGTTGTCTCTGCACCCTAAAGCCCCAAACCCAGAGGGATGCTGATTCCCTCTGGCACCAATATCTGCAGCCATTGTTGTCAAATGGTTCGTGCTGTTGCACCAGTAAATCAGCTTAATCAAGTAATTGTGAACCCATTCGTTTAATAAAACAATTGTGAACCGATATGTGCGATATGATATGCCATCGACATTTAAATATTACTGGATCGGAAAGGCCAAAGTCATCTTTACAAACAACGCAGTCTGCATAAGGGCGTTAAACTGACATAAAATGGTCATCAAAAAGCAGCAAACAAAAACAAGCACCCCTCTGTACTATTATGGCCTATCCAACTGAAGACTTCTCTCGATTTACTGCTCTGTTCCAGTCGCGAATGAGAACGAGAAACTCATGTATCGATCTGAATAACAAATTCGAAATACAAATTTCACAAATTTAACCACCACGAGAAGAACTCCAATCACTTTCCACGGATTTGACTGGCAGATCGAAACTTTCTACAGATACACACAATGTGCACACATTCCACCGAGCTACCCATCGGTTCAAACAGTAAATCATTCATTCTGCCGGGTTGGTACGGTTCCCCCGACAGGACCCAGTAAGGTGTGCTCAGAGTTGTCCAGTGTCTGTATTTTGTGCCATGGTAGCAGCTGTTTCTAGCAGCAGTAGCAGTAGTACGGCAGCAGCGTGTGCGCTGTCTGATTGGCGAAAGTGGTAGCAGTGGCGCGGCGGGACTGATATTCGGCCCAACTCATCACAGTGATACACCTGTGGTGATATGCTCCGACACTTGACCAGGTATCTCAGCTGGGGGATGGGGTGACGTAGGCTTCCCCGGCGGCGAGAAACACGCTCATTTTCATGCTGCGAACGGTATCATGCACAAGTCCTAACAACACTTTGGCATCATTCGCCCTTGATGATGTATGAACTTGTCAAATGTGTGAAATCAGAAAAGATTATATTCATATCAGTCTGACAACCCCTCACTCAATGCGCTCACCTTAAACGCATCCCCCTCCCCATGGGTGGAGATCCCGGGGGGTTGGGGGTCAGGACCACCCTGATTTGGAAATCGAGAGAACCTGGGGGGTCAGCCCGGGTCCTACACCTTCTGCTCTCACATATATTATATATATTAATATATCATTATACACATATGATATGTACTATATATCATATATACTATATTATACACATATATTAACATTTTCTGACCCATAAGTAATAATGGTTCAATTCGCGCCATTTGTGGGATCGGCTGAGTCATAGTTTGACCTATCTGTCCCTTTGCACCTTCTTTGTAGAGGGTTATTAGAGATCAGGGGCAGTGCCACGTCTTTCCGTCATGACTCTGCGTCAGCAACAGTACGGGCCCTCGAGCTTATCTGAGATCCCTCAGCTGAACTAGGCACCACCCTAAGTCGGTATTTAACAGAGGTACGTGATTTAGTGTTGGTCCATGCTCTTATCTTAACACGAGCGGTGGAGAGGGGTCTGGCGTCAACGTGCAGTGGAGGGCCCTGAAGTGCCCCCCCCGAGCGTTCGGAAACCATGAGGGTTAGAAATCACCCGTTTGGAGGTGCATGAGGGCGATGGTGTTTTACGTTACGGCTAAGTTTCATTGACCTAGCTCGGTATCTACAAGGTCAAATGAGGTCGTAAAGGTCACATATGGACCGTGCTGGAAACCAATTGGGAAATGCCGTAATTATGCAGAAAAGGCGGTAATACACTGAAAGTGAACTAAGGTCATAGAGGGAAAGCCCCACTCACTGTCCTCGGAGATTTTGAGGTCAAGGTCATTCAAGGTTAATGGTATATTATTAACAAGACCTATTCCCACTAATGTAAAATATAACTGGCACTGTAGCAGCCTTTGAGCCGGAAATGAGGGTTTGACCTTGAAAAAGAATTTACCCTCGACCAGTGACTTTGACCTTAGCAGTGAATAACCTTAACTATGAAGTCATAGCATAGCATACGTTATGCTGAGTAAAACCAACTGTCCGGAACACTGGGTTCAATTACCTTGACATGTGACCTTGACCTTTATTTGGGGCGACTTTTACATATGACCCGACTATATGACGTTATTTTCTATTATTTATGGTTCTTTGATAGGCGTTCTGAGCTTAGCTCCTTTCTCCGCCTCTACAGCATCGTGGGAAAGTTGAAATTCGAAACAATGTAAGCGAAAAGCAAAAAGTAGTTTAGAGCCTAGTCATCTTTAATCTAGTGGAGTAATTTTAGCCTAGTTGTTAGCAATATTATGTGACATTATTACGTCACCACCTGGTCTACAGCGCAGACGAACTGGTGCGACTGTGGGATTGCGATGGTCCCAAATAAAGGCTTGGATTTTAAAGCCTATAAGTAAAAAATTTGACTGATTTTTAAAATTCGTTCACCAATTGACGCGCTCATGCGTTCGCTGAAATGTGACCGAATAGTGTATTCTGGGACGAACAGTTGTCCGGCCACCTTGGAAAAATAGGTGGGGGCACTTTAATACCTCCTGAACTTCGCGTGTTAAGGTCTCGAGCGGTGTCAGAACCCCTGAGCTGGTATGGGCCTCTGAGTTTATTTGGCGCTCCTTGAGCTGTTTCAGGGCCTCTTAGCTTGACTGGGCCTCTGAATTGGCGTGGAGCCCCAGCTTTGGTGTTGCCCCCTCCCCCTCCTTTAGCAGTTCTGGGATCCCGTGAAGTTAGGCTAGTCCTCGGTCCCTGAAATAGTCTAAGGCCTGTAACTGGTTTGGACCCTGGGATGGTGTGGGTCCTTGAGCTGGTCTGGGCCCTTTACATGGTCGGGTCGCTTGCAGCGATCTTGGGAATTCTGGGCTAAACTCCACCCCTAAGTGTTGGGACATGAGCCTCTGATCGTGGGCCCATTATCTGGTCCGGGCTTCCTAAACTTTTCTGGGGCCTGCCAGGTGGTCTTTGGACCCTAAGCTGGTCTGCACCCATGAGTTGAATTTGTGCCTCCCTGCGATCAAAGTTTCTGCAGGGGGCCCCTTGGGCTGTTCTGGGGACTGCTTATCTTAAGACACATGGGCTGATATGGACCACTCAACTCTTTGGAGCCCTTTACTTTGTCTGAACGTCCTGAATTGGTATGGGGCCTTCCTCATATGGTTTCGGGACCCCTGAGATTTTCTGGAACCCCTGGGATGTTCTGAAACCCCTGAGTTGGTTTTAAGCCTATTGCGATGCAGCTTCACCAGAGGCCCCTAGCTGTTCTGGGGGGCCTTGAGAGACTCTTGCACAGGAGGTTCTAGACTTGAGCTTGAGACCCCCAGTCGCCATCGTCCTCTGAGTTTTTCTGGACCTCCTGAGCGGCTGTGGGATCCCTGAACCAGCAACTGGGCCTTCTGAGCTATTGTTGGGTTCTCTGACGTGATATTGAGTCCCCTCAGGTGATCTGGGGCCCCTTTAGATAATCAGCCCCAACCTGATCTTGAAACCCATGTGTTGGCATTGGAGTGCCCTGCGCTTGTCGGGACCCGTTAACTGGCATCAGCTGGTCTTGGGCCCCCTGAGTTGGTTTTGAGCCGCCGGAAAGGGAGTTTTGCAGGTAACCCCTGGTCTGTTCTGGGGCCGTGAGAGGATATTGCGCATGAGCTTACTGGCTCGGCCATAGACCCTGAGCTGGCTCAGGGATCATGAACTGGTCTAGGGCCGCTGAAAGGATTTACTTAAGAGGTCCATGGCTTAGTCGGAAACCCCCTGGCCGGATTGGTGCCCCTTGAGCTGGTAAGGGCCTCTGAGCTGGTATTGGGCGCTTTAAACGGATATGGCCCTTTTAGGTTGTTCGGGTCCTATTGTGCTGATATAGGTCCCTTGAAATTGTCGGGGGCCCAACTGCTATGGCCCCCTGAATATTTTTTCTGGGCCTGCTGATCCGATTAGGAGCCTCATAGCGGCCCTGGCCCACTGAGATGTGAGGCCATTTTAGATTGTCAGGGTCCCCCCGCTGATCTTGAAACCTCGATGCTGGCACTGGCACTTTTTGAACCGTCAGGGGCCCCTTATTTGGCCTGGAACCTCTAAACTGGTATGGCCCCTCTCAGCTGATCTTGGGTCCCCTGAGTTGGGTTTTGGCCTTCTGAGAGGGAGTTTTCCAAGGGGTCCCTGGGCTAATCTGAGACTCTGAGAGGGTATTATACAGGAGCTTACTGCCGTTATCTTGGGAGGTGGAGGGGGCAAGCTGGTTTGGGGTCACCTTAGCCGGTAATGGCCCCTGAGAGGAGCTATATAAGAGGTTTTTGACTCGGTCTTATGGCCCCTAGCTGGATCAGTGTCCATTGAGCTTAAAAGTGCCTCCTGGGTTGGTATCGGGTCCGTCTTAAGTATGGGCCCCTTTGGCTTGTTTGCAGCGCCCTTGTGCTTATGCACCCAGCTGGTCTAGCCCTCTTAGTTTGTATGGGCCTCCTGAGCTGCTTTTGGGCCCCTTCAATGTGTCTGGGCCCCATGAGTGGAAGCTTGGCCCCCTGAGCTTATTTAGCTATTGTTTAGATGGTTAAGCCCCCGCGCTCATCTTGGGACCCCCTGTGCTGTCTCGGGCCTCCTGAATTGACGTTGAACCTCCTGAGAGGGAGTTTGGCAAAATGCATCTAGGCTGTTCTGGGTCCTTGGGAGGGTATTGCACAGGAGCTTAATGGAGTGATATTGGGGTTCAAGCTGGTTTTGGGCCCCTGAGCTAAAATGGGCCTCTGAGGTAGAGTGCCAAAGGAAGTCCTGACCTAGTCCATGGCTCCTCAGAGGAATTTTGTAAGAGGTTCCTGACTTGGTCCTAGGGCATCTATCTGGATTGATGTCCATTGAAGTGCCATTGGGCCCGTTTAAATGATATGGATTCAATTGGTTTGTCTGGGCACATTGTGCCGATCTGGGGCCCCGTAAACTTTTTGGGGCCCTTAGCTCGTCTGGCACCCTGGGTTGGTGATGGGCCCATTTAGCTGGCCTGGGGCCCACTGAAAATTGAATTTGCAGAAGGCTTCTGCCTTTTTTGGGATCCCTGAGCCAGTGAGGGGCCCCCTGAGAGAACAAATCGGGCGTCTGTACCCACAGTCAGGTATCAGAAAGAAATTGTGGTCGTCACTGGTGTGTTTGCAGGAGGTCCCCTCTTTGTTATTCGCTATCATGATTTCAGTACTCCGGACAACGTGATGGGACCCTGCGTGAAAAGTGGTGGAGAGAGGGGAGAGGAGCAAAACATACTCCATCCTCTCCCACTGTCAAAAGTGGGAGGACGCGTCTCTACGTCCCCCCACCCCCTCCAGCGGTGGGATCCATGGTTATATGCACGAAAATTATAACTTAAATGGTTTGATAAAAGCTATCGAATTCTCCGCACATTCAAGGAACGAATTTTCGTGACATATTTTTTAATACAACTTCCTTTGATGTATGGTGCGGTTTTTTCTAGGGGTTCTAGGGCGAAAAACCATTGAGTGAGTGAGAGAGGGGGAGAGAAAGCGTAGACAATGTGCCAAGTTTGCGGAAACAGCATACTGGGCATAGCTATCGCTATATTGTAGCATAGTTCAGAATTTTTTGGTTATTTATTTTTATCATCAAAATATTTATATTGTATTAATCGTTTTCGGCTCTAATAATGCACCAAATGTTGGGGTCATAAGACTTCTCCGAAGGGAAATACGCTAGACTTGAGCATTGAAAAGTAGTTCGATTTCAAACGCTGATGTTGTCTGCTGCTAATCCATTTTCGTTGAGGACCAGATTAAAAGGCACGGTACATCATAATGGCTATCCTTTTACAGACCGAGTCAACGGCAGAGGTTTGAAACCGTATCTCTTTCTGAGTGTTCGAAAAAATATGATTAAATGCTCGAAGTGTGTTGAAGTGTGCGTATTGGTTTTAACTCCCGAGGAAGTCATGATCCGTCTCGTGTAAAAATCCTACCATCATACGGTTTCACACGGTATTTAAAGGCAATGCTCGAATTTTGTGTGGTGTCTTCATTTTTTTCCGAAAAACATCCACTACTGCGGCCCTGACCGGACCGGAACCCCCCTGGTTTGAAAAGAGATCTCCATCCCTGCCCCTCCCACTCCCCTCTCTCAACTCTGGGGTATTTTGGGGCACTAGTGGAGCAAGTTAAATTCCATGCTCTGGCCATCTAGCCCTGCCTGTGATCGTGAAACTTGTGCTGTGCCTCGCTGCCGCTAGATGTCTTTCGTCGCCTTCAAACTGTGTGCCCACCAAGCCGCTTCTTTTGTAATAGTCACCGTCAGGGCTCCGGTAATGGTGAACGGGCGTCTGCGGGGCGCGTGTGCGGTGATGCCTCCTGCGGACGCGCATGAGACAGTCGCAAAATTATTTTGTTTGGCGTCGAGACCGAGCTGTCGGACTGTTAGTTTACCAAATGCCTGTGGTTGAGTGCATATTTTCTTTCCTCAGCTTCAATCTCTATTCTTCCCGAGGGATATGATGGTTGTGAATCAAAGGTTATTTGCCGCCTCAATGGACTCAAATGCTTCAGATAAGTAAATAAACTACATATCCCTTTCGATAATATCAATTTGATAGCTCAGTTCGCAAGTCCTCTGTTTTTTTCTACAGATATCTTAAATTGTGATAAAATACACAGTGAAATTTTTTCACATGGGTTGTGCTCCGGGCTCTAGGAGAGAGTGGGGTAAGATGCCTTATCGGGTAAGACGCCCCATCCCCTCTTTTGGCAATCCGGGCCACCACTGATAAATAATATTATTCTGGGTCGAAAGCAGAGGCTTTGATTTTTTCTTGCGCAAAAATTCAGTTCCAAGCTGGTGGGTAAGTCTTTGTTTCGACGTTTTTCTAAACAAAAATTGCCCACGTAAGTCGCAGATATCTCAAAGAATATTGGATGCGTGCTTTGTTTGACTTCCCATTACGAATGATAGCATATTTAACTCATTAACTGAGCATTTCCCTGGAGTGTATTAATTGTATGATTTTTGCCCTCCAGGTTTTATCTAGTTTGGGTACTGATGGGGAAGATGCTGCCTCAACGAATGGGGAAAGATGCCCCATGGGCAACTTTCCCGGTGGAAAGGGGGCGTCTTTACCCAGAGCAATATAACGCCATTTGTTAGAGTAAAGAACTATGTGTTAAACTTGGGGTTAGTCCAAAGCTTACCCACAGGCAGCGCCACGGAATTGTTACTGGGGGCTACGGACCCTGGACTGGTGATGGCGAGGGGGGGCGTGAACTTTAAATTGACTGTCTTTGAAAAAGCTAATGACCATGAAGCTCATGAACAAATTTACTTAGGTCAACGTAGGTAGGTAATAGGGAGACAATAAAAACCTAGGTCAATTCCCAAAACTTGTCGGGAGACGTCCTCACAGATTGGCGAGTTAGGGAATCCGTCCTCCCGTTCCTGTCCCACGCTTTCGACGCGCATGACCGTACGTGTTAAATAAGAGCACACTTAAATCTGTCGCTTTGTGATTAACCTTTCCAACTGAAGGACTCGCACCTGAACCCAGGCCACTAACGATAGGGAATCCTATAACAGCCAAATTTTGTGGTTGGTGCTTTCATTCGATAAAGTGAATCCCAGCTCAATTATTAAAACCTTGAGACAATTATTTGGGAGTTCACCGGACCTGGCCTGATGTCCCAACCGGAGATGACCTCATGGCGGGTTCAGATCAAACTGGTGTGGTGGAGGCGCAAAGCAATTAGATTAAAATGGACAAAACCATAAAACATATGTTAAAACAAAATTGGCCAAAATCGGCCAATTTTGGCCAATTGGGAAGGGACTATGGCCGAACTGTTTACCCTGGATTCGCCTATGAATGAATATTCCACATGGTTAATCCTCGAAAGCTTCGTACCTGATCTCTTATGTCGTCCCTACATTTGCCATCCCGATAGCCCTGTTGGTAGAGCTTTAGGCTCCGGCCCGCTGCTGAGGAACGTGCAGTGGCAGTGAATGTCCAGGCTCTCCTGAGACGCTTCGGCGCTCAATAGTTTACCCGACGTAGGTCAGCTGGCAACTTACTGGTGAGAGGGTGACCTGAGCGGGGCGGCCATCCCTGTGATTTGTGGGACGTTTAACTTTGACTTTGAAATTAAATCTTCATTACAGGAGTTGCTCGCTCCGATGGTAGGGCTAGGGTCTCCGCGACAAGTCCATTGATGACCTTAGTGAGACTCCGACTCCAAAAGCCGAACTTTCAACAACACGCATCTAAAAAAGGCTCTGGAAGACAGACTAGTTAAATGGTTTGCAAAGGCAAATGTATCTAAAAAGACGTGGACGAGGTAGGCAAAAGCTATATAATGGAAGAAAGACAGTTGACATGACGCTACCAGATATCCCATCTGCGGAGTGAGTTTTGTTCTCTCGTGCAAAGAATGAATCGAGTGCACTGCCTGGGAAGGCTGGGCCTGTGTGCCTTGACGAGAAGGCTAAGGTGGCTGTGCGCCATAAATGATAGACTGGGAGCCTGTGATGGTTAGTGGGAGGAAGCTTCGAGTCACCAAAGTAATTTTTACCGTCTGAAGTGAATGTTGTTGTACTTAAAAACTTCAGGCCCATATTTCTTTTAAAATGGGGAATCGAAACAAAGGGAACACAGAAAAGACAAGGTAGGGGATTCAGGGGAGGTTCTCAGAAACCTTGTACCAGTTTACCTACTTCGTTTCGTACTTCATTGTGTGTGTGTGTGTGTGTGTGTGTGTGTGTGTGTGTGTGTGTGTGTGTGTGTGTGTGTGTGTGTGTGTGTGTGTGTGTGTGTGTGTGTGTGTGTGTGTGTGTGTGTGTGTGTGTGTGTGTGTGTGTGTGTGTGTGTGTGTGTGTGTGTGTGTGTGTGCGTGTGCGTGTGTGTGTGTGTGTGTGTGTGTGTGTGTGTGTGTGTGTGTGTGTGTGTGTGTGTGTGTGTGTGTGTGTGTGTGTGTGTGTGTGTGTGTGTGTGTGTGTGTGTGTGTGTGTGTGTGTGTGTGTGTGTGTGTGTGTGTGTGTGTGTGATTTTATGTTACTTTTATGGTATGCATTTATCCTTGGTTTTTATCGTTAGTTTTACGTAGCTTTGTTTTTATCATTTGACGTGGAAACGTGAAAAACCACCTACACGTTTTATCAATGTGTGTGGACGCTTCTAAATACATTCTGACTTCTGAATAATACTTAAATGATTGCAAATGAAGCAAGAACTACGAAAAAGCTACTTCATCAACGATAGACCAAAATGGGGTAAGATGCCCAGGGGTGGGGCATCTTACCAAGCCCCAGGGGCGTCTTACCCGATGGGGTAAGATGCCCCCCACCAGATGGGGTAAGACGCCCCTTTGCAAGCCTCTAGTAAAATCATAATAGTTAGAAAATATGATAATTATCAGCAATTTCATCGACTCTATATGAAAGATAAATGATCATGCTATGACTTGGCATCTAAAGCAGCGCTGTTGGTTCCGCGGTTATTTTATAATCCGGATTTCCCTAAACCCTGGGCATCTTACCCCACTCTCCCCTACCCGCGAGATAAATTTCACCAGTTAAGTTTTTTTGTTAAATATTTCCTTTATCTCTTTTTTTCTACTCACCTCATTGAGAAGGTTCCATGAGCTTAGAATCAGGTACCAATGATAACAGGATAGATTCTAGTTTTGATCAAACATTTGACCCCTTTTCTCATGTTGAAGACAATGAAAACATCCCTGGTCTTTCTGAATTTGAAAACATCCGAAAATCTTGTGCTTACTATTTACCGTCTAAAATTGCGTCAACTGTGTCTATCACTCCTTTTTCAGCTGCATCCATCTAAATGCGCGATCCCTGCTAAATAAAATTGATGAATTTAACACATTAATGATGCAAACAACAGTCAAATGGCAATCGATATCAGTATCTGAAACCTGGTTGTCTGACAAGATGGAAAGTGATTTTTCGATTCCCAACTATAAAGGTTTCTTTCTCAGCAGAACAGAACGGAACGGTGGAGGGGTAGCACTACATCCAGACGGCTCTTTGCCCAGAACAGTTAGCCTACCATGAGTTCACAACTGCGGGAACACTATGTGTTTCATGCAAATTATCAAACAAGAAATCAGTAATAATTTTCCAAATTTACAAAGCACCAAATACGGACAAAAATGTTCTATTGAAGAGCTTGATAGGTGTCTTGACTGGTTCTGTACCTCAAATAAAACAATTTACATTACTGGTGACTTTAACTTTGATCTTTTTTCATTAGACACTGATCACAATGTGAAGAACTTTTTTTACTCTGACATCGCATGGATTCCTTCCCACAGTGTCCAAAACTACGAGATCGACGCATAATTGCAACATCTTAATTGATAATATCTTTACAAATGACATCGAAAATATAATATCCTCTGGAGTTGTCCTTAGTGATTTATCTGATCATCTTCCGGTAATGATTTTCTCCAATACATTCGTAAATAATACTCCGCAACAAAGTGATACTACTCGTCTGTTTGACTATAGAAAAACTGAAGAGTTGAAATGCTTTCTTCGGGATGAAATGGAAATAATTGATTCATTAAGTGACCCCAATTGTATTGCAGAGCATTAGTGTCAACCTATAGAAAAGGAATTGACAAATTTTCCTATACCCCTTCAAGAAACCGAAAAAATCATTCGAGAAAAAATGGATGTCCCCCGTAATTCTTCATTCTATCAACAATAAAAACAAGCTTTTCCACAAACAATTAAGAAGTAAGTTAGAAACTGATAAGTTGAGGTACCAAAAATACCGCAATGTACTCAATTCAGTCATACGAAATGCAAAAAAAGCAGTATTTCTTGAACGAATTTAGTAAAGTGAAAGGCGATGGAAGGAAAACCTGGGCGACAATCTCGGCCTTAACACCCGCACTGGAGGGGGGTCTGGCACTAACGCGCACTGGAGGCGGGCCTGGTAGGCCCCCCTAAGATCTTGGAAACTAAGAGGTTTAGAAAAACGCCACTTGGCAGGTGGGTGAGGGCTATGGTGATCTACATGATGACCAATTTTCATTGACCTAGGTCAATATCTTCAAGGTCAAACGAGGTCTTAAAGGTCAAATGTTGGCCTTGCTGGGGATCGATTGGTAAATGCTGTGATTCTGCGGGAAAATGGCGGGAATAAGCTAAAGGCGGATAAGGTTCATAGAGAAGAGGTCTCAAAGAGGCTTCCCCACAACTTTTGGGTCAAGGTCATTCAAGGTCATTGACCTTTAAGGTCACAATATAGTATGCTACTTATAATGTGCACTTCGACTAACACTATAGCCACTGTTTGGCGGGAAATGAGGATTGACCTTTGCAAATGACCTTTGACCTTGACCTTTGACCTTGAACTATGTATTGGGGTACCCTATCGATGACGTCATAGCATAATATATGTCAGACCAGGTAACGTCATTCAACCGGACGCACAGTGGTCAGTGACCTTGAAAGTGCAGATATGACCTTGACCTGTGACCTTTGACCTTGACCTTGACTTTCATGTGAAGTGACCTTGACATATAATCCCGGTTATATGGAGTTACGACGTCACCACTCGGTTTCCAATGCAAGCTAACTGGTCCGACCGCGCATTTACGGCGATCTCAAAATGCAGGTCTGACTTTGAAAGCCTATAAGTCAAAAAATTTTTGACCGATTTTCAAACAGTCTTCACCAATCGACGCGCTATTAAATTCTGTTAAATGTGGCCAAGTATCGTTTTTCGGCTACGCGCGGTTCTCCAGTCACCTTGGAAAAACAGGTGGGGGGCCTCCGAGGCCCCCTCCAGTGCGCGTGTTAAGAAACGCTACCAAAGATAAATATAATATCCCTTACGCTATGATTGATCCAGAAGGTAATGAAATCATCTCACGAAGTAATGTTGCAGAAACTTTCAATAATTACTTTTCCTCTATTGGCCTCCAGCTAAAAAATGACATTCCTCTCTTGGCGAAGGATCCATTAGAATACCTACCCGAAAATGACCGATCCATGAACCTGACTCTAACAAATGAGGAAGAAGCAAGGACAATAATCAATAAATTGAAAAATGTTGGTGCTGGAATCGATCAGATCAACGCAAAATTATTTAAAAATACGTATGAAGCAATTCTGAAGTATTTGATCAAAATGTGCAATGCTTGTCTTGCCAACGGTGTATTTCCTGATTGCTTGAAAATAGCTGTAGTCAAGCCTATTTATAAGAGTGGGGAGCACAAAAAGTTCAAAAGTTACCGGCGAATTAGTATACTTTCATTCATCTCTAAAATACTTAAACTTATTCACATTAGACTAGAAAAATACCTCACAGAACATTCAATTATCCATCAAAACCAATTAGGCTTCCAGAAATATAAATCAACATGTATGCCAATTATCTTATTTCAAGATTTTGTCACGAAAAAATTCGAAGACAAAGAATATGTTGCTGGTGTTTTCATAGATTTACGAAAAGCTTTTGACACAGTTGATCATAATATTTTCCTAGACAAATTGAAAAATATGGAATAATAAGTAATTTACACCTCATATTGAAGTCATATCTTACAAATGGAACACAATCTGTTGAGATTGATGGTCTTAAGTCATATCTAAAAAATATTGATATTGGTGTACCACAAGGCTCCATCCTTGGTCCGCTCTTATTTATCCTCTACATTAATGATTTGCCTTTAGTTAGCAGCAACATGTTATGTCTGCATATGCAGATGATACTGCTTTTCTTTTCAAGCATCAAAACTTAAGGTGCCTCCAAGACAAAATCACAGACACACTAGATCTAGTTTCTCAATGGTTTCGTACAAAATTTCCTCTCTCTTAACACTGACAAAACCTTTATACAATGCCATTCTCCGTACCAAAAAAAATATGTTTAAAGGTGAAGATAAATGAAAAATAACTTCAAATGAGGAATGAGGTTAAGTATCTTGGAGTTATAATTGATCAGCAACTTAACACGCGCATTGACGGGGGTCTGAGCCACCTTCGCATTGACGGGGGCGGGTACCCGCCCCCTAAGATCTCGAGAACCACGGTAGGTAGCGAAAAACGGTAAACGGCGTTGGGCTGCCCATCCACTTCTACATCGAAAACATTTGTACCATTTTTTTGTCAGGTCACATTTAAGGTCACGAGAGGTCAAAACATGCCGTCATAGGGATATCATGTAAATTCAGTTTTTCGGCCATTACATCTGAACAAGTAAAGATAGAGCAAAACAACTTGAACTGTATGAATCCTCTCAGCAAGCCAAATCGAATGATATATAATTTGACCTTGCTAGGTCAAATCAAGGATTTGACCTGACCTGAGGTCAGGTCAGGGTCAAATTATATAAAATGCATATCATTAGAACCGCAAAGCCCAGGCAAGTCTAATGCAGCTAAAATAAATGCTTTATCACCATTTGTTACTGAGTTATTCTATAAAACCCTTTTTCCCATGTATTTCCAATAGAGAGGTCACGCCTCGTACCTGGCCTTAGGTCATCGATGTCAAAAATACCGGAACATATTTTAGAGAACTCTGTGGGGCCATTATGTGATGTGAGTTTCAATCGGATAAGTTCACCCTGCTCCGACTTGTGCTATCTTAAACTTTTTTGAGGTCGGGTCACTTGACCTGTACTGGTGACCTGACCTGAGATGACCTAACCTTTCAATTTTCACGGAAGTTGTAAAAATGATGAGGAAAAAGGTATGCCAAGTACAGCGGCGCGCCGCCGTTTTTCTGGTATCTCCGAAAAACCCGAGGGGGGCGGGTACCCACCCCCGTCAATGCGCGTGTTTAGTTAACCGCTCATATAAATCACATTGCAAGCATCATTAGTAGAAATATTGGAATGATTAGTAGAATTAGATTTTTTATAGATAATCGAATAGCCTGTTTACTCTATAACTCTATTGTTCTCCCCCATCTAAATTACTGTTGTCTTCTCTGGGGGATTAACTACAAAAATCACTTGAAAAGAATAGTTGTCCTTTAAAAAAGAGCAATGCGAGTGATTGACCACATCTTCATTCCGCAAAGCTCCGAGCCAGTATTAAAAAAATAGTCTCCTCAAATGGACAGATTTAGCAAAATCTCAAACACTGTTGTTTGTTAACAAATTTTTGAAAAATCGGTTACCAAATACTTTAAATAACATATTTAGAATAATAGATCCACCAAGCCATGATGTTAGGCATCAAAACATGCTGATTCGTCCTTTTTCAAATAGAAACTACAGATTATTTACAATTGCTTGCAATGGACCGCGGCTGTGGGATGAAGTCTTTGGCAACCGATTCAGAAATATTGAGCAAGTTCAAACAAGTATAATAACGATGAAAAAATTAATAAAAGAACATTTCCTAGATTCCTACTGCGCTATTTAGAACAAGTATTGCTCAAATAGTGATGTTCCGGCACTCTCTGCGGGCGGCTGTGTGCGCGGGGGCGTGGGGTCTCGTCGGCTGCGATTCGTTGGGCCTTCTCCGGGGGGGGCTGGGAGGAGCCTTGAATCATTTATGCCACTGATGATATATAGTGCCACTGATGTCTCGTTAGGGACAACTGATGTTCAAACTCTGAATGGTTTGGTTCATCTGCGTTCGCCCGGTTTTGTCTTGGCGGATTGCAGCCGCGGGACTTTGCGCCCTTGCATCTTTCATCGAACCGTAAACGTTATTGATAACGCATATTATACATGTCGGTGGTTCAGCACCCAGTGTCGAGTCACACTGTGGTGCTCCCACGCATGACACACATGTAAAAAATCATGCTCTCAACTTCAGTCGCTCGCACCTCATCATCACCCGTCAAAATTCAAAACAGGTGAGCATAGACGTGACGTTTTTCTGTTTCTGACACGACTCTGGCTCGACAACTAGACGAGAAAATTATTTATTCTCTCCGTTGCCCTTGAAGGCCGGTGAACAACAGGGTTCACCTAGCTTGCTGGCCCGACGGGGCAACGGAGGGATTATACACATTCATGCTCTCATTTTCAGTCTCTCTCACCTCATCATCATCCAAAATTCAAAACACGTCACTGTATGCTGTATGACGGGCATTAAACATGCCCGTGCTGCAGTTCAGCACCCAGTGTCAAGCCGTTCACTGTGGTGTTTCCACAAGAGACAAGCATTATAATAAAAAACTGAAATACAAGAACTGAAATCCTACCCAGCGATGCAATCGGCCACTGCGGTCAATGAAGTTTCATTTGGAATTTTGCAACACTCCAGCAGCTCGTACGGGACTTTTCCATGCGAATTTTCGGAATTTTGTAACTAGTCTGATCTTAGTTTGGCTTTAGTGCCGTCGTGAATGATTCGCACTTTGCCGGGTTGAGTAAAGTCTCCAAAGATAAGATTATTCAGCCAAGTTTAAGCTCGGTGTGAAGAAGCTTGGTGTCCGTTGAAGAAGTGATCAAGCAGACGAGTTTTAAATCGCCGGCAAAGCTTGACTTTGGAAGGCAGGTCATCGGCCGTCAGGCCCATCAGAAACGTTGAGAAAATCGCATCTTTTGGCGTTTCAGGGCGTTAAGGTGTCCAATCAGAAAATGTATCATTTACAATTACACGCTGTTTCCGGGTAACCAGATACGCCGAAAGCTGATCGAAAGCCGTCAAACATTTTGGTCAAATGTTTCAACTGATGAATACACAGTTTATGGCCAACGCTCCGAAACGCCCCTGTATAATCATTGCGCATTCGAGACGTCTGTTTTAATTCGAGACCTGACGGAGTCTCACACAGTTTTCATATGAGAAACTAGGTATGTAACAAATGACTTATACAACGTTCTCTTTTTCTCGAACAGTGGGGTGATAAAGAGATATATCGATAGTTCGAAGGCAGTTTCCGAGATCTTCTTTTGGTGTAGCAGAACTGATTGTCTCCACCCACCTGTCCGGGAGCACTCCCTGTAGCACAAACTTATTAAACTGTATGAAAAGTGGAATTGAACACTGCCCTATGCCGTCCCTGCAGGCACCTACATTATCAGCGCCATAAGTCTTGCACCTATACAAGTGATTCAGCGCACAAAGCACCATAGGCGGATCCATGGGGGCAAGGAAGGGGGGGCACGTGGCCCCCCATTGACCCTCGGCGCCCCCTGAAATGGTCACGGCACCCCCCTGAATGGTCGATGGCGCCCCCCCTGAAATGTCACTTCCCACCCCCTCCCCAGGATGCGAAAATCGGCGCCCACCGATAGGATTTGGCGCCCACCTGATTTTTCCGGTCAAAATTGGCACCCCCCTGGTCCGGATGGCGCCCCCGGAAAGGTGCCCCCATCGGCAATTCCATCGGATCCGCGTATGCAAAGCACACTGTACTGTCACCACAAAGTGGTTCAACATAGAGATATCATAAGCCGGTGTCTCGGGAAATTTCCAAATATCGGGATCAGCAAATTTGACTGCCGATCCACACTGATTAAGTTAGTGCATACAAAACACAATATCACTTCTACTACGTTTTCTAAAAGTACGGAGAGTTGGCTTTTATATCCTCACTCAAACACTTTTTAAGAACGACCAGGAACGCTCGGGGCTGGACTTGAAATTACAAATCATACCTCTGATATACTTGTGGTATTTTGTGAAAGAGGAGTCATAATATTTTCACTTATTTGTAAAACCCGGTGATATTTTCGTACCACCACATATTTGAGTTTTGTGTGCGTTACAGTATTTGACTTCTCGCCAGGCTGCTTAACCACCGCTGTATACCATGGAGGGAAGCCTCAGTGCAGGGCAACCGTTGGAAAAAATCTCCAATCGCAGCCTCAAGAGCGTCCTACATGTTCACAGAATCGTTCAAATGCATCCTGTTTATAATGTTTCATGAAAGGAGATGCAGTGCACTTCTTAGGCTATCATCATCAGTTCTCTCTTAGTTTGGGGCAGCGCACAGTTACGACGGGACGTCTTCAAACGGCGAAATAGAGTTAACACTCGATCTTATCATGGCTCCACTGAAGCACTCCGGCCCAGAGACGGGTCCAGGGGGAATATGCATACTCCCTTAATGGAGAAATAGAGGGGCCAACCCCCCCCATCGAATAAGTTTTTTACACTTGAACGTCAGTAAAACATTTCCAAATGTCTTTGACGGCTTGGAGGGTACCTTTTGAAACGTGGAAGGCATTTTCTCTGAAAAGAAGAAAACCTGTGGGTTGTTTCCACTTTTTAAGGGATCATTAAGGAATCACCCCGGTCTGGGAGAGGCAGGAGGTCCAGAGGGAGTCTGGCTGTCACCCCTAAAGAAAACCAGAGGGGCCAAACTCTCTTTTGTCCCCCTCCCCCCCTCCTCAAGTAAATAAGTGTTCCATAAATTATCGGCAGTAAAAAAATCAGCGCCTTTGACGTTTTGGAGGGTACCTTTTTAAATGTGAAATAAAATTGCTCTGAAAAGAAAAAAGACCGATAGATTTTGCCGATTTTCGAGCGAATGATAAGCGGTAGATGATGCAAAAATGATTCACTACCTCAATTTAGTCTGACAAGCCACCGTCTCCAACACTCAACGTTTTTCTTCTCTTTTTTTAGTGCCTCAGGCTGACATGCCCCCCCTCCAACCAGCCGGCTGACTCCGTTCCTGCCCGGGTCCTACGATACTGTGCACCAAATTTCTTTGTAAGCACGACGTCTGGACAAACTTTCTCCTCTGGATGGGTCTATTACAAACAGCTTCGTCTCCGCTGGATCGAAACCATCGTCAAGACAAATCAGCCTCTGTAACAGGTTTACAAACATCGATCGCACTCCAGGCGGGGCATCTCCAGCTCCCACCTCACCTCTGGGACATCGCCATATCATTGCTGGCCATGCAGATAGGCGTGTCCGGGTAGGCTGGAACATTGGATTTGCCCATTGCTAAGCCCAAAACAGCGTCATTGTGGCTTAACACACCATTATCGCCAGGTGGACAATACACATCACACAGCAGTGATGGTGAGAATCGTTTCTCAAAGGCTTCCTAACACCATTCTCGTCTTTTATTCGTCATCTCCCATCCGAGCTGAGATCAGTTTAAAAAACGACCCCACTGACCAGCGCGAATGCGTATCAGAGTCCCGCTGGAACGGGAGATGATCCTCGGGATCGATGGCGTTGGCCACCTCCGTAATTTTTATGGAGCACCCCTGCGGTCGAAATCACCTGTGTCCCATTTTTTGGTGGTCGTGCTGTAGCCGAATGTGTTGTGCAACATATCCAGGGACAAAGCGGGCAGGCTCCCGACGTGGTGACCCGAGTGAAACCTACCAAGCAGAGGTAAATACCATACTCAGAAGGCTTGAAGCCAACAAACCCTCCGTAGTCGAATGGTGGACAGAGCTAAAGATATGTCGCGGGTTTAGCCTGACCGATGAAATTATACGGCTGAAAATGTTTCAATGTGCACCGATGGAATCGCTGGAGAAAATCAAGATTTTCCAGCAGTTAGTGGTCTGCACACAGATGGGGACCACCGATTCAGTCATCACTTATTTCACATTTCTTCAGCTCCTCAGCTCCCGGGCATATGTTCTTCTATAAGGGATTTTGAACGTTACTAGAACCGGCTCGGGAGGACCACATCTCCGACACGGTTTACAAAAGGGCTGAAAGTACGGAAACTGTTGATGTGAGGTATCCTGTTTCGACATTACTAAATTTTCCATCAGATTCATATTACTAAACAGCTTGATCGCAAAGGAAACCTCGTACCAACACTGTAAACACAGTTTTAAAAATAGATAGTGAAGATAAACAACTTCAAAGCTCCCCAAGCGTTATGAAAGTTAAAAAACAGTCTCAGTGTTGTCTCGGAGCAATCGCACGCTCAGAGGTGTACGGTTGGAATTCTGAAACTGAGTCACCACGCGGTTTCACGTTTCCGCTCCGCCTGAGCCAAAATAATCGTATATTTGATCGGTGATTAGGTTTCATAGGATTACGTTTTGGGGTGACGCTTGGCCTCAACTCTCGAAATAGTGCTGGTAATGGTGCTTCACTTACTGGTCGTTTTATGTCCTCCGTTTTCTATATGTCACATGACAAGTCTAATGCCAGAACTGGCATCGTGTCGCTGAAATTAATAGGCATGGTGTAGAGGTACGAGTCATGGTGGTCTTA
Organism: Lepas anatifera; assembly: GCA_034440635.1. Classification (NCBI taxonomy): domain Eukaryota; kingdom Metazoa; phylum Arthropoda; class Thecostraca; family Lepadidae; genus Lepas; species Lepas anatifera. The sequence goes on from JAOTON010000021.1 coordinate 83,114, forward strand.
TCGCACGTTTTCTGTGACGCATAACGTGCCTGCAGTTTCACACCTACCTGTACAAATTTCAAAAGCTGGAAGCTATGCGCCTAATATTCTCTATTGGCATAGCAAAAAGTTTAAAATCAAATGGAATATGCTCCTCGCTTCTGCTCCAATGGATTTTGGTAAAAAAAGTGCAAACGTGCCTGCGGTACCTTTCGGGGCCTAGAATTTCGCGGAAGTGTGAAAAGACGACATGTTGTCAAATCGAAAGTAGCAACATCGAAGTTGCAATAAAAGCTGTCGAAGCACGTCAGGACAATGTCGTAGGTCATAAATAATTGTTGGGGTTTAACGACGCACCAAATGCCAGGGTCATACGGCGTCACCAACTCTCACCCTGTTGGAAGGGATTTTGGGGATCAGATCGACTTATTCAGAGGCTCCGCCGGGACTTGAACCCGGGACCGGTGGCTTAGAAGACAAGGGTGCTATCCACTAAGCCACCTCATTCCCAATGTCGTAGGTCAGCTAACCTAGGAAATGATTGTCTTTACTCAGCTGATCAGGAGTATAGGGCTTCACTCAGCTGACATTGAAGAAGAACGTCGTTTTCTCAGCTGCCTCTCGGAAGTAAAATGTTTTCACTCTGCTGAACTTAAAGGCGAATGACAACACTTAGTTAAACTGAGAGTCGATCGGCGGAACCCAGCTGGCGGAAGTTGATCATCGACACTCTTCCAACCCGGGAGAAGAATGCTGCCACCCAGCTCAACTCGGAGTACAACGGCGTTACTAAGACGACTCGTAGTAGAATGTTGCCACCCAGCTGAACTCTGAGTAGAGCGGCGTTACTAAGATGACTCGGAGTAGAATGCTGCCACTCAGCTGACCTTGGAGCATTACGCCGTCGCTCAGCTGATCAGGAGTGGAATGTAGTCACTACCTGACCAGGAGTAGAACGTCGCCACCCAGTTCACCTGGGAGTACAACTTCGTTACTAAGCTAAGGCGGAAGTCGATTTTCGTCACTCCGCATCCCGGATAGTAGAACATTGTCACTCAGCACACCGGATAGTAGTACATCGTTACTCAGCACACCCGAGGGTGGAACGTCGTCACTCAGCACATCGGAGGGTGGAACGTCGTCAGTCAGCACACCCGATAGTAGAACGTCGTCCCTTAGCTAAGCCGAGAGAGGAACGTCGTCCCTTTGCTACGCCGAGAGTAGAACGTCGTCACTCAGCACATCGGAGATTAGAACGTCTTCACTCAGCACACTCGAGAGTCCCTCAGCTAGTCCGGGAGTAGAATGTCGTCAACTCGTCACTGCAGCTGCGGCGGTGGCCCACATCTTCAAGCGGTGGCGCTGGGACAGAAATAGCCGGGTGATGTGGCGGCGGCAGTGAAGGTGGGCTCTGGATTGACGGTCCAGCGGTGGGCCGGAGCCGACAGTGGACCGATGGCACCTCTCACCGTCGCCTGCCGAATCAGTGCCACACTCACTGGCCACCGGAGCATCCATTATTCAGCTCAATGGCTTTCAAACGGGCTCCATTCCGGCCCTCCAGATTAGCGCACACCAGGCAAATCCAGTGCTGTTGGTGAAATCACAGCGTCCGCCTGGTGCTTCTCGCTTATCACTTCGGAGTTAGCCGCAGGCATATCGCATTTTACTGAAAGTCAGCGCTGGTGACCTGATGGTGACTGACACCTGGTTAACACCCCCACTGCACAGGCTTCTGGCGCTAACGCTCACAGGAAGGAGGCACTTGAGAACCCTCTTAGGTCGATGAACCAGGAGGGTTGGAAAGCACTCTTTCAGAGGGGTGAACAATAGTAAAAAGTTTAGGGTTACTGCCGGACAAAACAAAGAAAATATAAGTAATTGGAGGCCGGAAAAGCGCAAAAACCTAAGAACCTACATTCTATACGTAAACCATTGGTCTAAGACGTATTCAGTACCTTAAGCCAGCAATGCGATGAGCCAGACTCAGATGTGGATTATAAGCTTTAGGGGTGATTTCTTATGTTTAGGAATGCTTTCCTGACAGTTAGGGGTGTTCGCGCACTCCGAAAAGTGTACAGTTAAACAAGCCTGCCCACATGGAATATTCCTGCATTTATATGTAATAGTCTCCATTATCCTCGGTTTAAATATTAGATCTGGATGATGTTGATCGCTGAGTTCCTATCAGCACCTGCGTAAGTTATTGAGAACAAAGTTACGAACTCACTAAAACGGACTGAAATCAACGAAGGAACGCGTCATGTACGAAACATTTACGATACTTTGGGTCAAGGTCCTTCAAGGTCATCGACCTATGCCATCTTAACAGGGATAAAAGTGAAGGTCTGACTTTTAATCTTGACCTTTGTCGTTGAATACTTTCTGCAACCTGAAGTAGTACGTCATGACACTATAAGCACCACATTCCATGACATCATGTAAATAAACGCATCACCATAAATTAAATTGAAAATGGTAGTGTGTATGACCTTTGCTACATCTTGGTATTGAACCTGACTTAAAAAGTATCATTTAAAACTTATAGATTAAAACATCGTTGGTCAATGATTTTCACATCGATGGATTTGAAATTTGCATACGACCGTTCAGCTCTTTCAAATGAAACGTGCATAACCCCGCCATTCCTCACTATTCTCTGAAGCATCTTACCCTAAAGACTAAAAGCATGAGCCATATGGTTGCTGAGTAGACTTCAGACGTCACATTATTAAGGCGTGCAGTGGCTGTCCCATTATCCATGACGTAATAGCGTCATTCAAGTTCCGCCAGTAAAATCATTTACGTCCTTTGGAACACAAATGTTCATCCTGAATTTTTACGACTGAAACAAGTGGATCACTTTGTTTGGTCAAGATGACCGGAAGAGGCATGAATTGTTAAAGCCACACACCAGCAGCAGCTGAGTCAGAAGCCGGTGACGAACGACGTAAGAAACGGCTTCTATTCTGACAGTTTTTCCGGTCTCGTCGTCGTTGTCAGAAGCCGGTGACGAACGAAGTAAGAAACGGCTTCTCTTCTGACAGTTTTTCCGGTCTCGTCGTTGTCAGAAGCCGATGACGAACGAAGTGAGAAACGGCTTCTATACTGACAGTTTTTCGTTCTCTGTTGTCCGTAGTAGTAGTAGTCAGAAGCCGGTGACGAACGAAGTAAGAAACGGCTTCTATTCTGACAGTTTTTCCGGTCTCGTCGTCGTCGTCGTCGTCGTTGTCTGTTGTTGTCTGTTCTGAGCGCTGGAATCAGAGACTTAAAACTTTTATGGATAGAAGGCACCTCCAAATGAATAAGCACCACGGTTGTCAATTTTCAAATTTTTCAAAATTTTGCCTAGAATTTTGCATTATGTGATTTTTAACTTTTTATTTTTTATTTGTTGCTAATTCATCTCCAGTCTTCAAACTTGCACCCTTTTACACCAGGGAAATTTGTAGTTCACTAAAGAAGTTGGAAAGAAAAAGTCTCAAATTTACAGCTCTAAATTAGCTTTTAAACTTTGCACCCTAAATTTGACGGAAAACTCATGGTCAAAACTATAGGCTCGAAACATCTAAAGCCAGGGCAGTTCAGGTTCTAAGTCAAATATCAACTTATAGACCTGTTAGTGCTATTCGGCACAAATACAAAAACAAAATGAAAACTGAAATTTGAGGGTCATTTTTGGCCAATTCCGTGAAGGTCTGCATTTCCCAAATTCCATTCAATCCCTTATATCTTCAGATCTAATAAATCAAATTCAGTTTTTATTTCTGATAATAAAAGAGAATAGCCTTCTTCTTTATATATTTAGAGACAAGAACCTTCATACAAAAACTTTTCATTTTATAGGCAAAAATAAATGTAAGTTTTGAAAATTTTTGTTCTCAGCCACCTGGTTTCCAGAACATGATAACTAGGGTATTGAACTTAACACGGCTGGATAGCAAACTTTGTTGCCGTCATTTTTCTCACTCATACCCCCACTTATCTCTTACGGCTTCCGCGCTATAAGCCGTAAAATACATTTCAAAGTCGTAATTTTATCTGTTCATTTTTGCTTCACACTAGGATTGCGAATGGTTAATATCAATGGAAGTGGATGAAATTCGGCAAAACGCTAGTTCAGAGACATATCTTGCCATTGCAACAGGTTGCATATCATTGCAACACCAGTCTACCTTTACTTAAATGTAATACACCATGCTAGTATGTTTCCCGCTCGAAACCTCGCCCCGCCGTTCGGCCGTACCGTCGCTGCTGGCGGCGCACTGGGAGCTGCTCTCTGAGACAGATGCCACAGCTATCTACGCATGCTATAGACCAGCGCAAATGCCCGGTGGTGGCAGGGTAGTCTGTCTCGTTTCGGCTCCTCTACTTGTGCGGCGGTCGCGTTGTCTGTTAGATATTCATATCAGTCGGACGGCCGGGTGGCGGCCGTGCGGTAGGGTCCTGCTCGCTGTGGCGACTTGCGACGAATAAAAAACAAAATGGTGGTCAGGACCTGGTTTGCTTGTTTGGTTTGTTCTGTTTTGTTTCTTTATGTGTGCCAAATCTTACTGTGTATGTGTGTGATAAGTCCGGTAGAAGTGATGTGTTTTATGAGAGAGATAAGAGAGGCCCCACCACCTAAGCCTTCGGGCTTTTGCGTCAATCTCTTTGTTATAACTGTCATATTGTTTTCGTCCAATAAAAGTTTATCATCTATCTATCTCTCTACCCACTAGTAATGCATCCTCTAACCATAGGTAACACTGGTCAAAGGATCCACCGTTGCACACAATTTCTTTCCCAGCCGAATAAACCTCTTTGTGGTGATACCATGCATGACACGTGACTCCTTGCACTGCCTGCTTAAATCAACTGTATAAGCAGTGGCGGATACGGGCCATCAGTATGGGGGTGGGGCTAAGGAGCTCGAGCATAGGCGGATCCAAGACATCAGTACCGGATTGGGGCTAGAGAGCTTGAGCATAGGCGGATTCAGGACATCAGTACGGGGTGGGGCTAAGGAGCTCGAGCATAGGCGGATCCAGAACATCAGGACGGGGTTTGGGCTAGGGAACTCGAGCATAGGCGGATCCAGGACATCAGTACGGGGGTGGGGCTAAGGACCTCGAGCATATGCGGATCCAGGACAGTACGCAGGTGGGGCTACGGAGTTTGAGCATAGGCGGATCCAGGACATCAGTCCGGGGGTGGGGCTGAGGAGCTCAAGCATCGGCGGATTCAGGACATCAGTACGGGGTGGGGCTAAGGAGCTCGAGCATAGGCGGATCCAGGACATCAGTAGGGGTGGGGCTAGGGAGCTCCAGCATAGGCGGATCCAGGACATCAGTTCGGGGGTGGTGTTAAGGAGCTCGAGCATAGGCGGGCCCAGGACATCAGTACGGGGGTGGGGCTAAGGAGATCGAGCATAGGCGAATCCAGGACATCAGCACGGAGGTGGGGCTAAGGAGCTCGAGCATAGGCAGATCCAGGACATCAGTACAGGGGTGGGGCTAAGGAGCTCGAGCATAGGCAGACCCAGGACATCATTACGGGGATGGGCCTAAGGAGCTCGATCATAGGCGGATCCAGGACATCAGTTCGGGGGTGGGGCTAAGGAGCTCGAGCATAGGCGGATCCAGGACATCAGTACGGGGTGGGGTAAGGAGCTCGAGCATAGGCAGATCCAGGACATCAGTACGGGGTGGTGCTAGGGAGCTCGAGCATAGGCGAATCCAGGACATCAGCACGGAGGTGGGGCTAAGGAGCTCGAGCATAGGCAGATCCAGGACATCAGTACAGGGGTGGGGCTGAGGAGCTCGAGCATAGGCGGATCCAGGACATCAGTACGGGGATGGGCCTCAGGAGTTCGAGCATTAGCGGATCCAGGATATCAGTTCGGTGGTGGGGCTAAGGAGCTTGAGCATAGGCGGATCAAGGATTACCGATAGAGGAGGCACCATCCGCAGGGGAAGGGGTGTAATCCGGAGCATTGAGCGCCACTTTTGACACGTAAAATCCTTTCGATGGGCGCCAATTTTTGCATCTTAGGGGAAAGGGTGAGAAGTGACATTTCAGGGGTGCCATCGAATGTTTGAGGGGCGCCGTGGCCAATTCAGGGGGTGCTGAGGATCGACCAAAGGGGGGGAGGGTGCACGTGCCCCCTATCCCCCCGCTGCCCTGCATTCACCTTTTAGCTCCAGCCTCTCTGCCATTGCCTCCAAACATCCTTTGCTTATGCTATAGCTGTAGGCATTTTCACATGGGGATGGGGGACTTAAGCCCACTAGCCTCGCCCCTTGTATCCGCTATCGTATTTAGACATATAAATAATATATAAATCTCGTTGCACTCTATTCCATATTGTCAAACAATATCAATGAGAGGAAATCGGTCATGCAGATTTTGAATCCGGTCTTCAGGTCAATGAAAGGTCACTGCGCATGCGCAGTGGAACTAAGGGTAACAGAGGCTATCCCGGCAACCTACGGGTCGATTTTTTTGGAATTTTGTGAACAAGAAAATGACACGGAGTGAAAACCACACATAATGTCATAGTAAAGCTGCACTGCCCTGTGCATGCGCAGTAGAAATCTTAAAGATAAGCCTTAAAGGTGAGGATATTTCAGAAGAGGACATGGACAGAGGAGAGCAAACATGCTTAAATTTAGTATGAAAGTTTTGACACCCTTGCTTACTACAAAGGTAAGTGCGCATGCGCATTAGAACTTATGGTCAGGGAGGCTATCTCGGGAGCCAATAGACCGATTGGGCTAAAAATTTGAGAGTAATAGCAGAATACTATCTGCGAATCCAAATTCACGAAATTATGATATTGCATTGTGCTGCGCATGCGCAGTATGAATTCTAAGGAATATTAGGCTATAAGGGATAGTTTAGACCAGGAGACAAACAAACGACATACCAACATGCTTCAGTCAATTATAACGGTATCTTCGCTCTCATTCACTGCAGACTTTACTGCGCATGCGGACTGGGACTTAGGATAACCGAAGCTAACTCGGCAACAAATAGGCTGAATTGTGTGAAGATCTCCAGGTATAGGTGAAATATGGTCGGCAAACCCATAATATTTTATATTGTATCTCCTTACTTCTGGGCATAGCCAGTCTTTACTTAACAAACCAAACTTTATACGTGTGATTATTTATGTGATGACATGAACAGACGACAAACGTGGCGCAGTGTGCAGAGACATGTTAGTTTAGGAAGACATGGACTTATACATGGGATTGAATGTAGTCAGAATGAGAACATTAGACCTCAAGTCCCAACATCGCGTTAGTATATGTATCATACTGCATTCGCCAGTCAATCGAACTGCTTGCCTACCGTACATTGTCACCGGCTTCTCCTGCGCCGGAGCGGCACCTGCCGAGGCCGCAGGCCGAGGTAGTAGTAGTTGTTGTTGTCTGTTGTGAGGACTGGTATCAGATACTTGAAACTTGCAGGGATGAAAGGCAGGAACCCATAAAAATCCCGACGGCTGCAGATTTTCGAATTTTGCAAAAACGTTTTCAAAATTTTGGATTATATTTTTCCAAACTTTTATTTTTCCATTTTCGTACTTTTAGTCTACAGCTCTCTAACTTACACTCTCTTACACACAATCATTTACCAGTTGTTGCTGAAATTTTGAAGCTAAAAATCCAAATTTGTACTTCCAAAATGATTTTTTGAAACTTTTACCTCCAACTTGTAGTAAAATGCATTACCAAATTTATAAGTTCGAAATATCTGAAGATATGATGCTATGTGTTCCAAACTGGATTTTTACAGACAGAATGGACTGTGCATTACTGCATAGACACTAAACTGAACCAAAAACATAATTTTGAAGGTCAGTTTTGGCCCTCTTTCCAAAACATTGCAGTTGTGGCCTAAAACTTAAAAACCGTATAACTTTCAAAATTCCTGACATTTTTGAACACAGTTTTGTTTGTTGACATGGGTATTGTCATTACAACAACATATTCTAAAAGCAAATTTCTGAATTCATGGGAAATATTTTTTCTGCAAGAAATACAATATTTTTTTGTTTTTTTTTCTGGGAATTTATGACTATATATTTCCAAATTTTCTTTTCTAAATTGGTACGAAAAAAGCCCGGCTCAAGTTCTACAACCGTCTGCCTGACCATACCCGCGCGTCTCCCATAGGTTTTGAGCTATATGATGAAAAAGACTGAATTTGATGTTGTTTTTATAGGTTGTAGTAGATTCATCACGTGATAAAGTGCTTTTATACTCAACTGAGATATATGGCTCTCTCTATACTTGCAGTATGGGAAATTATGAGCTCTGCCGTTTTTGTTTCATGACGCTCCGACGATTAGTTCGCCACTGAGGGAAAAAATACTTCGGTCCCGTTTTTCCCGCAGCAGTAGTGACGTCATTCTGCCCTTCTTGCATGGACCTTCTGTGCTGCGGCAGTAGGCTGCAGCCGGTAAATGCGTGCAAGAAAGGCATAACATTTCTATCCGAGTGCATACAGCGGGTAGCTAGCCGGTCGGGGCGGACGGGAACCTGACTAGAGGGCAGAGGGTGCCCAGGCGTGGTTAGAGATCCGAGGAAGTACGCAGTGATGCCCTCAGGCATCTAGGGAACGGTAGCAGGGTCCAGAGGCGTGCTGAGATAGCTCATGGGAGACATTTCGGACCGGGGAGCAGTCAGGATGGGGGCTGGTACGGGACTGGAGCCTTCCCCGCCATTGACTCGGAACAGCTTCTGTCTTTGTATTAACCATAGCTATTCTGACATTGGGGGGAGGGGAGTTCAGCCCCTAGCTCCGCCCATTGTATCTACCACCATTTGAATAGCCACCATGTATGTATATAAGCATATTAAAGATTAAAGATTTCGTTGCACTCCGTACCAAATTACCGAACAATATCAATGAGAGGCAATCGACCATGCAGATTTCGGATGTGGTATTCAGGTCCACAAAGGTCACTGCGCATGCGCACTGGAACTAATGGTAACAGAGGCTATCTCGGCAACCTACGGGTGGATTTTTTTGAAATTTTGTGAACAAAAGAATAGCACGAAATGTAAGCCAAAAATGTCATTGAAGCTGCACTGCTCTGCGCATGCGCACAAGAAATTATGAAAATAAGCCTGAAAGGCGAGGATATTTCAGAGCAGGACCTGAACAGAGGGGAAAGCCGACGTGCTTGAAGTTAGCATGAATGGTTTGTCACCCTTGGTAACAACAAAAGTCAGTGCGCATGCGCATTAGAACTTATGGTCATGGAGGCTATCTCGGGAGCCAGTAGACCGATTTCATTCAAATTTTTGCGAGTAAGAGCAGAATATCATCTGCTACTCCTAATTGATGGCATTATGACGCTGCACCATTATAGTAGGAATTCTAAGGAATAATAGGCTATAAGGGATCATTTAGACCAGGAGACAAACAAACGGCATATTAACATGCTTCAGTCAACTATAACGGTATCTTTGCTCTCATTTACTGCAGACGTTACTGCGCATGCGGACTGGGACTTAGGGTAACCGCAGCTAACTCGTTAACAAATTGGCTGAATTGGGTGAAAATCTGCAGGTATAGGTGAAATACGGTCGGCAAACCCATAATATTTTATATTGTATCTCCTCTTTTCTGGTCATGCCCAGTCTTTACTTAACAAAACAACCATTATACGTGTGTTTATTTATTTGATGACATGAACAGAGGGCGAACGTGGCGCAGTGTGCAGAGACATGCTAATTTAGGAAAACATGGGCTTTTAAAGGGGATTGAATGGAGTCATAATGAGAACACAAGACCTAAAGTCCGAAAATTGCGTTGGTATAAGTATCATACTGCTGAAAACACTCGCCTGTCAATCGAACTGTTTGCCTAACGTACATTGTCACCGGCTTCTCCTGCGCCGGAGCGGCACCTGCCGAGGCCGCAGGCCGAGGGTGTTGTTGTTGTTGTCTGTTCTGAGCGCTGGTATCAGGGACCTAAAACTTTTGTGGATAGAAAGCACTTCCGAATGAATAAGCACCACGGTTGTCAATTTTCAAAATTTTCAAAATTTTGCCTAGAATTTTGCATTATGTGATTTTTAACTTTTATTTTTCTATTTTTTGCTAATTCATCTAGACCCTTCAAACTATATAGGCAACTTTATACTAACTTTATAATATGTATAATTTTATAACTTGATAATATAATTTTATACTTTATATTAACTTTATTTCTAACTTTATAGGCAAAAATAAATTATAAGTTTTGAAACTTTTTATTCTCAGCCCCCTGGTTTCCCCTGAACATGATAGCTAGGGTATTGAACTTAACACGGCTGGATAGCAAACTTCGTTGCCGTCATTTTTTTCACTCATACCCCCACTTATCTCTTAAGGCGTCCGAGCTATAAGTCGTAAAATACATTTCAAAGTGGTAATTTTATCGGTTCATTTTTGCTTCACACCGGGGTTTAGGGTGGTTAGAGTCATTGCAGGGAAATGAAATTTTGCATGCAGCTAGGTAAGAGACATATCTTGCCATTGCAACAGGTTGCATATCATTGCACCACCAGTCTACCTTTACTTAAATGTAATACACCATGCTAGTATGTTTCCCGCTCGAAACCTCACCCCGCCGTTCGGCCGTGGCGTTGCTGCTGGCGGCGCACTGGGAACTGCTCTCCGAGACAGACGCCACAGCTATCTATGCATGCTATAGACCAGCGCGAATGCCCGGTGGTGGCAGGGTAGTCTGTCTTGTTTTGGCTCCTCTACTCGTGCGGCGGTTTCGTTGTCTGTTAGATATTCATATCAGTCGGACGGCCGGGTGGCGGACGTGCGGTAGGGTCCCGCTCGCTGTGGCGACTTGCGACGGATAAAAAAACAAAATGGTGCTCAGGAACTGGTTTGCTTGTTTGGTTTGTTGTGTTTTGTTTTTTTATGTGTGTCCAAATCTTACTGTGTATGTGTGTGATACGTCCGGTAACAGTGATGTGTTTTATGAGAGAGATAAGAGAGGCCCCACCACTTAAGCCTTCGTGCTTTTGCGTCAATCTCTTTGTTATACCTGTCATATTGTTTCCGTCCAATAAAAGTTTATCGTCTATCTATCTATATACCCACTAGTTAATGCATCCTCTAACCATAGGTAACACTGGTCAAAGGATCCACCGTTGCACACAATTTCTTTCCCAGCCGAATAAACCTCTTTGTGGTGATACCATGACACGTGACTCCTTGCACTGCCTGCTTAAATCAACTGTATAAGCAGTGGCGGATCCAGGCCATCAGCATGGGGGTGGGGCTAAGGAGCTCGAGCATAGGCGGATTCAGGACATCAGTACGGGGTGGGGCTAAGGAGCTTGAGCATAGGCGGATTCAGGACCTCAGGACGGGGTTGGGGCTAGGGAGCTCGAGCATAGGCGGATCCAGGACATCAGTACGGGGGTGGGGCTAAGGACCTCGAGCATAGGCGGATCCAGGACAGTACGGAGGTGGGGCTACGGAGTTTGAGCATCGGCGGATCCAGGACATCAGTACGGGGTGGGGATAAGGAGCTCGGGCACAGGCGGATCCAGGACATCAGTACAGGGGTGGGGCTAGGGAGCTCCAGCATAGGCGGATCCAGGACAGTACGGAGGTGGGGCTAAGAAGCTCGAGCATAGGCGGATCCAGGACATCAGTACGGGGTGGGGCTAAGGAGGTCGGGCATAGGCGGATCCAGGACATCAGTACGGGATGGGCGTAATGAGTTCGAGCATAGGCGGATCCAGGATATCAGTTCGGGGGTGGGGCTAAGGAGCTCGAGCATAGGCGGATCCAGGATTACCGATAGAGGAGGCACCGTCCCGGGGAAGGGGTGTAATCCGGAGCATAATGCGCCACTTTTGAAACGCAAAATCCTTCCGATGGGCGCCGATTTATGCATCTTAGGGGGAGGGGGTGGGAAGTGACATTTCAGGGGGTGCCATCGAATGTTTGAGGGGCGCCGTGGCCATTTCAGGGGGCGCCGAGGATCGACCAAAGGGGGTGGGCACGTTCCCCCTATCTCCCCGCCGCCCTGAATTCACCTATTAGCTCCAGTCTCCCCGCCATTACCTCAAAACATCCTCTGCTTATGCTATAGCTGTAGGCATTTTCACATGGGGGGACTTAAGCCCACTAGCCTCGCCCCTTGTATCCGCTATTGTATTTAGACATATAAATGATATATAAATCTCTTTGCACTCTATTCCATATTATCGAACAATATCAATAAGAGGAAATCGGTCGTGCAGATTTTGAATCTGTTCTTCAGGTCAATGAAAGGTCACTGCGCATGGGCAGTGGAACTATTTATAACAGAGGCTATCCCGGCAACCTACGGGTCGATTTTCTTGAAATTTTGTAAACAAGAAAATGACACGGAATGCAAACCACAAATATTGTCATATTGAAGTTGCACAGCTCTGTGCATGCGCAGTAGAAATTGGGTCATTCCACCATAAATCGGCCAAGGCATAAAACCCTACCATTTTTTATTTCCTCCAAAATTGGTATATGGGGACTCACAAGGGCGTAGAATCCACTCATGCCACCCAAAAAAAATATTTAAAGATTGGTTTGAGAGAAATGGCCTCCGGAAATTTCTGAAGGTCATTATACAGGCATTGATTAAAATGCCTATAGCTGCTAAAGTTTCTAAGCGATTTCTGAAAATTCTATAGTTTTAGAATGTAAATTCTACGGGAAATATTTTGGCCATCTTCAATTTTGAAATTTAAACAAAAAATGTGTGGTGACCTCATGACCTAATTTGATAACGGTGACCTTGACCCGTAGTACAGTAAAATTCAAAAATTCTCTTGAAAGCGTTTTGACATATGGTAGTCGTCTTTAATATCACTTTTAGCTTCATATATATAACACTAGGTGTCACTGTGGAGCTATGCTATCGTAACTCATGTTCTAATTGACTTGCTACTTTAAAATAAAAACATTTGAAGAATCAAAATCAAGCTGTCAACCTAGAGTTGAAGCATCTTAACACAAGCACAGGAATAGAGGGTTACCCTCCCCTATTTTGAATTCATATTACTGTCCCTTTGGGAATGAACTTAGCTGTTGTAAATGTCATGTATGGTTGTTTGGATCATTGTACATCTTTTGAAAATAAATGTGTTCCCGTCACATTGAATCACCGAAGTATGATGTCATTTCCAAAAGCATTTAACCCGCGCCCCATCGGGGTCCGGCGCCACCTTCACCCCACTGGGGGGGCATCAATTCCCCCAAGCTCCAAAGATATGGAAGTTAGCGCAAAGCTGCAAAGTGTATTAGAAGGTTCATGTGAATTCAGTACATTTTACACGTTAAAACGTTTAAACGCTCAGGTCTATGTTTTGACCTCCAGACGTCAAGGTATTCCACGATAGGCTATTTCGAGTAAAACATGCAATCCTTAAGAAACCTGAGCATAGCTCTCACTCCATTAGAGCTATTGAAATCTAGCAAAAATCATTTCATAGGAAAATTCCAGGACTTTCTCCGCTATGTGGAACATGATGGCTTCCCGCCAGTGGTTTGACCTCCAGAGGGTACCTCATGACTTAATATGACATGAGGTCTCGAAAGGTAAGAAAGTGACCATGTTGTATATCAAATTAAAACTAGTGACGAGACATACACGATGACCTTTGATTCAGTGTTGTAGCTTAACTAGGTCAAAATTTATCGTCAAAATGCTGTTTTTGGCCTCTGGTGACCTCTGATGATCTCAGATAGGTCAAAGGGCAATATCGCCCCTGGGATCCATGAAAAGGTGTCCAAGAACGCTTGTCTGAGCAAATTGAGCATTTACGATTATTTTGTGACTTTTAGCTCATAAGACAGCTTTTCCCATGCTTCTTCTATGGAAGAGGTTACGTGGTGACTTGACATCAGGTCACCAAATCTAAAAATCCCGAAGATAAATTTTGTAGACTCCGAAGGGGTCATGCAGTGTCGAAAGTTTAAATCGATCGGCTTAGAAATGTAGCTATGGTAGAGCTCAAAAGTTAAAGCGAGGTGACCTTGGCTGACCTCGCCTGGTGACCTGACCTAGGGTGACCCGGGGTAATAAATTTCAGGAATTATGGGAAAATAATGGGGTAAGAGGTAGAATCCTCAACCGCGGTGCTTCCCCTCGTTGTTTCCTGTTGTTCCGAAAAAAAACTTAGGGGGACCATTGATTTCATTATTCTTGGTGGGATTAGGGTTAAGGAAGATTTTTGGATTTTGAGGCTTTGTGTCACGTTCCCCCGTAGGTAGCCTGAATTTAAACAGGTTATGACCTCAGTTTCGCTTTCATAGCCTTTGGTAATCTCTTGTGGCATTTTCAAACGTGTTTAAACTTGACTTATGGTAATCTCGTAGTGAAGTTCGCTCAGCATTATTTTAGCTCTTTTATAATGAAAAAATTTCAGGCACTAAAACAAATCATTGGTGACTTTTAGTGGTGCATTGCATTACATAGGACTAATTCAGAGCTCAAAATTACTCTTTAGAAGTGAAAGTAACTAGTTCAGAGTCCAACTCAATTAAATGGACTATTCACAAGCCATTCTGAATCATTTACGCCAATTTAGTGAGCTTCTAATGATGTTTCACTGTTTACACACTTTTAAGGTCAAATTAGTTCAAAGGTTGAAAAAGGTCAAGTCCGTTTTGGAAGAAAAACGTCTTGTTCAGTGTCATTTTCAAGCAAATTGACTATTCATAGGAATTTCGCATCAGTTACGCCAAGTGCCTGCTTCATCATTTGTTATTGCTTACACCCTCTTCCAGGCCAAATAAGATCAAATTTCGAAAAAGGTCAAGTCCATGTAATATGCAAATCAATTAGCTTAGTGTTCATATCATTCAAATTGACTATTCATAAACCATTCTGCATCATTCATTCCAAGTAAGTTTGCTTCTTCAATTGTTATTGCTTACCCCGTTTCAAGGTAAAAAAGGTCGCAAGTCGAAAAAGGTTAAGCCCGTATCGGACTTAAATCAAATAATTCGGTGTTTATCTCATTTAGAAATACCGAATTAAAACA
The DNA here is from genome assembly GCA_034440635.1 of Lepas anatifera. Classification (NCBI taxonomy): domain Eukaryota; kingdom Metazoa; phylum Arthropoda; class Thecostraca; family Lepadidae; genus Lepas; species Lepas anatifera. Next base: position 98,127 of record JAOTON010000021.1, read on the forward strand.
CGCATCTGTAGTCGTTATTCGACAGAGAGTTATCACTGAGGTCACGCAAGGTTAAATAAAGGTTATTAAATGTCAAAAAGGTCATAAAAGGTCCAACCTGATAAAAATGAGCGTCGTCGAAGGCTGAAAGAAAATATTCTGGGACAGTTCATGAGCAAATTATGCAAAAGAACGATAAGAGTCTGGGGCATTCACGTGAAAACGGGTACAGGCGCCCAAATGACCCCAACATGCCTCCACTCTTGAGGTCACAACTCCGTGACCTTAAAGGGTAGGAACAATTCTTTGCAAGATGTCCGCAATGAATGCGTCAGAGGCTATATAACATTTCAAGACTCTAACTTAAAAAGCTCGTTTTCAATTCTTGAAAAACCTGAGGGGGGTTGCAACAACCCCCCTGTACGTGTAAGGGTTAAAACCCCCTATGGCGTTGACTGGAAGGAAATTGGTTGAAAAGTCCATGGCGCCCCTCTTAAATTCGGACGTTCCCTCGTCACTGGCATTAACTATACCGTGAGTTACGATGGTACAGCTCCATAGTGACACCTAGTGTCATGTTTGGGAAGTAAGAAGTAGTATATATAGTGCGAAAGTCATATTTTTTATTGCTTTAACTAAAAGAATATTTCCAAAGGCAAAAATGCTTTTACACGAATTCAGAAATTTCACTGTACTGCGGGTCAAGGTCACCGTTCAAAAACTAGGTCACGAGGTCATGACGTCAATTTTGCAGAAATATAAAGATCGAAGATTGCCAAATTAGAATGTAATAAATGGTGAACAAAAATGTAAAATATCGTTACAATCACTAAGAAAATTGCAGAAATATAGGCTTTCAAAACAATGCCTACATGGTGACCCCAGAAAAATGCCGGAGGCTATATCTGCCATACAAAATTGTTAAATAATTTTTTTGGTGCCATGGCTAAATTCTACACCTTTGAAACCCCCTTGACACCAATTTTGGAGAGAATCAAAAATAGAAGGGTTTTATTTTACGAAATTTTTGGTCGATTTATGGTGGAATGACCCAATTATGAAAATAAGCCTTAAAGTTGAGGATATTTCAGAGGAGGACATAAACAGAGGAGGGCCAACATGCTTAAATTTAGCATGAATGTTTTGTCAACCTTGGTAACTACAAAGGTCAGTGCGCATGCGCATTAGATTTTATGGTCATGGAGGCTATCTCGGGAGCCATTAGACCGATTTTGCTCAAATTTTGCGAGTAAAAACAGAATACCATCTGCTAATCCCAATTGACGGCATTATCACCCTGCTCTGTGCTGCACATGCACTGTAGGAATTCTAAGGAATAATAGGCTATAAGGGATAATTTAGACCAGGAGACAAACACACACCATACCAACATGCTTCAGTCAATTATAACGGTATCTTTGCTCTCATTCACTGCAGACATTACTGCTCATGCGGACTAGGGACATAGGGTTACCGAAGCTAACTCGGTAACAAATAGGCTGAATTGGGTGAAAATATGCAGGTATAGGTGAAATACGGTCGGCAAACCCATCATAGTTTAATTGTATCTCCTTTCTTCTGGCCATGCCCGGTCTTTGCTTAACAAACAAACATTATACGTGTGTTTATTTACGTGATGACATGAACATAGGGCAAGCGTGGTGCAGTATGCAGAGACACGCTAATTTAGGAAAACATGGGCTTACACAGGGGATTGAATGGAGCCATAATGAGAACACCAGACCTAAACTCCGGACATTGCGTTGGTATAAGCATCATACTGCTGAAAACACTCGCCTGTCAATCGAACTGTTTGCCTAGCGTACATTGTCACCGGCTTCTCCTGCGCCGGAGCGGCACTTGCCGAGGCCGCAGGCCGAGGTTGTTGCTGTTGAGACCTTGTTTGGTCGGTGCCGGACCATGGCAGAAACGTTGGTGGCATCATTCAGCAAACCGGCGCCAATGAAAAGGCCCGAAGGTACATCACACAGCAAACGATTAACAGGAGAAACCGGCCACCATCACTGAAATAACACATACTATGAAATGTGTGTGGTTGGAAACAGGTCAGAATCTTGCATGAGCTTACAAAAACTTATTTTCGTCCAGGCAACCGGGCAACTCATTCTGGAAAACTGGGAGATTTTGGATGAGCACCCGATTGATTTTGTGAATTTTACATGATCTTGTTATCGTTGGAAGTTCTCATGCGCCAAATAGTCAAACATGAAATCGTAGATCCTGATGAGCCTCACATGCTTTGCAGGATAATCTGATTCTGTCGGGCAATGGGTCCGATTGTTAGCCAGAGAGTAAACATGTGTGCGCTTCTAGTACACCAGTCTTTCAATAAATCATTGTGGTATATTGTGGTAGTTAAATGTCCTGGTAATTCTTGGATATCGTACCGCGATTCGAAGAAGCGAAACTGACATATATAGGTCGAGAGGACTTGCATTTTTGTAGTAATGGGGACGTGAGAGAGAGAGAGAGAGAGAGAAAAAATAAAAATTCACAAACGTAAATAACAGTTTATAAAAGTAACTTTTTTACCGTACAAGCATGCTTTCATATATCCCTTTGGTCAAATACTTCCTGTTCTGCTTATAGTTATGATTTGATACAAGCAAGAAGTATTTTGATGCCGAACGTCTTAATGGGAATGTGTCACCTTGGTCGAATCCAGGAATTTAGTGTAATTAGGGGTATGTTTAGTTGTAAATCATGAAAACGTCCATTATTTATCTGAAAAATGTACAATGAGCTCAATATTTTGATTTTTGAAATGCTTCTCTAGTGTGAAAAATAAACCTCTGCCTGTGGATGACGTCATGATCTGGCAACTACTACCATATTCAACATGCTTCAAGGGCTTCAATTGGCTGACTACTCACCGTGACGTCATAATGTCGTCATGCCAACAGCTGACAACTGTGGCCGGCCGCTTGGGTACATTTCAGGTAGGTTTTTAGCTTTTCTCTGCGGAAATTTTTAGTTTTAATACATGTGATATATTGAGTACCGGGTTTTCTGGCATGCTTTACAACTTGGCTATCTCAGCTAAAATCACGTTATAAAGGTGCCAAATTCCCTTTAACCCTAGCCCCATCGGAGGTATCCTATACCCTGGCTCTAACGAGGCAGAATTGATTAAACCCCCATCCTCTCTAGCCGCTTGGAAACTAAGAATGGTAGAAAGGATCGGTAAGTTGCAGCCTGTTGCTTGTGACCCCAATTCTTCAAGTGTACATAACTTGTTTAGTGTCTGACACAGTTATGACACACGTTTTTGCCAAAATTTAGGGACAGAACATTCACAACATGACAGAAGCGTTGTTGGGTACATTTTAAATGATCTGAATATACAAGGTAATGCCTTAAACCTCTATAGGTTCACAATTGACTTTTGCAGCCCGATATAGACCCGATATAAGCTGAAATGGTATATTATATAAACAATTTTTTAGAAAATAAACCTATCTTTATCTCATTTATGCCCTATATAATATTTAAAAAAACTTATATCAGTGACAAAACATTTCAAAAATATTCCAAAAGTAAGGAAGACAAACATTTTTAAAAAGCTCTATTCAAACAAGTCTTTAAATATTGCCCGAAGCCTTGCTCTCCGCCTAATATTGAAGAGTGATCATCTTAAGCTAGGTGATACATGTAAAGTCACCGATTTTAATCAAAACTTACGTACGGACGTAATGTTAAAGGGAATGTGGCACCTTCATAACGTGATTTTAACTGAGATAGCCAAGTTGTAAAGCAAGTCGAAAAACCTGGTACACAATATATCATTTGTCTTGGAACTCGAGATTTCCGGAGAAAACAGCGAAAACCTCCCTGCAATGTGCCCCTCATGTACCCTTAGCAGTAGGCCACGGTCGTCATGGCTGCTGGTGTGACGACATCTGCTGACGTCACCAGGGGTGGAGATCTCTTTTCAAACCAGGGGGAGGGGGGGTCCGGTCCGGTCGGGGCCGCAGTAGTGGATGTTTTTCGGAAGAAAATGAAGACACCACACCAAAATTCGAGCATTGCCTTTAAATACCGCGTGAAGCTGTATGATGGTAGGATTTTTACACGAGACGGATCATGACTTCCTCGGGAGTTAAAACCAATTCGCACAATTCAACACACTTCGAGCATTTAATCATATTTTTTCGGAAACTCAGAATGAGATACCGGTCCAAACCTCTGCCGTTGACTCGGTCTGTAAAAGGATAGCGATTATGACGTACCGTGTCTTTTAATCTGGTCCTCAATGAAAATGGATTAGCAGCAGACAACATCAGCGTTTGAAATTGAACTACTTTTCAATGCTCAAGTCTAGCGTATTTCCCTTCTGAGAAGTCTTATGACCCCAACATTTGGTGCATTATTGGAGCCCAAAACGATTAATAAAATATAAATATTTTGATGATATAAATAAATAACCAAAACAATTTTGAACTATGCTACAATATGGCGATAGCTATGCCCAGTATGTTGTTTCCGCAAACTTGGCACATTGTCTACGCCTTTTCTCCCCCTCTCTCACTCACTCTATGGTTTTTCGCCCTAGAATTCCAAGAAAAAACTGCACCATACATCAAAGGAAATTGTATTAAAAAATATGCCACGAAAATTATTTCCTTGAATGTGTGGAGAATTTGATAGCTTTTATCAAACCACTTAAGTGATACTTTTCGTGCATATAACCATGGATCCCGCCGCTGGAGGGGGGACGTGGAGACGCGTCCTCCCACTTTTGACAGTGGGAGAGGACGGAGTATGTTTTGTTCCTCCCCCTCCCTCCACCACTTTTCACGCAGGGTCCCATCCATGGTGTGCCATTTGCGGCAGTAGCGGGAGTGCTACCCTCTGCTAAAGACTGCGTATGTCTGAGTTTCACCTTTAGCCCCAAGATGTCACTGCTATTCAAAGATGGGATGTTTTTGCCCCAGCTGGTGATGGGCCGCACGGGCGCGCTCAGAATCATCAATTTTTGGGGCAGTTTGATATACAGGTTATGGCGAAAACTTTGGCATAAAACCGATACTTCCAACAGAAAAATGGCTGCACACCCGTCACAGGATTGTGTTATTCTGTTACCAATCGAGATTATATAGCCATACAGATTAAGACACCGCATTTCACCATTCAGCGTGTCCGTCCCATAACAGACGGTCCGAGCAGATTTGAACAAACACCGATGCCCCTGTTGACATACCACAGGAGTCGCGGCTTAGGGTCTCGGTCACGCCGGAGGATGTGAGGCGTGGGGGTGATGGGGAAGAGGGGAGGAGGAGCTGGGAGGGGTTTAAGCCGCGAGTGCAAGCCGAAATAATTGCAAAAGAAAATCGTGGGCAAGTCATCCTTTCTGAACAGCGGGCAGGACATTTAGCCTTTTACGATTACGAGAAGTCCTAGCAAGAGCCTACACTTAACGCACGCCCGGCAGGCCTCCGAGTAACCTTCGCCCTGGTGGGGGGGGGGATGAAACATCCCTTCCCTCGAACTCAGCTCCTATGCGGGATAGCGAAAAATGCCAAAGCTGGTGGACCACTCACAAAAAATCAATTTTTGCCTCAGTTCAATATTTATGTCATGACAGGCCAAAGAAGGTGGCATGTTATTGAAGAGTTTATGGGCTCTGACGTCTGACAGAGTTGAGCAAGAATCAATTTTTAGGCACCATTCGCTTTCTCTCGTTACAGCAAATAGAATAATGTATGATATGACTATACGAGATCAAAGCAAAATCGACCTGACCAAAGGTCAGGTCAATGCCATCATTTGGCATAGCATAGTAAATATGCAAATATCAATCGACTCGCACTTACAATACAAACGTAATGGTATCAAGATAAAAGCTTTCTCACATTTTCTTACAAATGTATTGACCCAAGTCTCAAAACCTGATTTAGTAGCCCCAGATGACCTCTCAGAGGTCACAGGCCTAAAATGGCACCATGAATTGCACCCGCCCCGGTGGCACAGTTGGTAGAGCGTTGGGCTCCGGCCCGCTGCTCAGAAGCATGCAGTGGCAGTGCATGTCCAGGCTTGGGATCGGTTCCCCAGAGACGCTCCAAGTTTGCCCGACGTAGGTCGGCTGGCAACCGACTGGTGAGAGGGTGACCTGAGCGGGGCGGCCGTCTCTGTGCTTTGTGGGACGTTAAACTTTGGCTTCTAAAATATCCCTTCATTGTGGGAGTTGCTCGTTCGGGTGGTGGGGTCGGGGTCTCTGTGACAAATCCCTTGAGGACTTTAGTGAGACTCCGACTCCAGCAGCCGTATTGGGAGCAAGTTGGAAAAAAATTATAAAAAAATGAACCTGAGAAGGAGCCTAAGATATTACAATTTGAATAATATGAAGGCATTCTGAGCTGTGTCTACATAAAGTGAGCCAATTTTCACCAATTTCCGTTTTTCCCATGCATTTCCAATGGAGAGGTCATGGTCCGTATCTGGCCCTAGGTAATCGATATAAAAAAATCGGAATATTGTTTGTAGCGCTCGGATGGCCCATCATGTGATGAGTTTCAATTGGATATACTGATCCTATTCTTGCTTATGATATCCCTAACTTTTTTGGAGGTTAGATCACTTGACCTTCACTGGTGAACTGACCTGAGATGACCCGACCTTAAATTTTTGGGAAAAGTCGCCGAATTGATTAAGGATAACGTGTGCCAAGTACGGCGGCGCTTCCCACCGCCTTTCTTGGTGCTGCCGGAAAAACCCGAGGTGATGTCTATGTATGATTCTTGTTTTAGCTTGCTGATTCAACCAGCAACTCACCACGAGCCCAAAATGAATAAAAAACTACGTAGGCACTCTTGCCAGAGTGGTTCGGTAAGAGTACACAAAAGAGGAGATTAGAGTAGGTACGCATCGATATCTGGCTCCCTGGAAACCGTTCCAATAAGTGCCTTTATCTCCTACGCGTGCCTACTCTTGCATGATGGTCTACTGCGTACTCTTACCGAACATGCACCTTTTGGAAGCAATTCCTCATACGCATTTTGGCATGCATTTATCGTGGGCCCCAGTCCTGGGACACAGTTCTAGTTCAGCTTTCTTACTGATTACAGACCTTAAGCAAAAACTCTTGATACTAGGAGCAGGATATACAAGTTTCCCTGGTCTCTTGATATAATATCAAGGGTACCAAAGAACCGAATTTGCTCTGGGCCCCCGCGGAAAGAACAAAGGCATCTCTAAATTTTTTTAGCAGCTAAGCCACTGGTTTAGCTATCTTATACTTAGGCTTCCACCACCTCAGTGTTTGCTAAGTAACCAAAACATCTGCTTGCTCTCATCTCTTGCGTACTCTTATTCGCCCTCACTCTAGCTTCCCTTTATCATACGGTTAATGCTGAACACTGTTGTAACGTAAATAGAGCCCCAGGTAAATTTGAAAAATTAGTTAACCACATATAGCCTCTGCAACTGCAGTGCCCTAAGACTCAAGAAAATTGGTTAACGAATAACATACTCCCCTTTGTTTCTCCACCCACGGTGTCACCATATGCGGATGCAGGATTTTTATCAGGATGGGCACATGATCGAGAGGTGCCATCCGAACCAGGGGGAATGAGCACTTCCGGGCGGAAAAAATCTATCAGATGGGAGCCAAATCCTATCGCAGAGGCGCCGATACTCGCATCCTGGGGGAAGTGAAATTTTAGGGCGCGTCATCGACCTTTCAATGGGGCGCTGAGGGTCGATCAGGGGAAAGTTTCCCCCTTGACCCTTGGATCTACCTATGGTATCAGCTACCTACCTACCATTCCGGCCTGGGTTGGGTGCAATCCGCGAACCAGGGGTGTGGATTCTTGATAATGATTCGGGGTGCTCAAGTTTGAAACGATGTCAATGACTACCATAATAAAATGTGATAACATAATTCAAAGTGTGTTTTAGATTTCTCACATGCCTGTTGATGAGCAAAAAACTCATTCAAAATCATCGAAATGAAGAATACGAAAATATTAAGTACCTATATTTTAACACCACTGGAACCTTTCATTGGGGTTGTCCAAGCACCTCCAGATATATGAATCCTTCCGCGAATCGTGTTTTGGACATGGTAAAAATAGATTCAACTATTTTGCTTGGCGAACACTGATTTCAAAAAGCTAGAAACGCATTTTCGTGACTCACACGAATAATACATATATATATGTATATTATATATTATATATATATATATATATATATATATATATATATATATATATATATATATATATATATAGTCAGTGTGGATTTATAGAAAACAGTTAATAAGAATTATAAGTCACCAAATCTGGGGAAGGGGTGCCGACTGCCCACATCCACCCATTGACGACCAGATACAGTGCTCATCCACCAATAATGCGTTCACCATATAATCGGATGGGCATGAAATAGTCATCGCAATGAACGCGTGAAAACCCCCAAGAACGAAGTCACACAGCTTTTGCCATCGGCAAACATAATTTCGTTTTCATGAAGGATTTTTTCCGAGAGAGGAGTTCATAGGTAACTTTCCAGCTCCTAAGCAATTTGGGTAATTGTTGGGGTGTACCAAAATAGCCGAAGTCAAGTGACGTACCCAGGTCATCCCTCGCCTTTTGGCAGGGTTTTGGGGATCAGACTGCGAGCTTTCATGTAAACCGCTATGTACAACACACATTGGCTCTACAAATCATATTTAAAATTTTCTTGGGGTGAGATATAAGCGAACACAGACAAGGCATTCTAATCGCATATTGTCAGGCCGTGTTGCAAAATAGAGCTCAACCTCAGACTGTTCGCTTTTTGATGTTTAATTTTGCAGCAATAAGCAGTAAAGCTGGTGCCGCCCGATCTTCTGAAAACCAGCAAGACATTGCCATTCAAAATGGAACACTTGCCTGGGTGAATTTTTTACCAATGTACCATAAAAACTTCTCAAAACATACACTTTCTTAAGGTTAAGCAGATATATAGCGCTTACGTTGAAGTGACACATTGATGAAAATACCAATTGCTAAATTAAATCACCAATAAAAAACATCAGTAAGATTATCCAAATAATCACCAATAAAGCCATTCATGAAAAATTCAATCTGTCAAGAATTGTCTCAAGGGATGATAGGCTATGACCCTCTTCCCTCTCTAGATTCACGATGGCGAATCCTCCTTATATCCTCTTGCAGCGCCGAAGGGGGCCCGACGCGCATACAATCATACTGTTATATAACCTAAGAAGATTTTTGTGCACATTCTCATGCAATCATGCAATCATTCTTAAATCCATTGACCGCGAGTGTTTCGGTCAAATAGAATGACTAAGCATGACACATTTTATGCAATGACTTCATTGTCAAGACACCAAATGTCAAAGTCAAGGTCACATGTTAAGTTCAAAATGTCCTTTTTCAAGTTCAAACCCTCATTTTCCGGCCAAGGGTTGCTATACTGCTTGCCATATTGTACATTATTGGGAATATGTCACATGGTTGCATCACCGGCCAGTGACCCCGAATGACGTTGACCTCAAACTGCAAATGATATTGTTTTGAACTTTCTATCTATGAAATTAGTTCGCTTTCAGTGTATTTCCATTCACATTCCGTTAATGTATGTACATCTACCGGCCTTTGAGCCATTCCCGAGTTAACATAAGACCCGCAGGAGATTTCCTAGGCCATCCAAGGGAATGCAACCGTTAAAAACAAATCATTGGATAGGGACAGAGTTTTCATTTCGATGTCATTGGCCTGTGGGAGAATGTGTTGAGGCACTGAGTATGGTGAAATACGTATTTGTACAAGCTGTGGGATACGAAAAGCACGGCTGGGTATCATTCGACCCTTTTACAAAAGAGGGAGGCCTCAGACTGTCAAATCCTCGACTGACGACGCTATTTTGGCGACTCGCTTTCAGTTGACTACAATGGTTACGCACCTGCACCTGTGAGTGGGTTCGATCCCACCCAGACAACCGCACAGGGGATCGCGGCAGGAGCGGTGAGACGACGGGGACGAGCTGGTTTTCTTCCCGCCACGACTTTTTAGTCACCCTGACACTTCTCGGAATCAGGAGTGGTAGAAATAACACCTTACATAGTTCAATCTAATAGGCTAAGCTGATTTGTTCAGGACCAAGTGGTACGAAACAAAGTGTGACGATAGTCTGGCAAACTCAGGGGCAGATCCAGGGGTCGAGCCTGGCTCTGCGCCAACAACAACGTTTATTTTGTTATCCGAGTGTTTCAAACGTCAAACAAACGTCTCGATCGGTGCAAAAGCGCATCAACGCTCGTAACTATTCAGCCCCTCACGAATTTTGGTACCATTAATATCCGTCAATATACCGCCGCCCCAAACCCATGGCCGCCCACTACGGCTGAGGCCACTGTCCCACCGCGGCGAAGATGTACAACTTCGTTTGAATTTATTATAAATGAACGTTTATTTAGTTCAAATATCTTGCTATCGATTATGAATTCAACGGTTTTACGGGCTACTGCATGACCCTCATCACTTGGTGAATTTCCGTGAAGTAGGATATCTAGCTATTGTCTATTGTTAAGTGCTGTAAAACTTGTGCCGATAATTTGACCAATTCTATGTTCTACTAAACTTCGATGATTTGTTTTTCTTGGGCAGCATAAAAAGTAGTATTTGGTCTCTTCGTTGTTATAGCCACAAATGCAGAAGGGCGATGCAAATATTTGGACTTGATTTGCCTAGGCGTTCAGTTTTGACATGCCGTCTCTTAAATCTCAATGGCATCAAGAGGGAGCTTAGAATTTTTAGCCATATCCATAATACTTGGGTGGTTGCCTACTTCGCAAATATTCTCCCACTTGTTTTTCAAAGGGTTTATTTGAAAAGATTATCCTGATTTGTGCTGGTAGTTTGTTGAAAATTTTAGTTGTGACTGGCAGAAAATATATTTTGGAGTTTGTTGTCCGTGCATTAATTCAGTTCTTTGGTGCGCGTTTTGGAGTGATCCGTCCGTATCGTTGTGCCTCCAATTATGTAAAATGTTTTGGATATAGTTGCGCAAATGTCCACGGGTGAGGTTGTGAAAGAACTGCAGATTGTGGATTTTGCGTCTTGTTTATTGCTTATTGTTTATTTGTGTCATGAGCAACAGGTTGCCCCAATTACAGCTCATGTCGTATCGAAGACGATCAAACACGAAGACAATCGAACACTCAGCTTATACAGGATACAACGAATCCACACACGCACTAAATTCAAATACAACGTTATAAGAAAACAAGTGGAGATCACTACAGACATTTTATATACGCGCGGACTTGAGATCTGAACTGACAAAATGTTAAACTGAATACATCTGAATTTTGACACACGGTTAGGGAAGAGTTTATAGCACCAGCCACCTGACAAAATACACCTCTTTTAACCGTATCCACCCTGGCGAAGGGAACGTGGAGCAATGTACCGTTCATATTCCGGGTGGGTCGCGCGGGGACGTGAAGGGGGAATATCCCGAGCAAGAGAGCTGAGTCCACCTTCCCGGCTAGAATTATTACTGCTTACAGACAACTGTTTCAATTATTATGAAACAGTTGTCTTGAGTGATGTCCAGTCCAGATCAGCCTAGCCGAGTCCCCTCCCCTGCTTTTTGCGAACAGCCAGATCTTATCCACCTTGTCTGATTTTGGTCGTTTCTAAAAAGAAAATCACGATTTTACCCAGATAGTCTCCCCAACTTTTGATTAGATCCGTTACTGGGCAAGTGAACGTTGGATCCTCGGCGGTTCATTATGGATACAGTTTTTACACTTTGTCAGAGTTAAAGCTATGTTTTATCCTAACATATGTACTCTGTTTAAGACTTGTGAGTGAAAAAACGCAATTGTTTTGCCAAACATCTTCAAAATGATGGCATTCTCTACATTGATTCGTAATTTAAACATACGATTTTGACAATATTTTAAGACCGGCGGCATACACTGCCTTCTGCTAGAACCAGTCGGAAGATCGGAGGTTTTACGTTAACGATACCTCGCTCAAGGAAGTTCCGGCAATTAAAAGCGAGCGAGGCAGCAGCGTAATGCTCTGTTACACCACGGAAAGTGGTGCATAATCGTGGAATAATTGTGAAGTGATAGTATTCATGGAAAGAGTGTCAAATTGTTATTGGATATATTCTCACGCAATTTTTCAACCATTCACGCTGGCATGCAATGACATGGACGTTAATACAACAAAAAATTAAGCGCATACCCTTGATGACTAAATACGATGACCCTTTTTTAATACGGACCAAAACCATGATGTCTATTCCCGTGCATCATCCGCATCCTTTCTTTTTTAGCTCGTTCGTATATTCGATTCCATCCAAATATCATTGGGTTTTCAGGCATCGATTGACAATATGCACATACTCAAAGCACAACTAACCAGCACACAGGCAAGAAAGTAAGACACACGAGATACGCATACGTTGAGGTGACACGAGACCGATAATTAATGATTGACAGCTGGCTGTTCTCTGATCACCTTTCTAAAGCTAGATAGTGATAGTGCGTTTACGGCGGCAGATGGAAACTCATTCCAGATCTTTGCCCCCCCCGGTAATTAAACGACCGTTATGATGCAGTAGGGCGAAGAGCCGGCAGCTGGAGCTCACCTCTTGACGAGGCACGCGTTACTCTAGTTGAGATTTCGCTGCGGCTGTGAAAAAAGCTTTTTGACCTCTTCAGGAGGCCTATCAAGCTTTAATGCTTTGAACATTTTTATAGCGTCTCTCTCGGCTACTATTGTCTCGATCTTGGGCCATCCTAGGGAGTTCAGGACAGGGGTTATATGGTCACGTGTCTTGAACCAGAGATGATTCGGGCAGTGCAATTTCTATTTTTTTTATTCGGTCTAGTGACCCGTGGGCTGCTCCACCCCACACAGATAAACAATACAAGATATGAGGGAATACGTATGCCTGAATGATGATTTCCAGATCCTTTTTTGTAAAGTAATGTTTCAATCTTGAACTAGAGATGAGGATAGCGTTACACTTCTGGCACACGCGTGATATATGTGCCTCCCATGACAGGCTAGGTTCTAGCATAATGCCAAGAACTTTTAGTGTGTTTGATGTCTTTAGCATAGTGCCGTCAAAGTCAAATTTGAAGTCGGATGCCTTTTTCAAGTTGCTTTTGGAGCCAAGAAGCATAAAATTGGTTTTGCTCGCATTGAGCTTAAGAGAGTTTGCAGAAAACCATGCCTTTAGCTCGTTTGCTGCAAGTTCCAGGCGCGTTTGAAGAGATAGCAAACTCTGCTTGTCAGAAGGGGAGCTGTCGATGTGCATGGTGTATCAGCATATGAGATGAGCCGCCCATGGGTCACAAAGCCAGGAAGGTCGTTAGTAAACAGGATGAAAAGGACAGGGCCCAAGATCGAGCCCTGTGGCACACCGCTTTTTACAGGAAGGATAAGACTTCCACCTTTAACCTTTTGAGAACGCCCGGTCAAATAACTGGCAAACCAGTCTGTCTCTATGCCATACCATGACAACTTCGTAAGATCATGATCTACGCCGTGGAACGCCTTGGATAAATCTATGGTGGTTACTGCGGATAATTTTCCTTTGTCCGAGTTGTCGGCAAAACACTGAACTGCACTGCGAACAGCGTCTTCTGTCGAATGCTGCGGCCTGAAGCCGAATTGACTTGGCTGTAATACATGGACACTTTGCAGGTAAACATTGAGCTGAGAGCAAGCAACATTGAACATTGAGCTTTGATTACTTCATAATATTTGTATATCAATGCATTCGGTTAAAACACACCATTGGGGGTAAACTGGTTCAGTACGCGCCATGACTCAAGATATGTTTCTCCAAGGCAACCAGGGTATAATACCTGCCAAACAGTCTGTAAAATGCTTGCATACATGCTTCTGAGAGCATGGATTTGCAGAATTATATGTTTTAGGGTGGCGGGCAACCACCCCCTCTTTAAAGGGAATGTGGCTCCTTTATAACGTGATTTCAAATGAGATAACCAAGTTGTAAAGCATGCCAGAAAACCCGGTACTCAATATATCACATGTATTAAAACTAAAAATTTCCGCAGAGAAAAGCTAAAAACCTACCTGAAATGTACCCAAGCGGCCGGCCACAGTTGTCAGCTGTTGGTATGACGACATTATGACGTCACGGTGAGTAGTCAGCCAATTGAAACCCTTGAAGCCTATTAAATATGGCAGAAGTTGCCAGATCATGCGTCATCCACAGGCAGAGGTTTTTTCCTTGAGGAGCATGTTAAAAATAAATATATTGAGTTTATTGTACATTTTTCAAAGAGATATTGGACGTTTTCATGATTCTTGGCTAAAAATACCCCTAATTACACTAAATTCCGGGATTCGCCCAAGGTGTCACATTCCCTTTAACACGCGCCCCGCTGGGGGGCGAAATTCGCCCCCTCCTGGTTTTTCCCAGATAGCTCAACAACAAAGAAACGCAGAACAACGAAACTTACGGTACCTTATCCCTGATCAATTTTACACATCTGACAAAATTTTTGAGTTAAGGTCATGTCAGGTCATGGAGCTATTCAGGGTCAAGTGACCCGACCTCAAAACCTAAAATTACGAGTTTGAAGCAGCGCCCAGGGAACATTAGCGAACCGATCAGTTTGAAACTTTCAAAATATGATAAGGTCATTAGTGTTTACAAATCTGCTATCTCGGAATTTTGATATTCGTGACCTAAGGTGGGGTCAATTTTTTGGTCACCCCATTATAAGTCTATGGTGAAAAATAGAATGGACTCGTTTTCAGGAAATACTGAATAGATAAGGCTGAAAATCCTCAAACTCTCTATACTTACCACAACCTTGACCATAAAGTTGAAATTTTGAGCATCTAACCTCTCAAAGGTCATATCAGGTCACGGGAGCAGAGAGTGATTTTTTTGCCAATAACTTCTCACTGAATTGAGATAAAGCTGCCATTTTGCTTGCAATGTGTTTATATTGTTACGGAGAGTCAATTAATATGCAACATGACCATACCAGGTCACTCTGTGAACCTGACCTAGGTCGAGGTCAGGTCATTTTGACTATTTGACCTAGCAAGATCATATTATACATCATTCGATTCGCTGCGATGAGAGGAATCCAATGATGTATGAAGATTTGCTCTAGCTCCCCTGAGGGTAGACTTAGAGAGGGAAACGTGCACTGCTCTGTTGGAAGCCTATGGAGCATTCTTTGACCTATGCTGACCTCAATATTGACCTGACATAAAAATGATCTCTTCGTCTTGTCAAGAGCTTTCTAACGCTGTCCGTAATTTTCCTTTAGCTTTCGTGGGGAACGAGACACGGAGGGGGCGAAAAACGCCCCCCCAGCGGGGCGCGTCATGCAAGGGACCCCAGCGGGGCGCGTGTTAATGAAACGTCAAAGCAGTGTAAAACTGTCCTTAAAGGGAATGTGGCACCTTGGTCGAATCCTGGAATTTAGTGTAATTAGGCGTACTTTTAGCCAAAAATAATGAAACCCCTCATTATTTCTCTTAAAAATGTACAATAACCTCAATATTTTGATTTTCAAAATACTCCTCTAGGAAAAGAAATAAATATCTAGCTGTGGATGATGTCATGATCTGGCAACCACTACCACACTCGAAACGCTTCAAGGGCTTCGATTGGCTGATGCTCATCGTGACGTCAGCATATGTTGTCACACCAGCTGCTCACAACAATGGCCGCCTGGTGAGAGGTACATGAGAGGTACATACATTTTGGGTAGGTTTTAGTTTTTCTGCGGAAATATCAAGTTCCAAGACAAATGATATATAGAGTACCGGGTTTTCCGACTTGCTTTACAACTTGGCTATCTCAGTTAAAATCAGGGATGCGGAGCCGGAGCCGGAGCCGGAGCCGGTCGGAGCCGACCATTCTGCCCGGAGCCGGAGCCGGAGCCGCCGAAACACTTTTGATCGGAGCCGGAGCCGGAGCCGGAACCGTCAGAAAGGGTCCGGCTCCGGCTCCCAAAGAGCTCTAAAATTACCAAAAATCAAACGTGAAATGGTCATACTTTTCCTCGTGAGATGCCACATGGAAACGCATTTATTCACCTGAAATATTACATTTTCTCAAAATGTTATATATATCGAGATTCGTGAAATATTGCAACTAAGGTGTTCCGTAGACGGTCTCACTCTCGGGTAGGGGATGCGCTCCGGCTATTTAGCATGGGCAGAAATTAGCAACAAATGAAAACATTGGCGGACACTGGCGGATCCATAGGTGGGGAGAGCAAAAAAGGCATTTGCCCCCAAACGCCCAATTTTTGGCGATTTTTGCCGATTTTCTTAAAAAAACATATGTTTTTCACGATTTACCCCATACCGTCGGCCTGCATCCGTCCCTGTTGGCAGACGCAGGGGGAAGGCCATTTCGGCCATGGCCCCCTCCAAAGCCCTGGAAGGGGGGCAGACTATCTTTTGGGCCCCCAAAGGCCGAATAAATTTTTTAAAAAGGTGTTTACACTAGGCCTGTCGAGCAATAAAATCTTTGCTCCCACCCCCCCTCCCCCCAGGAGAGCTATCATGTACTCGGAGAAGTAGTTTATACTAGGTCTGTCGAGAACCGAGGGCAAAAGGCGCAGAAAACAGCATCCTCGTCACTCGATGCGGTACTAGCCGCAGTGGTCGAAAAATCTACCATTTTGCCATTCTAAATGGTGACAGCCCAAGGTGGGCAAAGTGACAAATATTACTTGGCATGTTCTCTCCCGACAAATACGGAACAAATCGCTGAGACTGGCTCCTATAATTAGAGATCGCACTGTTTTTCAACAACTAGGATGATCCATGAGAGTCCATTGGTTTCCTACTGACGCAAAACGTGTCACATTTTGCAGTTTGGTGCGGTGACACATTTATGGTTTGACATTTTCAATGGTGACACACTGAACACTTTTTCGGCCCCTGACTAGCCGACTTCAAAAACCTGGGTCGCCTAAAGGGGGCGACCGTATGGGACATCTAGATAGATATCCAGCCATCATCCAGCGGGCTAGCCTGGTAATGGCCGCGCTACCAGTTACTCAGGTGTCCGTGAAGAGGTTGTTCTCTGCGATGAGGCTACTGCTTACTGATCTCAGGTCCAGACTAGGAGCTGACATTGGAGGCAATGTTGCTGCTCCGCTCCAACCGCGATTGGGTGGTGTAGTGAGCGAACCAGCTGCTGAGCCCTGGGCAGTAGGGTGGTTGGTTTCGATTTTTCTCGAAAAGGAATCATGCCATCAGCCTATCTGATGTGTTTTTTGATGTTGTACACTGTTAGCTCAGCGGAATTTTTATTTGCGGGCCGTCCAAGCTTTACTTGATCGTTGTATCTTTGATTTTTTTATGTGGGGTTGCGGGCATGTCTGACCCATTAGGGTCGTAAAAAAACATGTTTTTGCTGTTCAGACTCGAACCCACTTTTCCCATTATATATTCAATTATGATTTCAATGAGCCACATTCCAAGCATCTACGACAACGGGAAAGATCGCCTCAAACCGTTTAAATATTTCATGTTTCAGGCGCCATAGGCCACCCGGCGTTGCAGTCTCCCCCTGTTAAATTGGCATGAAAGGGGTGCATAACCTACCAGTAAAGACAGCGTGGCATGTGCGTGCGTATAGGAGCGGTAGATGGGATTTAACATGCAGGCATTTACTTGTCAGATGTATTTGCAGCACAATACAAATACATGCTATTCCACAAAAGACCTGAAATTAAATGGTTCAGCACCCTAGTACTCTACATCCCGACAGAACAGACGAACCTTGGCAACATTCGTTGACGGCCCTGACAACATTCGTTGGAGAACGTCATTGGGGCAGGTGCTTCTCCCTATTCTCCTGAGAACTATTTAACACGCGCATTGACGGGGGGCGGGTACCCGCCCCCTAGGGTTTTTCGGAGATATTAGAAAAACGGCGGCGCGTAGCGCCGCCGTACTTGGCATACCTTTTCCCTCATCATTTTTACAACTTTTGTGATAATTTCAAGGTTAGGTCATCTCAGGTCAGGTCACCAGTACAGGTCAAGTGACGTGACCTCAAAAAAGTTTAAGATAGCATAAGTCAAAGCAGGGCGAACTTATCCGGTTGAAACTCATCACATAATGGGCCCACCGAGTTCTCTAAAATATATTCCGGTATGTTTGATATCGATGACCTAAGGTCTGGTACGAGGCATGACCTCTCCATTGGAAATACATGGGAAAAATGGTTTTTACTGAATAACTCAGTAACCGATGGTGATAGAGCGTTTATTTTAGCTGCATTAGACTCGCCTTGGCTTTCCGGTTCTAGTGATATGAATTTTATATAATTTGACCCTGACCTGACCTCAGGTCAGGTCAAATCCTTGATTTGACCTAGCAAGGTCAAATTATATATCATTCGATTTGGCTTGCTGCCAGGATTCATATGGTTCAAGTCGTTTTGTTCTATCTTTACTTGTTCAGATTTAATGGCCGAAAAACTTAATTTATGTGTTATCCCTATGACGGCATGTTTTGACCTCTCGTGACCTCGAATGTAACCTGAAAAGAATGGTTCAAATATTTTGGATGGAGAAGTGGATGGGCTACCCAACGCCGTTTACCATTTTTCGCTACCTACCGTGGTTCTTGAGATCTTAGGGGGGCGGTACCCGCCCCCCTCGTCAAAGCGAAGGTGGCTCAGACCCCCGTCAATGCGCGTGTTAAGAGCTCTGATACTGCTAGAAGAAGACCTTGCTGCATATTTTTCCTTTGGATGGCTCACAAAATCTTCCACCAGCTTCACACCACGTTCTGTGGGACCGTTCACGACAGTAAGTTCTGGAATACCCTGAAACAGGGGAAGATATACCAGTTTCCAGCTTCTCAACGGAGCAATTTCATGTCAGAATCTTTCAAATTCAGGCACTCGAATACCAGCCAGCTTTCAGGAATGACAAATTGGCCGAGGCTTGGTACCAAGCCGAGCTCTTCATCTGAAAGGTGGATGGTTTTGCTGTTTAGGCCAGGTACTGTGTCACTGCCTTTTTCCCACCAGCATTGTGGTTCTTATTTGCGAGGCAGATTATAACTTTCTGGTCACAAATAACAGTTGCGTTTGCACATTGACTTCAGCGCCTCTACACACTGCCGGAAAAACCTATCAGTGAACGTTCCTGGATCATCAGGCCCGGCCAGTGCTTTGGTTCTGGAAGACATTCCAGCTCTGCTTTTCCTTGAGAAGATAATCACGCATTGCGCAAGCTGGTTTACGTGTGTCTGTCAGGAGAGGTTGTCTCCAACAAATGTCTGTTTAGAAGACCCGGAGCCCACCAGCAAGCCATATTCATGGAATATAGGACATTTATGGCCTGAAGTGCGTGCTACTACTAAGTCAGATTCCGTTCATTATTCCAGAAGACACTTAAAGACTGAATATTATATTTTTTTGGTGTTTAACAACGCATCAACTGCTAAGGTCATAAGCTCATATGGCATCAGAGGTGAGAGGGAAAGAATTAGCTTGAGCTAGAGCAGGGCGCCAGATTCTGCCTCTGGGTGGCCTCGAACCCACGACACCCAGCACATACAGAATGCCATTGGCTGAGCCGAGCGCAAGCAGGGCGCCAGGTTCTGCCTCTGGGTGGCCTCGAACCCACGACACCCAGCACATACAGAATGCCATTGGCTGAGCCGAGCGCAAGCGCTAACCGACTGAGCCACTCAGACCCCGAAAGGGTTGGCAGCTTTCCTTATAAGTGGTTCTAAACCATGTATCTGGGTTCCTCCGTCACGGATAGTCAGCTTTAGAGCCTTCGATGAGCCTGAAAGCTATCCATAAAATGCAGTGCAGTGCTTTCATTAAATAATATAGTAATCGCCCTGAATGTGCTGAAATCACTTTGCCATCAGCTGTGGTATCTGAGCACAGAAAGTTATATTCTGTCCCGCTGGTGAGAACCACCACCTTGGTTTAAGGAGCCAGTCGCACAACAATTGGTCAAAACAGCAAACAATTCACATTTGACGAGGGCAAGCTTAAGTTTCCGATAGAGGCTATGAAGAGCTCGATGAATGCTCGGTACTAAGCCTCAGCCAGCTTGTCACTCCTGACAGCTGGCTGGTATTCGATAGCCTGAATCTGAAATATTTTGACCATAAATTGCTCCGTGAAGAAGCTGGTGACTGGTATAGTTTCTCTTGTTTCAAGGTATTCCAGAACTTAATGTGGTGAAGGATCCCACAGAACGTGGTGTAAGGCTGGTGGAAGATTTCGTGAGCCATCTAAAGGATAAAAATATGCAGCAGGGTCTTCTTCTAGAAGTATCAGAGCTCTTAAATAGTCCTCGGGAGAATAGGGAGAAGCACCTGCCCCAATGACGTTCTCCAACGAATGTTGTCAGAGAAAGGTTCGCCTCCGGAAGGCATTTCTGTTCTGTCGGGATTTAGAGTACTAGGGTGCTGAACCATTTAATTTCAGGTCTTTTGTGGAATAACATGTATTTGTATTGCGCTGCAAATACATCTCACAAGTAAATGCCTGCATGTTAAATCCCATCTACCACTCTTATACGCACGCACACGCCACGCTGTCTTTATTGGTATGTTATGCATCCTTTTCATGCCAATTTAACAAGGGGAGATTGCAACACCGGGCGGCGAATCGCTCCTGAACCATGAAATCTTTAACCGTTTTGAGGCGATCTTTCCCGCTTTCGTAGATGCTTGGAATGTGGCTCATTGAAATCAGAATTGAATAAATAATGGGAAAAAAGTAGATTCGAGTCTGAATAGTAAAATAATTGTTTTTTGAACGACCCTACTGACCCATATTTCTGTTTGCCATAACAGTGCAGTGCAGTTTGCTATACGAATACACTGCAGTGTGGGTTGGTCCAGTTTTGAGGTTCACTGGCCTTTGGCATCTGGTCAAGAGCGTTCGTTCATCCAGTCGCCATTTTTCATTCGTAAAAATACATAATCACTTTGTACAGTGGCGGATCCAGGGGGGGCAAAAAGGCAATTGCCCCCCAAACGGAAAAGCTCGGGGCAAAACTATGTTTTTGCCCCCCCAAAGCGATCGACCTCCTTTTTCCCCGACTCCTTTTTAGCTTGTAAGCAAGATTTTGGTGCTTCAACTCTCAACTTCAAACAGAATTATTGAAGTTCAGTGTAAATATTGGGGCTTGGATAGGAAAAAAAGTATCTTGAGTCCATATTTTTCACCCCGTGTCGTTTTTTTCTTTCTTTTCGTCTCCAGTTCCCAAAATCCTACCGAAAAGGCATATTGTAACGCAATTTTTCACTGCGCGACGTTTTTTTTTTTTGCTTTTCGACTTTGGTTTGACCCTCCCAAACCACCCGGCTAGATCCGCCACTGACTTTGTATCTGATGGGCTTCCACGCCCTTGAGAACGTGTCGATCACATTTTGGACATAGGTACATTGCCGGAGCCGGAGCCGGAGCCGGAGCCGGACGGAGCCGACTATTTTGCCCAGAGCCGGAGCCGGAGCCGGAGCCGTTAGGACACTTGAACCCGGAGCCGGAGCCGGAGCCGGAGCCGAAATCATAACTCCGGACCGGAGCCGGAGCCGTCCAAAATTTTATCGGCTCCGCATCCCTGGTTAAAATCACGTTATTAAGGTGCCACATTCCCTTTAATTATCAGAGCCGCATGACGAAATCCATGGAGTAAAGCGGATTGAGATTTCTCAAGCGGCTCTATACTGATCACTCGGGGAGTCTCGTCGTGTTCAGAAGCCGGTGACGAACGAAGTGAGAAACGGCTTCTATTCTAATAATTTTCCGGTCTCGTCTCGTCGTCGTCGTTGTTGTCCGAAGCCGGTGACGAACGTAGTAAGAAACGGCTTCTATTCTAACAGTTTTTCGGTCTCGTCGTCGTCTGTTGTTGTTGTCGAAAGCCGGTAACGAACCAAGTGAGAAATGGCTTCTATACTAAAATGGGGGGGGTGCGGCTCAAATGGAATTGGAATTAACTTTTCTCGAGTGAATAGACTGCTCACAAGACAGCTGGGAAGAACACAAGTAGCCATACTATACTCCCAATCCTTTACTTTATTACTTTAGAGGCGGGCAAAGGTGCCTTGCACAGAATGCCTTATAAAAAGCCCGTAACTAACTAACCAACCAACCTTTGTTTTATGATGATAAGTTGCTATAGACGTGCTCAGGTTTTGTGATTAAGGGAGTTTCGCGTTTATGCTAGCGTATTTTAATATACTAAGTACAATGCATGGGGAAAGCATCTAAGACCGAACAGAGAAAAACATCATTCACAGGCAGATCAAATTGAAAATATTCAGTCCCCCTCCCCACCCGGGCTTGTTAAGGGTTGGAAAATATCACAAGTATGAATAGCCCTTTTAGACATTGGAAATATACTTTCTCTGATGTATAAATGATTACTTTCCAGAATTCTGTCAAGTTTTCTACGCCCGCTGTATCCCTCAAGTGACACAGTGACAAGTGACTCATCATGACACATTTCCAGGTCGGTACATGGCGCCTGCTAATGAATTGGCTGCTAAAGGAATGATATATTTGTGTTCAACTTCAGTGGTTGAAAAATAATGGAAATAAAAATTACCCGTACAAATTATTTGACCCCACTGCGGGCTCCAAGATCCAGTTAGACGGGGAGCAGTATCATAAAACATATTCAATTTTGTTCATGCCTTCTGAATTCTTGTCATTGTGGTTCTGAAACCTGTTTCCCAGTAGCCTCGGCCCCTACGAAACCGTCTGCCGTTAAAAATAGTCGCCAAGCCGGCGGTCCCGCTCGGGGAACTGTTAACAAACACCTGAGCGACCCGCACGGGATGGAATGCGCATCAACCTTTCATGACAATAAGTGCCCGCAGTGCCCTCCCGGAATTACGCAGCTGAGTCTGCTAGTGTCAAAAGTCAACACTGTTGGACATCTAGTGAGCGTTTCTGAAGCTGGGGAGATGACCAGTCACGCACACGATTTCTCACTCTGCGGGATTTAAAGTCCCTCAGCGCAACTAAAACATTTGCTGGCGTTCAGCAGGATTCCACGCAATGGGGTAGTTTTTAGCATTTTACAAGCTAATGACAGGAGGCTAAGTACACCATATGTATAATTTTTTCGAGTAATGAATGATGCGGAGCGTAAAATGTCACGCCAAAATTAAACCACTTCAATTGACCACCAAGACGGCCGCAAAACTAGCCTGATTTCAGCTTAAGGCGGCTGCCAGAAATAAATAATGGTGAACATGTACTCAAAATGTTTTAATCTCACAATGTGGTAAGAAAATGTGCCATTATCTATTACACCATCCCAATGATCTGGCTGGATTCCCGCAGAGAAGCAAATCGGGACACCAAATACCGGTTCAGGCCCATGTTAAAAGGGGTCTGCAATGTCTCACAAGAATCCAATCGGACGGTAGTTCGGCTAACGTAACATAATAAAACGGGATCTTTCTAAATAACGATGAACTGTTTTTTATAACATGCTAGCTGGATATACCCGAAAATTTTCCATTTTCTCATAATGATGATCTTTCCCCAAAATCGACCGTTCTCCCTATGACGGGTCGTCCTCAGCACCGCTGCGCGCCGTCCCCGCCACTGCCGCAAATGACACACCATTTGTCCGGAGTACTGAAATCCTGATAGCGAATAACAAAGAGGGGACCTCCTGCAAACACACCAGTGACGACCACAATTTCTTTCTGATACCTGACTGTGGGTACAGACGCCCGATTTGTTCTCTCAGGGGGCCCCTCACTGGCTCAGGGATCCCAAAAAAAGGCAGAAGCCTTCTGCAAATTCAATTTTCAGTGGGCCCCAGGCCAGCTAAATGGGCCCATCACCAACCCAGGGTGCCAGACGAGCTAAGGGCCTCAAAAAGTTTACGGGGCCCCAGATTGGCACAATGTGCCCAGACAAACCAATTGGATCCATATCATTTTAACGGGCCCAATGGCACTTCAATGGACACCAATCCAGATAGATGCCCTAGGACCAAGTCAGGAACCTCTTACAAAATTCCTCTGAGGAGCCGTGGACTAGGTCAGGACTTCTTTTGGCACTCTACCTCAGGGGCCCATTTGAGCTTAGGGGGCCAAAACCAGCTTGAATCCCAATATCACTCCATTACGCTCCTGTGCAATACCCTCCCAAGGACCCAGAACAGCCTAGATGCATTTTGCCAAACTCCCTCTCAGGATCTCCAACGTCAATTCAGGAGGCCCGAGACAGCACAGGGGTCCCAAGATGAGCGCGGGGGCTTAACCATCTGAACAATAGCTAAATAAGCTCAGGGGCCAAGCTTCAACTCATGGGGCGCAGACACCTTGAAGGGGCCCAAAAGCAGCTCAGGAGGCCCATACAAACTAAGAGGGCTAGACCAGCTGGGTGCCTCAACGAACTCACGGAGCCCCAGATAAGCACAAGGGGGCTGCAAACAAGCCAAAGGGGCCCATACGTTAGACGGACCCGATACCAACCCAGGGGGCACTTCTAAGCTCAATGAACACTGATCCAGCTAGGGGCCATAAGACCGAGTCAAGAACCTCTTATATAGCTCCTCTCAGGAGCCATTACCGGCTAAGGTGACCCCAAACCAGCTTGCCCCCCCTCCCAAGACAACGGCAGTAAGCTCCTGTATAATACCTTCTCAGAGTCTCAGATTAGCCCAGGGACCCCTTAGAAAACTCCCTCTCAGAAGGCCAAAACCCAACTCAGGGGACCTAATATCAGCTGAGTGGGGCCATACCAGTTCAGAGGCCCCAGACCAAATAAGGGCCCCCTGACGGTTCAAAAAGTGCCAGTGCCAGCATCGCGGTTTCAAGATCAGCGAGGGGACCCTGACAATCTAAAAGGGCCTCACATCTCAGTGGGCCAGGGCCGCTGTGAGGCCCCTAATCGGATCAGCAGGCCCAGAAAAATTCAGGGGGCCGTACCAGTTGGGTCCCCGACGATTTCAAGGGACCTATATCAGCACAATAGGACCCGAACAAGCTAAAAAGCCCATATCCGTTTAAAGCGCCCAATACCAGCTCAGGGGACACCAATCCAGCCAGGGGGTTTACGACTAAGCCATGGACCTCTTAAGTCCATGCCTTCAGTGGCCCTAGACCAGTTCATGATCCCTGAGCCAGCTCAGGGTCTATGACCGAGCCAGTAAGCTCATGTGCAATATCCTCTCACGGCCCCAGAACAGCCCAGGGGCTACCTGCAAAACTCCCTTTCCGGCGGCTCAAAACCAACTCAGGCGGCCCAAGACCAGCTGATGCCAGTTAACTGGTTCCGACAAGCGCAGGGCACTCCAATGCCAACACATGGGTTTCAAGATCAGTGTGGGGCTGATTATCTAAAGGGGCCCCAGATCACCTAAGGGGACTCAATATCACGTCAGAGGACCCAACAATAGCTCAGAAGGCCCAGTCGCTGGTTTAGGGATCCCACAGCCGCTCAGGAGGTTCAGAAAAACTCAGAGGACGATGGCGACTGGGGGCAGGGGTTGCCAGATGAAAATGGGATTTTTCGCCAAATTTGATTCACCATTTCGCCAAATTTCGCCAAATTCAGATATCAATTCGCCACGATATCACCAATGATAAAATCTTACGATCGTAAGCCGGAATATCAGAATCTGAGAAAAACACCTCGCTTAGTACCGGAATTCCACACGAGTTATTTTAACTCATACTCATACTCATACTCATTTATTTCTTCTTTTACAGAACATCATTACAAGTGCAACCCCAATTGGTGCAAAAGCGCCGAAGCGCTTAGATCGTGGCACCGCTCGGGTGTCATAGCTACAATCACGGTAGCGCCGCCGTAGGTCTCACCGCCCACACCCCGCCCCCGCACGGACCACGCACTACGACGGGCCGGCTGAACGGTTGGCCGCGCACGACTACCAGTTACCAGTTCAGGCAAACCTCCGGCTGCTGCTTATAAAGCGGAAAACCTCCCGAGCTACTGCGCGCTCATTGCCTGGGTGAAGAGAAAAGCCAGAAAGAATAACGTCGATTTTAAGCTTACGGTGTAGGTTTTCAAATGGTCTGTTAATTATTGAGCTAATGTTGTTCATCATAATCTGTCTCTGTATAATAAACTTTGGACATTGTAGAAAAAATGTTCCGTTCCCTCCCAGCTATAACCGCAGTCGCAGCAAGGTGATTCAGCGATTTGGACTTGGTACAAATGACCGTTTAATTTTGACATGCCTACTCTTAGCCGAGCTAAAAGGCAATTCTCGATTTTGGAGCCGAAATTGAAGTACTTAGGTGGGTCGTATTTTTTGTAGTGTTTTTCTAGTTGTTGTTTGAATGTGTTGTGAGACTGTAATTCTGAAAGGTGTCTAGGTAGCTTGTTGATAAGTTTTATTGCGCTGGGTAGGAATGAAGACTTATAGTGTGATGTTCTAAATGATATTTCCGTCCTGCTTCTGGCGTTTCGAAGTGAACGGTAAACTGTGTTTGCCCGTATGTCTGGTAGGATTCTTTGGATATAGTTTGGGGTTGTACCATGGGTAAGTCGGTGGAAAAACTTCAATTTGTGCTGCTCACGCCTAATTTTCAATGGGGACCACCCAAGCTCGTGTCTTAGATTGTCTGAAGCAGAATATTGTCTAACTGAGGTAGGCAGAATATGTATGGAGCACATCATAAACTTTGGTATTCATTATTTAATTTTTCCTAGTACACACCACTGCAATGGCACTGGCGGAAAAATAGGAATTGAAAAAGCGAATCCCCACCCCATTTCAGCCCATCCAACGCAGCCACAACTGACTGTGCTGCCGAGCGGTCTTGAGGCCCATTGAGGGAAGGGACTCTTTCTTGCCACCACCGAGTGACCTTTCCTTTTGCTCAATCGATAGTCGTAGAAGACATTCGATGTGTCGTTGTTTCGCCTAAATGTTATAAAATTGACATTACTGAATCTAAAAGGATAGAATATGTTCTCAAATAGTTTTTAATTCGTCAGGCAGGTCTATTTTTAAATCATCATTTTTTGCAAATAGTTCTCTTTTTACCGAAAATAAAGATATTTCTTTAATTTCCTTTTTGGGAGAAAAGAAGAAATTTTGAAGATTTTCTTTTTTTCAAAATGTTAAATTAAAACATAAAACGATTTCTTAACAGCTTAAAATAAATATCAAAGAAAATATTCAGGAGTCATTACAAAAAAATTGCTTTGTATTTCACTATTTGGAACCTGTGCGCCAGAAACGTCTTCGTCTCTCCATGTAAACAAATCATAGAAGTGTACACTCAAAAATAAAACGACGATTCAAACCCAAAGCTGGTATTCATTTATAAATGAGAGCTTAAAATTTCTCGCTATTTCATGTCTCAGCTGTGTTGTCTTCATCTCTTCTTTCCTGGGTTCCGTGGTTTTTAAGCATGTAGGCATTCGGAATTTTTTTTCTCGACGAGGCACTTGGGGCAGCCCAAAGCCTGCCCCAACTGGGGCAGAAATTTGGTTGCTGGGGCAGACTCCTCCAAAGGGGGGGGTTAATTTTTACCGATACAAGTTTTATTTACTCCATTTTTAACGAGACACCAAGAAATAAGATACAACCGTACATCCGACCCGACGACGACGACGTACTCACGACGCTCCACGTACCAAAGCAATAGAAACTCACGTACAGTGCGTACAGCAGCTATCATGCATTCATGATGCACGATTTAAAGGATACCTTTATTCATAGGTACCTATATTTAAGAACGAAGCCTTTTCGCACCGGTGGCGTCATTTGCCCCTGCTTTCAAGCCGTATCAATCGATGCTATTAAAAATATTTCAATTGACAATTATATTCATATATAATAACTTTTCCAAAGCTAAAACATTTCTCCCTTTTGTTTTCCCACATTTGCAAGAAAGAATCGCAGAATTTTGAATATTTTTAAAAGAACCAACCGAAGGAAGATCCTCTTACGCCCATGTGACGTCAAATCACGGACCGGCATTCGTTTTTGGCATGGAGGGGGCTGGCATGATAAGCCAGCCTTTGGCGATCAAAAATAGCGGAGGAAGTACAAAAAAACTATATACAGGGAAATTGTATTTTACGTTCTAAGATTGTTTTATGTAACTAAAATTAAGCTTAGATTACAGATTTAGAAAATAATTCTAAATCTAATTTTTCAAATGCGCCCATTGCCTGATTTTCTTATTCACTTCCAGGAACTTAACGTCAATTTAGCAATTCCTTTATCTGGTATCTTTTAACCATGTTTCATTTGATGACAAATATGACGCTTTAGAGACAAATTAGCTTTTCCAGCGCAAGTTTAACTAATGATTGTCCTTTCTTTTTTTCTTTTTTTCTTCTTCCCTCCGTGATCACCCAAACTGACTGCTACCCCAAGTACTACAACCTACCCCAAAAGCCCCCCTCTGCTCCAAGCTCGACCAAAAGCTGCCCCAAATCGGTAGGTCTGCCCCGAGGCTGCCCCAACGAGATCTCGTCGAAATCTGCCATGCTCTCCAGTATGACACGCTGTGTGCATATTGTAAGGTCTATTAAAGCCATCGCTTATTAAACCAGTAGTTAATCAGCCCTTATTTCTCTTCAGAGCAGGTTCACTTAATACTTTTTTTGTTATAAATTTTGTCCAAGTGGTTCTAAGTTCGACTGTTGGAGTCGAAGTCTCACTAAAGTCATCAATGGACTTGTCACGGACACCCCGACCCCACCACCCGAACGAGCAGCTCACACAATGAAGGGTTGATTTAGAAGCCAAAGTTTAACGTCCCACAAAACACAGGGACGGCCGCTACGCTCAGGTCACCCCCTCACCAGTCAGTTGCCAGCCAACCTGTACGTCGGGTAAACTATTGAGCGCCGGAGCGTCTCAGGGGAACCGATCCCAAGCCTGGACATGCACTGCCACTGCATGCTTCTGTGTCTGGATTTGAAATTTATTTATCTATCATGAGGCTGTTGAAATCCCGCAAAATGCACCCAAGTTGCCCTCAGTCCCGCTGTAGGTGCCGCGGGAATGTTCGAGATTTTTCTTGCGGGTCTGCGGTGCTTAAATCTTTCGACACTACCTTCCCCATCTCCTCCCAAGTTAACATTCACTCCTAAATATCTATAAAAACGCCCCGGGTCATGGCCTACCCTAGGCTTATTATTATTTTATTTAATCCTCACGCATATTATGGGGGTAAAAAAAAACGAACAAAACATATCGCAACCGACCCCCTGCCTCTAATGTGCTGGATGACCCTATTGTTATGGTGTACAACGAGAAAGTAAAATGACAGTACCTCTAACTGAATTCTTTTTAGGAAAAAAGTTGTTCTGTTTCACATACACAATACGTTGGCGGGCGTAAATCCCCAAAATTTGATTGATTTTGTCACCAATCATTCATAAAAGTAAACCGATCGCCAATTTAAGTCGGAAATCGCCAACTTTGACTGCTTTTATTACCCATCGCCAAATTGAATAAACCGATCGCAAACGGAGGTCTGAAATCGCCAAATTTGACTGTTTTTTATCGCCAATCGCCAAACAACAAAAACCGATCGCCAATAGTGGTTCGAAATCGCCAAATTGGCGAAATTTCGTCACATCTGGCAACCCTGACTGGGGGTCTCAAGCTCAAGTCTAGAACCTCCTGTGCAAGAGTCTCTCCAAGCCCCCCAGAACAGCTAGGTAACCCTGGTGAAGCTGCATCTCAATAGGCATAAAACCAACTCAGGGGTTTCAGAGCATGCCAGGGATTCCAGAACATCTCAGGGGTCCCGAAACCATATGAGGCAGGCCCCATACCAATTCAGGAGGTTCAGACAAGGTAAAGGGATCCAAAGAGGTCAGTGGTCCATATCAGCCCATGTGTCTTAAGATAAGCAGTCCCCAGAACAGCCCAAGGGGCCCTCTGCGAAACTTTGATCGCAGGAGGCACAAATTCAACTCATGGGTGCAGACCAGCTTAGGGTCCAAAGACCACCTGGCAGGCCCCATAAAAGTTTAGGAAGCCCGGACCAGATAATGGGCCCACGATCAGAGGCTCATGTCCCAACTCTTAGGGGTGGAGTTTAGCCCAGGGTTCCCAAGATCGCTGCAGGCGACCCGACCATGTAAAGGGCCCAGACCAGCTCAAGGGCCCACACCATCCCATGGTCCAAACCAGTTACAGGCCTTAGTCTATTTCAGGGACCGAGGACTAGCTTAACTTCACGGGATCCCAAAACTGCAAAATGAGGGGGAGGGGCAACACCAACGCTGGGGCTCCACGCCAATTCAGAGGCCCAGTCAAGCTAAGAGGCCCTGAATCAGCTCAAGGAGCGCCAAATCAACTCAGAGGCCCATACCAGCTCTGGGGTCCTGACACCGCTCGGAGACCTTAACACGCGAAGTTCAGGAGGTATTAAAGTGCCCCCACCTATTTTTTCCAAGGTGGCCGGACAACTATTCGCCCCAGAATACACTACTCGGCCACATTTCAGCGAACGCATGAGCGCGTCAATTGGTGAACAAATTTTAAAAATCACTCCAATTTTTTACTTATAGGCTTTAAAATCCAAGCCTTTGTTTTGAGACCATCGCAATCCCACGGTCGCACCAGTTCTGCACTATAGACCAGGTGGTGACATAGTAACGTCACATAATACTGCTAACAACTAGGCTAAAATTACTCCACTAGATTAAAGATGACTAGGCTCTTAACCCAGTGTTTCGGACAGTTGGCTTTACTCAGCAAAACGTATGCTATGCTATGACTTCATAGTTAAGGTTGCTCACTACTAAGGTCAAAGTCACTGGTCTAGGGTAAATTCTTTTTCAAGGTCAAACCCTCATTTCCGGCTCAAAGGCTACTACAGTGCCAGTTATATTGTACATTAGGGTGTATCGCTTATCACGGTGCAAGGTGTTTATATGATTTTATCATGCCCCAGCCACCCTGAATCAATACTGTACCAATTGTTTTGTCCAACTTCAAATCCCCATCCTGCCCCAAGCAAGCGAAAGTTACCCCATCTCATACCATTGTCTACACTAGCGCCGCCCTGCGGTGATCTGATAAAACACCATCTGTTCTATTTTTCGCCTTCTTCCAACGAGCCTGCCAGCGATAAATTTATGCAGAGAGACAAGGGCGGATCTATATATACATATATATATTATATATATATATATATATATATATATATATATATATATATATATATATTGAGAAGGGGGTAAATGGGGTTTAGGGGCAAGTTAAAAAATATCCGGTTTAGAGAAGCCCGTCGGACTTCGACGGCTTACGAGTCACTAGTGCGTTTAAAATCGACTTTCCTTAATACAAGTTGCTTCGTTTGTGTTGTACCTACACGGCGAAATGTATACATTTTGCCCTTTATTTGTTGGTGCTTTGCGGGGGCATGGCCCAGTTACCCCCCCCATGGAACCGTCCTTGCAGAAAGTGGACACTGTGCCTAAAAAACTGCCATAGGTATAATTAGGGAAGTAACAAATAATTATTCTTGCTTACCTACAAGTCACATCCTGTCCGTGTTCAGTACCCGATCTTGACGTACTCAATTACACTGACCTTGATCCATCTTTGTTTACTTTGCCTGAGTGACCAGGACGTACGCGTTGGTAATTTTCTCATTATAAGCGCCTAAATACTTTGATTTCATTGGAATTAAATTGCTTGAACAGCCGCCGGTGATTTTATTATGGTCTTTACCATGCATCTCCTGTTTTGATAAGCATGTACTGTAGGGTCAGTTCATGCTTTGTTTTGATTACTTGTGCCAAATTAAGCTCTGAAAATGAGGGACCTCTCGCGGACCGAAGCAGCCGGCGCGTCAACCCGGGTGGTTCAATAGGGTTGAATAATTGCGGAGCTTGTCTAAGCTAAACCACACGTCTGGATCCAACAAGGGTGAATTTTCCACCTCTCGATGTGATCTTGATTTCCCATTCCGCCAAAGCAGTTACATTCCTGACCCTGTGATCCCACCTCCTTAGCAGGTTTTGCATTTTGATCCTCAGTGAAGATACCGCTCCGCAGTAATTCCAATCATTTCTACCTAGGAGCACCAAACCAACTTCCCTCAAACCAACTTTCTACCAACAAAGATGTTGTAAACTACATCCGGGTCCTCCATGACAGGCGTGTGAAAGCACGTGGTGAGCCGTTAAAAGGAAATTTCAAAAATGTCGCTGAGAAAATATTAGCTGTATGGGAAAGCGAAGGAATCCCGGTCATACGGCCCAATAACGTATTCTTGAAGGTTGTCGCGTGCTACAAGAAATTCCAGAGTATGAACAAAGTCGTGACGAAAAACCGGAACCAGAAGAACGCGAGGCTACAGAAAGGGGAAAATTTCTTCAACAAGCTGTTCGACATCGCCGTCTGCAAGTGCAGGAACCTGACCCACTGCAGCTGTCCCCGTGACAACCGAGTGCCGACGGCTGAGGTGAAGTTCATCATGGATCAACGAGGGCCGAGGAAAATGTTCCTCGGAGGCATCGATCTCCAAGAGAGCAGCTGGTGGCAGACAGCGGGTCTGCGTAGGTGAAGGCTGTCCGAGAGAGAGGAGAGGGAGCCACCGACGGCCGGAGGCCCACCAGGCAGCGAAGCCGGTCCATCTGGTGCAGCCGGGCCACCCAGCACCGAACCCAGACCGTCCGGCTTGCAGAGCCATGGAACTAGCACCGCGACAGACACTGCAGGTGACACCAAGTCCTCTGAAACAGACGACCGTCCCTCTGATGTCGACTGGGAGCCTGGAGATGCCGACGACCATGACGCCGCTGCGTGGAATACGGACAGGCTGGTGAATACGGCTCTGGCTGCCGATCGCTACGGATTTTCCAACCGCGGAACGGCGGCCGTAATAAACGGGTTACAAATGGACATCGGTCGTATTTCGGAAGAGAACACGGCTCTGATAGTGGAGCCAATGAAACTATGGCGCGATATCAGCACAAAAGGTCGCCCTCCATGCATAAGGTTTTGGTAATGGTCATGATAGTTCTACCCGGACGCCTCGTACCTAGCAAAGGTAGAAAAGCAAGACACATCTTGATACCGTATCAATGCTGTGGTGTTCATGATTCCCTCAGCGCAGTGTGTATGTGTTTGTGAGCATTTTCAAAACATCTGCGTTCATTAATATACCCGAGTGTGGTAGTTCCCAGGTTTGCCGCTATGGCGCTAGCATCGCTCCTATGCTGGGAGATAGGCAAAATTTGATCGCCAGGGGCAGGATGGGGATTTGAATTTGATGGGAATGGAGCACGCCAATTTGTTTCCACAGATACAGGGCATGATAAAATCGTATAAAAACCATGAACTGTTAAAATAACCCCTCTAGTGATACACCTTATTGTACATTAGTGGGAATAGGTCTTGTTAATAGTATACCATTAACCTTGAATGACCTTGACCTCAAACTCTCAGAGGACAGTGAGTGGGACTTTCCCTCTATGACCTTGTTTCACTTTCAGTGTATTACCGACTTTTCTGCATAATCACGGCATTTCCCAATTGGTTTCCAGCACGATCCATATGTGACCTTTACGACCTCATTTGACCTTGTAGTTAATGAGCTAGGTCAATGAAACTTTGCCGTAACGTAAAACACCATCGCCCTCATGCACCTCCAAACAGGTGATTTCTAACCCTCATGGTTTCTGAGCGCTCAGGGGGGGGCACTTCAGGGCCCTCCACTGCACGTTAACGCCAGACCTCTCTCCACCGCTCGTGTTAAGATAAGACCATGGACCAACACTAAATCACGTACCTCTGTGAAATGCCGACTTAGGGTGGTGCCTAGTTCAGCTGAGGGACCTTAGATAAGCTCGGGGGTCCGTACTATTCCTGACGCAGAGTCGTGACGGAAAGACGTGGCGCTGCCCCTGATCTCTAATAACCCTCTATAAAGAAGGTGCAAAGGGACAGATAGGTCAAACTATGACTTAGCCGATCCCAGAAATGGCGCGAATTGAACCATTATTACCTATGGGTCAGAAAATATTTTGTGAGAACAGAAGGTGTAGGACCCGGGCTGACCCCCCAGGTTCTCTCGATTTCCAAATCAGGGGGGTTCTGACCCCCCAACCCCCGGGATCTCCACCCATGGACGTCACGATGAGCATCAGTCAATCGAAGCCCTCGAAGGGTTTCGAGTATGGTAATGGTTGCCAGATCATGACATCATCCACTGGCACATATTTATTTCTTTTCCTAGAGGTCTATTTTAAAAATCAAAATATTGAGCTTATTGTACATTTTAGAGAAATAATGAGTGGTGTCATTATTTTCGGCTAGAAATACGCCTAATTACACTAAATTCCAGGATTCGACTGAGGTGCCACATTCCCTTTAACAATAGGTGGTTTCTGCGAACCTCTTCGTAAAATGAATCCTTAGCGCTTATTCCAGGGACGATCGTGATCGATCCCACTTGAAGTACTCCTTCCCCCTTAGACGAAAGCATTCTGCTCCCAATACTTTCCCGAGGCAACCTCATGGATCCACTGCCGCCCCCTTCTAAGGGAAAATCAATATACTGCTGACACGGATAATTCTGACGGCGGTCTGGTGTAGTTAATTGTCAAATTATACACAAGGCCGTATTACAAATTATACAAAAGAATCAAAATTTTTGCTGTGTATCACAATTTAATATTTCACCCCTCGCAGTGGGCGTTGTTTCATGGCTTACCCAGTTCCAGGGTGACCGATGCAGGCACGGACACCAAAGCCACCGCAATGATCCCAGTAGTGAGGGTCGGCATGACCTTCGAAGGCTCACTCCAAGCTTTTACCGAGTAGCCAAAGGTGTTGACTTTGCTTCATTCTGCTCAGCTTGCAGAGACAATGCAATGTCCTGAAACAAACCGAGAGTGTGCTATGTTAATCATAAAGGCGAATTGGCTGGAACCAATTAAATGTAGGCATCAAGAACTCGTAGCAAGTGTGGACAATTTCATTCCAATTGATCCCTAATTCTTTTTGGGCAGTATAAATGTGGCATCTGAAAATACGACACACATCACCTGCAGACGGACGGTAGCGAAATTATTGTTGAGGGACCGGATTGACACCGAACATGCCGTCCAGTATCACACCACACGCTTCCTACCCGATGCATACGCACTGGTGCCCCACTCAACACAGCTCGTGCACACATACGTCACGTGAATACAGCGCGTGTCAAATCGCACTGTGAGTGTGCACAGAGGCGGGGAGGGGGCCTTTAGCTTCCGTTCAGACTTTACAAAATGTATCCTACAGTGTATTTTGTATTGTACAGTGTACAGTGTACAGCGTATTGTGAGCAGTGGCGGATCCAAGGGGAGGGGCAAAAAGGCATTTGCCCCCCCAAACGGAAAAGCTCGGGGCAAAACTATGTTTTTGCTCCCCCCAAAGCGATCGACCTCCTTTTTTCCCCCACTGCTGTTTAGTTTATAAGCAGGATTTTGGTTTTCAGCTTCAAACAGAACCAATTAAGTTCAGTGTAAGTATTGGGGCTTGGATAGGAAAAAAGTGTCTCGTGCTCACATTCCTTAACCTGTGAAGTTTTTTTCTGCTCTTCGCCTCTAATACCTAAAATTTCCCGACAGGTTATATTTTAGCGCAATTGTTCACTGTGTGACGTTTTTTTTGCTTTTCGACTTTGGTTTGCCCCTCCCAAACCGACCAGCTAGATCCGCCACTGGGCAAATGTATTCATTTCTCTAAATGAGAAAGGGGGCGCAGTAGTGGAGTGGTCAGCGTAGCTGGCTTCCACGCAGCCGACCCGGGTTCAAGGCCCGGCGGCTTCCCTGAACAAGGAGCAAGCTGGCTCCCGAGAAACCCTTCCAACAGGGAAAGAGTTGGCGACGCCATATGACCCTGGCAGTTGGTGCGTCGATAAGCCCCAAAAATTATTATTCTAAATGAGAAAGCAGTTGCAGCTCGCACGACTGTCACCTGGGATGGACCAAAGCTAGCCAAATGGCAGTTCAAGCATGGCTATGGATTGGCTACGCTATTTGCGTCAGTTAGCAGCTAGTCAGCTGTAGGATCCGCGTTCACTTCCCCCTTCGTCAACTTTGGTGACCAAGCTTTGTGGACCCACTTTCGTCCTCCCAAACTCGGCTAGTCCTTTTCCGTCCTGGAAAATATATCATGAATATTCCCATAACATCCTTTTTACTTTTTTCCGTTACAACCTCAGGAAAATAGGGAGGAAAGGGACCACCTTCTTCCATACCGACAACAAATCTAAAAACGTCGTGCTACCCCGTCACATTACCTCGGCCTGCGGCCTCGGCTAACGCCGTTTTGGCGCAGGAAAACCTGACAATGTGCTAAAATCAAACCATATTTCGTTCAAATGTATCTTCATAAGCGTGTGAGTCAATTTTATCATTATTTTCTTTGAAATAACTAATAAAGGGCACATTGTCACCCCCGGATTCGAACCGTGCACCCCTGATCAAGACACAGTGCCTCTAACCACTAGACCACCGTGCCATACTTTGCATCCTCCCACTAGCCGAACACCTGTGACCCGTCAGAAGGTCACTGGCCGGTACCACTCAGCCCAATATGGCGGGACGCTGGCGCCGGGTGCTGTGTCTGTCCCGAAAAGGTACGATATAAAGGTGCTTCTAGAAGACAACCAAACATTATTTTGAGCGCTGAAATTACTTGTATCGTCGAGCTAGGATCCTAAGCTAGCTTCATGCCAAATTTCATCCACTTCCATTCATTTTAAGGACTTGAAACCATGGTGAGAAGCAAAGATGGTGCGAGAAAATTAGCACCTTGTAAAACATTCTCCGATTAATTACTTGAAAGTCGTTAGAGATAGACGGGTAGTATAAGTAAGTGAAATGACCACAAGGAACTTTCCTATCCAGCCATGTCATTTCTGAGTTTGTGAGTGATATGAGCTCGGAACCAGGAAATTGCAAATAAAAAGTTTTTTACTCCAATTTTTGTTATGGCTATAAAACAAAGAATTTCAATATCGCAATTTCCATCTCCAAATATTATCAGGCGGGAGCAATGTTCTTTCGTTATCTGATATGGAAACTCAAATCCGTCAATTAGATTGCGAGATATTAACGTTCGAATGAAATGAGCAAAAATGCAGTCTTCCGGGAAAATGGAAAAAACTAGGCCAAAATATTAGGTTTTGCACTCCAAACTATGTCTAAGCACAACAAAATTGACCTAGCTAACCCTAGGTAACTGCCTTTCAGCTAACTGAAGCGTGCCTTCTGAAATTTCGAGCGTCCAAGTCGGCCATCCACTTTAAGTAGGTTTTTGCTCGCGTGAGAAATACCGCAATTTGGCGCAATAAATATTGTCGGAGCAGCTCAATTTTTATTCTTTAGCTGGCCCATGTTACCTACTGAAAAGGGCATAAATTTCAAGCTCGTAGCTTAAGGAATAAAAATTAGAAAAATATAAAAGAGAAACAGTTTGAGCCAAAATTTTTCAAAAACTATTTTAGATTTCGACTCGGGGCTTTAGTTTGGGAGTCTGGCGTAGGAGAGTTATTCCCCTACAAAATTGCAGAGCTCTGGCATCAATTCTCAGGCGCGACAGACAACAACCTCGGCCTGCGGCCTCGGCAGGTGCCGCTCTGGCGCAGGAGAAGCCGGTGACAATGTACGTTAGCCAAACAGTTCGATTGACAGGCGAGTTTTTTCAGCAGTTTGATACTTATAACAACGCAATGCTGGAGTTTTAGGTCTTGTGTTCTCATTATGGCTCCATTCAATCCCCTGTCTAGGCCCATGTTTTCCTAAATTAGCATGTCTCTG
The DNA here is from genome assembly GCA_034440635.1 of Lepas anatifera. NCBI lineage: Eukaryota > Metazoa > Arthropoda > Thecostraca > Lepadidae > Lepas > Lepas anatifera. The sequence continues at coordinate 135,882 of JAOTON010000021.1, forward strand.
CGTACTGCACCACGCTTTCCCTCTGTTCATGTCATCAAATAAATAAACACAAGAAGAATGTTTGTTTTGTTAAGCAAAGACTGGGCATGACGAGAAGGAAGGAGATACAATATAAAATATGATGGGTTTTCCGACGGTATTTCACCTATACCTGCAGATTCTCACCCAATTCAGCCTAATTGTTACCGAGTTATGCCCCAGCTCGAGACCTCAGCCCCACCACCGAACTGATGTCCTGGATCCGCCTATGCTCGAGCTCCTTACCACACCCCCTTACATATGTCCTGGATCTGCCTATGCTCGAACTCCGTAGCCCCACCTCTATACTGCCCTGGATCCGCCAATGCTTGAACTCCTTAGCCCCTACCCCTAATGATGTCCTGGATCCACCTATGCTCAAGCTCCCGAGCCCCACCCACGTACTGATGTCCTGAATCCGCTTATGCTCGAGCTCCTTAGCCCCACCCCCGTACTAATGTCCTGGATCCGCTTATGTTTTAACTCTTTAGCCCCTACCTGTTTTAACTCTTTAGCCTCTTGATGTCCTGGATCCGCTTATGCTCGAGCTCCTTAGCCCCACCCCTGTACTGATGTCTTTGATCCGCCTATACTCAAGCCCCTTAGCCCCAGCACCGTACTGATGTCCTGGATCCGCCTCTGCTCGAGCTCCTTAGCCCGACACCCATACTGATGTCCTGGATCCGCCTATGCTCGAGCTCCTTAGCCCCACCTCCGTACAGATGTCCTGGATCCGCCTATGCTGGATCTCCTAGCCCCATCCCCGTACCGATATGCTGGATCCGCCTATGCTCAAACCCCTGAGCCTCTAACCCCGTATTGATATCCTGGCTCCGCTATGCTCGAGCTCCTTAGCCCCACCCGCGTACTGATGTCCTGGATCCGCCTATGTTCGAACTCTTTAGCCCCTACCCCTCTGCTGATGTCCTGGATCCGCTTATGCTTGAGCTCCTTAGCCCCACCTCTGTACTGATGTCCTTTATCCGGCTATACTCGAACCCCTTAGCCCCGCCCCCGTACTGATGCCCTGGATCCGCCTCTGCTCGAGCTCCTTAGCCCCACACCCATACTGATGTCCTGGTTCCGCCTATGCTCCAGCTCTTTAGCCCCACCCCCGTACAGATGTCCTAGATCCACCTATGCTCGATCTCCTTAGCCCCACACCCGTACTGATGTCCTGGATCCGCCTTTACTCAAGCTCCGGAGCCACACCCCTGCACTGATGTCCTTGATCCGCCTATGCTCGAGCTCCTTAGCCCCACCCCCGAACTGATGTCCTGGATCTGCCTATGCTCAAACCCCGTAGCCCCACCTCCGTACTGCCCTGGATTCGCCTATACTCGAACTCTTTAGCCCCTACCATCCTACTAATGTCCTGGATCCGCCTATGCTGGAACGCCCGAGCCCTACCACCGTATTGATGTCCTGGATCCGCCTATGCTCGAGCTCCTTAGCCCCACCCCCGTACTGAGGCCTGGATCCGCCTTTGCTGCAGCTCCTTAGCCCCACCCCCGTACTGATATCCTGGATCCGCCTATGCTCGAACTTCTTAGCCCCACCTCCGTACTGATATCCTGGATCCGCATATGCTCGAACTCCTTAGCCCCTACCCCCTACTGATGTCCTGGATCCGCCTATGCTCGAGCTCCTTACCCCACCTTCTTCCTGATGCCCTGGATCCGCCTATGTTCGAACTCCGTAGCCCCTACCCCCTCCCCTTTGATGTCCTGGATCCGCCTATGCTCGAGCTCCTTACCCCACCCCCGTACTGAGGCCTGGATCCGCCTTTGTTGGAGCTCCTTAGCCCCACCCCCGTACTGATGTCCTGGATCCGCCTATGCTCGAACTTTTTAGCCCCACCTCCGTACTGATGTCCTGGATCCGCCTATGCTCAAACTCCTTAGCCCCTACCCCTACTGATGTCATGGATCCGCCTATGCTCGAACTTCGTAGCCCCTACCCCCCCCACTGATGTCCTGGATCCGCCTATGCTCGAGCTCCTTAGCCTCACCCCTGTACTGATGTCTTTGATCCGCCTATACTCAAGCTCTTTAGCCCCACCGCCGTACTGATGTCCTAGATCCGCCTCTGCTCGAGCTCCTTAGCCCCACACCCATACTGATGTCCTGGATCAGCCTATGCTCGAGCTCCTTATCTTCACCCCCGTACAGATGTCCTAAATCCGCCTATGCTCGATCTCCTTAGCCCCATCCCCGTACTAATATCCTGGATCCGCCTATGCTCGAACTCCGTAGCTCCTACCCCCCTACTGATGTCCTGGATCCGCCTATGCTGGAACTCCCGAGTCTCACTCCGTACTGATGTCCTGAATCCGCTATTGCTCAGCTGCTTAGCCCCATCCCCGTACTAATGTCCTGGATCTGCCTATGCTCTAACTCCCTAGCCCGACCCTCGTACCGATGTCCTGGATCTGCCTATGCTCTAACTCCCTAGCCCGACCCTCGCACCGATGTCCTGTATCCGCCTATGCTCTAACTCCCTAGCCCCACCCTCGTACTGATGTCCTGGGTCTGCCTATGCTCGAACTCTTTAGCCCCTACCACCATGCTGATGGCCTGAATCCGCTTATGCTCGAGCTCCTTACCCCCACACCCGTAACGACCCCACCTCCGTGCCCCCCCGAAACGACATAGACGGATCCAAGGGGGAAAGGGTACAGGTGCCCCCCATAGAATCTTAGCGCCCCCTGAATTTGTCCCGGAAACCCCTGGAAAGTTCGATGGCACCCCCTGAAATGTCGTTTTCCCCGAGATGCAGGTATCGGGGTCTACTGATAGGTTTTAGCGCCTACTTGATAGGTTTTTCCGGCCAAAAGTGGCGTCCCTGGTGTAGATAGCGCCCACCAGGAAGTTTCCCCTTCCACCTCGCCCCCGATAGGCAATCCTGGATCCGCGTATGGGAAGCGACATTTCAGGGAGCATCATCGACCTTGAGAGGCGTGTCTTTACAATTTCAGAGGGCGCCGATGGTCGATTGGGGGTTGGGGGAGGGGGATGGGGGAGAAGGGTGGGGGGGCACCTAGCCTACTTATTCCCTGGATCCACCCATGGTCCAAAAACAGGAACATAATACTCTTATTGTAAACTCGGACTTTTACGGTACTCTAATTACTTGTGATGCATTATGGGTAGTATTGGGTACTTTTTTACCAGACCATAAATAAACAGAAACGGCCGCGCCGATCGCCGGCGTTGCCGCGGCGTGGACGCAGGGGTGACGCGTGGTGATTTGCTACAACGATGCGTGCAGAAACGGCATGTTTGTAAAGGTAACTTGGTGTTTCATTGATATCTCTGCAGATGGAATGTCGACATATGTCTCTTACCTAGCTGCATGCAAAATTTCATTTCCCTGCAATAACTCTAACCACCCTAAACCCCGGTGTGAAGCAAAAATGAACTGATAAAATTACCACTTTAAAATGTATTTTACGGCTTATAGCGCGGAAGCCGTAAGAGATAAGTGGGGGGTATGAGTGAGAAAAATGACGGCAACGAAGTTTTCTATCCAGCCGTGTTAAGTTCAATACCGTAGCTATCATGGTCTGGAAACCAGGGGGCTGAGAATAAAAATTTTAAAAACTTATATTTTATTTTGCCTATAAAATAAAAAGTTTCAGTCTGAAAGTTTTTATCTCTAAATATATAATAAAGGAGGCTATTCTCTTTTATTATCTGAAATGGGAACTAATTTTTATCAATTAGATCGGAAGATATAAGGGTTTGAATGATATTTTGGGAAATGCAGACCTTCACGGAAGGGGCCAAAAAGGACCCTTAAATTTCCGTTTTTGTTTTGTTTCTGTGTTTGTGCAGTACTGCCCAAACTGGCCTTTAAGTTGATATTTGACTTAGAACCTGAACTGCTGTAGCTTCAGATATTTCGAGCCTGTAGTTTAGACCATGAGTTTTATGCCAAATTTAGGGTGCAAAGTTTAAAAGCTAATTTAGAGCCCTAAATTTAAAGCTTTTTCTTTCCAACTTTTTGTGTGAACTACAAATTTGTCTGATGTAAAAGGGTGCATGTTTGAATACTGTAGATAAATTAGCAAAAAATAGAAAAATAAAAGTTAAAAATCACATAATGCAAAACTCTGGGAAAATTTTTGAAAATTTTGAAAATTGACAACCGTGGTGCTTATTCATTTGGAAGTGCCTTCCATCCACAAAAGTTTTAGGTCTCTGATACCAGCGCTCAGAACAGACAACAACAACAACAACAGACAACGACGACGAGACCGGAAAAACTGTCAGAATAGAAGCCGTTTCTTACTTCGTTCGTCACCGGCATCTGACGACGACGAGACCGGAAAAACTGTCAGAATAGAAGCCGTTTCTTACTTCGTTCGTCACCGGCTTCTGACGACGAGACCGGAAAAACTGTCAGAATAGAAACCGTTTCTTACTTCGTTCGTCACCGGCTTCTGACAACAGACCTCGGCCTGCGGCCTCGGCAGGTGCCGCTCTGGCGCAGGAGAAGCCGGTGACAATGTACGTTAGCCAAACAGCTCGATTGACAGGCGAGTTTTTTCAGCAGTTTGATACTTATAACAACGCAATGTTGGAGTTTTAGGTTTTGTGTTCTCATTATGGCTCCATTCAATCCCCTGTCTAGGCCCATGTTTTCCTAAATTAGCATGTCTCTGCATACTGCACCACGCTTGCCCTCTGTTCATATCATCAAAGAAATAAACACACGCATAATGTTTGTTTTGTTAAGCAAAGACTGGGCATGACGAGAAGAAAGGAGATACAATATAAAATATGATGGGTTTTCCGACGGTATTTCACCTATACCTGCAGATTTTCACCCAATTCAGCCTATTTGTTACCGAGTTATGCCCCAGCTCGAGACCTCAGCCCCACCACCGAACTGATGCCCTGGATCCGCCCATGCTCGAGCTCCTTATCCCACCCCCTTACATATGTCCTGGATCTGCCTATGCTCGAACTCCGTAGCCCCACCTCTATACTGCCCTGGATCCGCCTATGCTCGAACTCCTTAGCCCCTACCCCTACTGATGTCCTGGATCCGCTTATGCTCGAGCTCCCGAGCCCCACCCACGTACTGATGTCCTGAATCCGCTTATGCTCGAGCTCCTTAGCCCCACCCCCTTACTGATGTCCTGGATCCGCTTATATTTTAACTCTTTAGCCCCTACCTGTTTTAACTCTTTAGCCCCTTGATGTCCTGGATCCGCTTATGCTCGAGCTCCTTAGCCCCACTCCCGTATTGATGTCTTTGATCCGCCTATACTCGAGCCCCTTAGCCCCAGCCCCGTACTGAAGTCCTGGATCCGCCTCTGCTCGAGCTCCTTAGCCCGACACCCATACTGATGTCCTGGATCCGCCTATGCTCGAGCTCCTTAGCCCCACCTCCGTACAGATGTCCTGGATCCGCGTATGCTGGATCTCCTTAGCCCCATCCCCGTACCGATATGCTGGATCCGCCTATGCTCAAACTCTTTAGCCTCTAACCCCGTACTGATATCCTGGCTCTGCTTATGCTCGAGCTCCTTAGCCCCACCCCCGTACTGATGTCCTGGATGCGCCTATGCTCGAACTCTCTAGCCCCTACCCACGTGCTGATGTCCTGGATTCGCTTATGCTTGAGCTCCTTAGCCCCAACTCTGTACTGATGTCCTTTATCCGCCTATACTCGAACCCCTTAGCCCCACCCCCGTACTGATGCCCTGGATCCGCCTCTGCTCGAGCTCCTTAGCCCCACACCCATACTGATGTCCTGGATCCGCCTATGCTCCAGCTCTTCAGCCCCACCCCCGTATAGATGTCGTGGATCCACCTATGCTCGATCTCCTTAGCCCCACCCCCGTACTGATGTCCTGGATCCGCCTTTACTCGAGCTCCGGAGCCACACCCCTGCACTGATGTCCTGGATCCGCCTATGCTCGAGCTCCTTAGCCCCACCCCCGAACTGAGGTCCTGGATCTGCCTATGCCCGAACTCCGTAGCCCCTACCCCCCCCACTGATGTCCTGGATCCGCCTTTACTCGAGCTCCGGAGCCACACCCCTGCACTGATGTACTGGATCCGCCTATTCTCGAGCTCCTTAGCCCCACCCCCAACTGATGTCCTAATTCTGCCTATGCTTGAACTCCGTAGCCCCACCTCCGTACTGCCCTGGATTCGCCTATACTCGAACTCTTTAGCCCCTACCACCCTACTAATGTCCTGGATCCGCCTATGCTGGAACGCCCTAGCCCCACCACCGTACTGATGTCCTAGATCCGCCTATGCTCGAGCTCCTGAGCCCCACCCCGTACTGATCAGCTGAATCCGCTTATGCTCGAGCTTTTTAGCCCCACCGCCGTACTGATGTCCTAGATCCTCCTCTGCTCGAGCTCCTTAGCCCCACACCCATACTGATGTCCTGGATCAGCCTATGCTCGAGCTCCTTATCTCTACCCCCGTACAGATGTCCTAGATCCGCCTATGCTCGATCTCCATAGCCCCATCCCCGTATTAATATCCTGGATCCGCCTATGCCCGAACTCCGTAGCCCCTACCCCCTACTGATGTCCTGGATCCGCCTATGCTGGAACTCCCGAGTCTCACCCCGTACTGATGTCCTGAATCCGCTAATGCTCAGCTGCTTAGCCCCATCCCCGTACTAATGTCCTGGATCCGCCTATGCTCTAACTCCCTAGCCCGACCCTCGTACCGATGTCCTGGATCCGCCTATGCTCTAACTCCCTAGCCCCACCCTCGTACTGATGTCCTGGGTCTGCCTATGCTCGAGTTCTTTAGCCCCTACCCCCATGCTGATGTCCTGGATCCGCTTATGCTCGAGCTCCTTACCCCCACACCCGTAACGACCCCACCTCCGTGCCCCCCGAAACGACATAGGCGGATCCAAGGGGGAAAGGGGACAGGTGCCCCCTATGGAATCTTAGCGCCCCCTGAAATTGTCCCGGAAACCCCTGGAAAGTTTGATGGCACCCTGCACCTCCGATGGTCGATTGGGGGTTGGGGGAGGGGGATGGGGGGAGATGGGTGAGGGGGGCACCTAGCCAACTTATCCCCTGGATCCACCCATGGTCCAAAAACAGAAACATAATACTCTTATTGTAAACTCGGACTTTTACGGTACTCTAATTCCTTGTGATGCATTATGGGTAGTATTGGGTACTTTTTTACCAGACCATAAATAAACAGAAACGGCCGCGCCGATCGACGGCGTTGCCGCGGCGTGGACGCAGGGGTGACGCGTGGTGATTTCCTACAACGTTGCGTGGAGAAACGGCATGTTTGTAAAGGTAACTTGGTGTTTCATTGATATCTATGCAGATGGAATGTCGACATATGTCTCTTACCTAGCTGCATGCAAAATTTCATTTCCCTCCAATGACTCTAACCACCCTAAACCCCGGTGTGAAGCAAAAATGAACTGATAAAATTACCACTTTGAAATGTATTTTACGGCTTATAGCGCGGAAGCCGTAAGAGATAAGTGGGGGGGTATGAGTGAGAAAAATGACGGCAACGAAGTGTTCTATCCAGCCGTGTTAAGTTCAATACCGTAGCTATCATGGTCTGGAAACCAGGGGGCTGAGAATAAAAATTTTAAAAACTTATATTTTATTTTTGCCTATAAAGTAAAAAGTATTAGTCTGAAATTTTTTTATCTCTAAATATATAATAAAGGAGGCTATTCTCTTTTATTATCTGAAATGGGAACTAATTTTTATCAATTAGATCGGAAGATATAAGGGTTTGAATGATTTTTTGGGAAATGCAGACCTTCACGGAATGGGCCAAAAAGGACCCTTAAATTTCCGTTTTTTGTTTTGTTTCTGTTTTTGTGCAGTACTGCACAAACCGGCCTTTAAGTTGATATTTGACTCAGAACCTGAACTGCTGTAGCTTCAGATATTTCGAGCCTGTAGTTTAGACCATGAGTTTTATGCCAAATTTAGGGTGCAAAGTTTAAAAGCTAATTTAGAGCCCTAAATTTAAAGCTTTTTCTTTCAAACTTTTGTGTGAACCACAAATTTCCCTGATGTAAAAGGGTGCAAGTTTGAAGAGTCTAGATGAATTAGCAAAAAATAGAAAAATAAAAGTTAAAAATCACATAATGCAAAATTCTGGGCAAAATTTTGAAAATTTTGAAAACTGACAACCGTGGTGCTTATTCATTTGGAAGTGCCTTCTATCCACAAAAGTTTTAGGTCTCTGATACCAGCGCTCAGAAAAGACAACAACAACAACAACAACCTCGGCCTGCGGCCTCGGCAGGTGCCGCGCTGGCGCAGGAGAAGCCGGTGACAATGTACGTTAGCCAAACAGTTCGATTGACAGGCGAGTTTTTTTCAGCACTTTGATACTTATAACAACGCAATGTTGGAGTTTTAGGTTTTGTGTTCTCATCATGGCTCCATTCAATCCCCTGTCTAGGCCCATGTTTTCCTAAATTAGCATGTCTCTGCATACTGCACCACGCTTGCCCTCTGTTCATGTCATGAAATAAATAAACACACCCATAATGTTTGTTTTGTTAAGCAAAGACTGGGCATGACGAGAAGAAAGGAGATTTAATATAAAATATGATGGGTTTTCCGACGGTATTTCACCTATACCTGCAGATTTTCACCCAATTCAGCCTATTTTTTACCGAGTTATGCCCCAGCTTGAGACCTCAGCCCCACCACCGAACTGATGTCCTGGATCTGCCTATGCTGGAGCTCCTTACCCCATCCCCTTACATATGTCCTGGATCTGCCTATGCTCGAACTCCGTAGCCCCACCTCTATACTGCCCTGGATCCACCTATACTTAAACTCCTTAGCCCCTACCCCTACTGATGTCCTGGATCCGCCTATGCTCGAGCTCCCGAGTCCCACCCACGTACTGATGTCCTGAATCCGCTTATGCTCGAGCTCCTTAGCCCCACCCCCGTACTGACGTCCTGGATCCGCTTATGTTTTAAATCTTTAGCCCCTACCTGTATTAACTCTTTAGCCCCTTGATGTCCTGGACCCGCTTATGCTCGAGCTCCTTAGCCCCACCCCCGTACTGATGTCTTTGATCCGCCTATACTCGAGCCCCTTACCCCAGCCACGTACTGATGTCCTGGATCCGCCTCTGCTCGAGCTCCTAAACCCGACACCCATACTGATGTCCTGGATCCGCCTATGCTCGAGATCCTTAGCCCCACCTCCGTACAGATGTCCTGGATCCGCCTATGCTGGATCTCCTTAGCTCAATCCCCGTTCCGATAAGCTGGATCCGCCTATGCTCAAACTCCTTAGCCTCTACCCCCGTACTAATATCCTGGCTCCGCTTATGCTCGAGCTCCTTAGCCCCACCCCCGTACTGATGTCCTGGATCCGCCTATGCTCGAACTCTTTAGCCCCACCTCTGTACTGATGTCCTTTATCCGCCTATACTCGAACCCCTTAGCCCCACTCCCGTACTGATGCCCTGGATCCACCTCTGCTCGAGCTCCTTAGCCCCACACCCATACTGATGTCCTGGATCCGCCTATACTCCAGCTCTATAGCCGCACCCCCGTACAGATGTCCTGGATCCACCTATGCTCGATCTCCTTAGCCCCACCCCCGTACTGATGTCCTGGTTCCGCCTTTACTAGAGCTCCGGAGCCACACCCCTGCACTGATGTCCTTGATCCGCCTATGCTCGAGCTCCTTAGCCCCACCCCCGAACTGATGTCCTGGATCTGCCTATGCTCGAACTCCGTAGCCCCACCTCCGTACTGCCCTGGATTCGCCTATACTCGAACTCTTTAGCCCCTACCATCCTACTAATGTCCTGGATCCGCCTATGCTGGAACGCCCGAGCCCTACCACCGTATTGATGTCCTGGATCCGCCTATGCTCTAACTCCCTAGCCCCACCCTCGTACTGATGTCCTGGGTCTGCCTATGCTCGAACTCTTTAGCCCCTACCACCATGCTGATGGCCTGAATCCGCTTATGCTCGAGCTCCTTACCCCCACACCCGTAACGACCCCACCTCCGTGCCCCCCCGAAACGACATAGGCGGATCCAAGGGGGAAAGGGTACAGGTGCCCCCCATAGAATGTTAGCGCCCCCTGAAATTGTCCCGGAAACCCCTGGAAAGTTCGATGGCACCCCCTAAAATGTCGTTTTCCCCGAGATGCAGGTATCGGGGTCTACTGATAGGTTTTAGCGCCTACTTGATAGGTTTTTCCGGCCAAAAGTGGCGTCCCTGGTGTAGATAGCGCCCACCAGGGAAGTTTCCCCTTCCACCTCGCCCCCGATAGGCAATCCTGGATCCGCGTATGGGAAGCGACATTTCAGGGGAGCATCATCGACCTTTTGAGGCGTGTCTTAACAATTTCAGAGGGCGCCGATGGTCGATTGGGGGTTGGGGGAGGGGGATGGGGGGAGAAGGGTGGGGGGGCACCTAGCCTACTTATTCCCTGGATCCACCCATGGTCCAAAAACAGAAACATAATACTCTTATTGTAAACTCGGACTTTTACGGTACTCTAATTACTTGTGATGCATTATGGGTAGTATTGGGTACTTTTTTACCAGACCATAAATAAACAGAAACGGCCGCGCCGATCGCCGGCGTTGCCGCGGCGTGGACGCAGGGGTGACGCGTGGTGATTTGCTACAACGATGCGTGCAGAAACGGCATGTTTGTAAAGGTAACTTGGTGTTTCATTGATATCTATGCAGATGGAATGTCGACATATGTCTCTTACCTAGCTGCATGCAAAATTTCATTTCCCTCCAATGACTCTAACCACCCTAAACCCCGGTGTGAAGCAAAAATGAACTGATAAAATAACCACTTTAAAATGTATTTTACGGCTTATAGCGTGGAAGCCGTAAGAGATAAGTGGGGGTATGAGTGAAAAAAATGACGGCAACGAAGTTTTCTATCCAGCCGTGTTAAGTTCAATACCATAGCTATCATGGTCTGGAAACCAGGGGGCTGAAAATAAAAATTTTAAAAACTTATATTTTATTTTTGCCTATAAAATAAAAAGTTTCAGTCTGAAAGTTTTTATCTCTAAATATATAATGAAGGAGGCTATTCTCTTTTATTATCTGAAATGGGAACTAATTTTTAGCAATTAGATCGGAAGATATAAGGGTTTGAATGATATTTTGGGAAATGCAGACCTTCACGGAATGGGCCAAAAAGGACCCTTAAATTTCCGTTTTTGTTTTGTTTCTGTGTTTGTGCAGTACTGCACAAACTGGCCTTTAAGTTGATATTTGACTTAGAACCTGAACTGCTGTAGCTTCAGATATTTCGTGCCTGTAGTTTAGACCATGAGTTTTATGCCAAATTTAGGGTGCAAAGTTTAAAAGCTAATTTAGAGCCCTAAATTTAAAGCTTTTTCTTTCCAACTTTTTGTGTGAACTACAAATTTGTCTGATGTAAAAGGGTGCATGTTTGCAGACTGTAGATGAATTAGCAAAAAATAGAAAAATAAAAGCTAAAAATCACATAATTCAAAATTCTAGGAAAATTTTTGAAAATTTTGAAAATTGACAACCGTGGTGCTTATTCATTTGGAAGTGCCTTCTATCCACAAAAGTTTTAGGTCTCTGATACCAGCGCTCAGAACAGACAACAACAACAACAACAGACAACGACGACGAGACCGGAAAAACTGTCAGAATAGAAGCCGTTTCTTACTTCGTTCGTCACCGGCTTCTGACAGACAGACTCCGGTCTGCGACCTGGGCTAACGCCCCACCGGCGCAGGAGAGCCGCATGACAATGTGCTGAATGTAAACCATATTTCGTTCTTAATGCATCTCTTCATAAGCCTGCAAGTCAGTTTTATGATTCTTTTCCTTTAAAATAACCAATAAATTTTACGTGATCACCCCCGGATTCGAACCGGACCTACCAGATCAACAGACAGAGCCTCTAACCACTAGACCACCGTGCCACACTGCGCACCCTCCCACTAGCTGAACACCTGTGACCCGTCAGGAGGTCACTGGCTGGTACAACTCCGCCGAATATGCCGGGCCGCTGGCGCTGGGTGCTGTGCTTGTCCCGAAAAGGCACGATATAAAGGTGCTTCCAGAAGAACGAACCAAGCATTCTTTTGGGCTGAAATTACTTGTATCATCGAGCTAGGATGCTAAGCTAGCTTCATGCCAAATTTCTTCCACTTCCATCCATTTTAAAGACTTGAAACCATGGTGGGAAGCAAAGGTGGTCCGAGAAATTTAGCATCTTGTAATACATTTTTGACTAATTACTCGAAAGCCTTTAGAGATAGGTGGGTAGTATAAGTGAGCGAAATGACGGCAAGTAACTTTCCTATTCAGCCATGCAAGTTCTGAGTTTGTGAGTGACATGAGCTTGGAACCAGGAAGATGCAAATAAAAAGTTTGTTTACTCAATTTCTATTTATGCCTATGAAACAAAGAATTTCACATTCACAATTTCCATCTTCAAATATTATCAGAAGGAAGCAATGCTCTTTCATTATTTGAAATGAAAACTCAAATCGATCAATTCGATTTTGAGATATTAACGTTGAAGTGAAATGAACCAAAATTCAGTCTTCCGGAAGAACTGTAAAAAGTAGGTCAAAATTTTACGTTTTGCACTCAAAACTATGCCTAAGCACAACAAAATTGGCTTAGCTACCCCTAGGTAACTGCCTTTCAGCTAACTGAGGCATGCCTTCTGACATTTCGAGCGCACAAGTCGGCCATCAACTTTTAGCAGGTTTTTTGCTGACGTGAGAAATACGCGTTTTCATGCAATAAATATTGTCGGATCAGCTCATTTTTTCCCCTAGCTGGCCCTTGTTATCTTTTGAAAAGGACATAAAATTCAAGTTCATAGCTTAAGGGGAAAAAATTAGAAAAATATAAAACAGAAAAAGTTTGAGCCAAAATTTCTCAAAAACTATTTTGGATTTCGACTCGGGGCTTCAGTTTGGGTGTCTGGAGCAGAAGGGCTATCACCCTACAAAATTCCAGAGCTCTGACATCAATTCTCAGGACTGACAGACGCCAACAACAACAACAGACCACGACGAGACCCGTCTGAGCGGCCAGAATAGAGCCGCTTGAGAAATCTCAATGCGCTTCGCTCCATGGATTTCGTCATGCGGCTCTGACACCGGTCTGCGACCTGGGCTAACGCCCCACCGACGCAGGAGATCCGCATGACAATGTGCTGAAAGCTAACCATATTTCGTTCTAAATGTATCTCTTCATAAGCCTGTAAGTCACTTTTATCATTCTTTTCCTTGAAATAACCAATAAAGATTACATGGTCAACCCCGGATTCGAACCGGTGCTACCTGATCAATAGACAGGGCCTCTACCACTAGACCACCGTGCCACACTACTGACCCTCCCACTAGCTTAACACCTGTGACCCGTCAGGAGATCACTGGACAGCCGAATATACCGGGACGCTGGCGCTGGGTGCTGTCCTTATCCCGAAAAGGCACGATATAAAGGTGCTTCTAAAGAACGAACCAAACATTATTTTGGGCTGAAATTACTTGTATCGTCGAGCGAGGATCCTAAGCTAGCTTCATGCCAAATTTCATCCACTTCCATTTATTTTAAGGACTTGCAACCATGGTGAGAATCAAAGGTGGTCCAAAAAATTTTGCATCTTGTAATACATTTTTGACTAATTACTCGAAAGCCATTAGAGATAGGTGGGTAGTATAAGTGAGCGAAATGACCGCAAGTAACTTTCCTATTCAGCTATTAAAAGTCTGAGTGGGATGAGCTTGGAACCAGAAAGATGGAAATAAAAAGTTTTTGACGCAATTTCTATTTATGCATATAAAACAAAGCATTTCACCTTCACAATTTCCATCTCCAAATATTAGCAGGTGGAAGCAGTGTTCTTTCATTATTTGAAATGAACACTCAAGTCGGTCATTTAGATTGTGAGATATTAACGTTGAAATGAAATGAACCAAAATTCAGTCTTCCGGAAGAACTGTAAAAAGTAGGTCAAAATTTTACGTTTTGCACTCAAAACTATGCCTAAGCACTACAAAATTTGAGTAGCTACACCTAGGTTACTGCCTTTCAGCTAACTGAGGCGTGCCTTCGGACATTTCGAGAGCACAAGTCGGCCATCAACTTTTAGCAGGTTTTTTGCTCGCGTGAGAAATGCGGCGTTTTCGCCCAATAAATATTGTCGGATCAGCTCAATTCGTTTTCCCTAGCTGGCCCTTGTTATCTTTCGAAAAGGCCAGAAATTTCAAGTTCGTAGGTTACGAAGTAAAAATTAGAAAAATATAAAACAGAAAAAGTTTGAGCCAAAATTTCTCAAAAACTATTTTGGATTTTGACTCGGGGCTTCAGTTTAGGTGTCTGGAGCAGAAGGGCTATCACCCTACAAAATTCCAGAGCTCTGACATCAATTCTCAGGACGGACAGACGCCAACAACAACCTCGGCCTGCGGCCTCGGCAGGTGCCGCTCCGGCGCAGGAGAAGCCGGTGACAATGTACGTTAGGCAAACAGCTCGATTGACAGGGGAGTGTTTTCAGCAGTATGATACTTATACCAACGCAATTTTCGGCCTTCAGGTCTTGTGTTCTCATTATGACTCCATTTAATCTTCTTTGTAAGCCCATGTTTTCCTAAATTAGCATGTCTCTGCACACTGCGCCACGTTTGCCCTCTTTTCATGTCATCAAATAAATAAACACACGTATAATGGTTGTTTTGTTAAGTAAAGACTGGGCATGACCAGAAGAAGGAGATACAACATAAAATGTGATGGGTTTGCCGACGGTATTTTACCTATACCTGCAGATTTTCACCCAATTTAGCCAATTTGTTAACGAGTTAGCTTCGGTTACCCTAAGTCCCAGTCCGCATGCGCAAAAACGTCTGCAGTGAATGAGAGTCAAGATACCGTAATAGTTGACTGAAGCATGTAAATATGCCGTTTATTTGTCTCCTGGTCTAAATTATCCCTTATAGCCAATTATTTCTTAGAATTCCTACTGCACATGCGGATAATAGTGCAGCGTCATAATGCCATCAATTAGGATTAGCAGATGATATTCTGCTTTAATCGCAAAAATTTGAGCGAAATTGGTCTAGTGGCTGCAGAAATAGCCTCCATGACCATAAGTTCTAATGCGCATGCCCACTGACCTTTGTTATTACCAAGGGTGACAAAACATTCATGCTAACTTTAAGTACGTTGACTTTCCCTCCGTTCAGGTCCTCCTCTGAAATACCCTCGCCTTTCAGGCTTATTTTCATAACTTCTGCGCATGCACAGAGCAGTGCAGCTTCAATGACATTTTTGACTTACATTTTGTGCTATTCTTTTGTTCACAAAATTTCAAGAAAATCGACCCGTAGGTTGCCGAGATAGCCTCTGTTACCATAAGTTCCAGTGTGCATGCGCAGTGACCTTTTGTTGACCTGAATACCACATTTGAAATCTGCATGGTCGATTGCCTCTCATTGATATTGTTCGGTAATTTGGTACGGAGTGCAACGAAATCTTCAATCCTTCATATGCTTATATGCATACATGGTGGCTATTCAAATGGTGGTAGATACAATGGGCGGAGCTGGGGGCTGAACTCCCACCCCCCATCCCCAATGTCAGAGTATCTATGGTTAATACAAACACAGAAGCTGTTCCGAGGCAATGGCGGGGAAGGCTCCAGTCCGGTACCAGCCCCCATCCTCACTGCTCCCCCGTCCGAAATTTCTCCCATGAGCTATCTCAGCACGCCTCTGGACCCTGCTACCGTTCCCTAGATGCCTGAGGGCATCACTCCTCACTTCCCGGATCTCTAAAGACGCCTCGGCACCCTCTGCCCTCTAGTCACGTTCCCGTCCGCCCCGACCGGCTAGCCAACCACTGTATGCACTCGGATAGAAGTGTTATGCCTTTCTTGCACGCATTTACCGGCTGCAGCCTACTGCCGCAGCACAGAAGGTCCATGCAAGAAGGGCAGAATGACGTCACTACTGCTGCGGGAAAAACGGGACCGAAGTATTTTGCCCCTCAGTGGCGAACTAGTCGTCGGAGCGTCATGAAACAGAAACGGCAGAGCTCATAATTTCCCATACTACAAGTATAGAGAGAGCCATATACCTCAGTTGAGTATAAAGGCAATTTAGCACCTAATGAATCTATTACAACCTATGAAAACCGCATCAAATTCAGTCTTTATCATCATATAGCTCAAAACCAAGGGAGACGCGCGGGTATGGTCAGGCAGACGGTTGTAGAACTTCAGCCGGGCTTTTTTGGTACCGATTTCGAAAAGAAAATTTGGAAATATATAGTCATAAATTCCCTAAAAAAAGAAAAAAATATTGTATTTTTGCAGAAAGATATTTCCCATTAACTCAGAAAATTTGAGTTTAGAATATGTGGTTGTAATGACAATACCGATCTCAATAAAGAAAACTGCGTTAAAAAATGTCCAGAATTTTGAAAGTTATACGGTTTTAAAGTTGTAGGCCATAATTGCAATGTTTTGGGAAAAGGGCAAAACTGACATTCAAAATTATGCTTTTCGTTCAGTTTAGAGTCTATGCAGTAATGCACAGTCCATTCTATCTGTAAAAATCCAGTTTGGAACACCTAGCATCATATCTTCAAATATTTCGAGCTTATAACTTTGGTAACGCATTTCACTACAAGTTGGAGGTAAAAGTTTCAAAAAATCATTTTGGAAGTACAATTTTGGATTTTTTGCTTCAAACTTTGAGCCACAACTGGTAATTGATTGTGGGTAAAAGAGTGTAAGTTTGAGAGCTGTAGACCAAAAATAGAAAAATAAAAAATACAAGTTTAGAAAAATATAATCCAAAAATTTTGGAAAAGTTTTCCCAAAATTCGAAAATCTGCAGCCGTCGGGATTTTTTATGTGTTCCTGCCTTTTATCCCTGCAAGTTTGAAGTATCTGATACCATTCCTCACAACAGACAATAACTACTACTACCTCGGCCTGCGGCCTCGGCAGGTGCCGCTCCGGCGCAGGAGAAGCCGTTGACAATGTATGTTAGGCAAGCAGTTCGATTGACAGGCGAGTGTTTTCAGCAGTATGATACATATACTAACGCGATGTTTGGACTTGAGGTCTGATGTTCTCATTCTGACTCCATTCAATCCCATGTGTAAGTCCATGTTTTCCTAAACTAACATGTCTCTGCACACTGCGCCACGTTTGTCGTCTGTTCATGTCATCACATAAATATTCACACGTATAAAGTTTGGTTTGTTAACACGCTCATTGACGGGGGCGGGTACCCGCCCCCTCGGGTTTATCGGAGACAGTAGAAAAACGGCGGCGCGCAGCGCCGCCATGCTTGCTATACCTTTTCCCTCATCATTTTTGCAACTTCTGTGAAAATTTTAAGGATAGGTCATCTCAGGTCAGGTCACCAGTGCAGGTCAAGTAAACCGACCTTAAAAAAGTTTAAGATAGCATAAGTCGGAGCAGGGTGAACTTATCCAATTGAAACTGATATCACATAATGGGCTCACCGAGTTCTCTAAAATATGTTCCGGTATTTTTGGCATTGATTACCTAAGGTCAGGTACGAAGCATGATCTCTCTATTGGTAATACATGGGAAATATGGTTTTTACTGAATAACTCAGTAACAGATGGTGATAGAGCGTTTATTTTAGCTTCATTAGACTCGCCTTGGTTTTGCAGTTCCAATGATATGCATTTTATATCATTTGACCCTGACCTGACCTCAGGTCAGGTCAAATCTTTGATTTCGATTCGACTTGCTGCGAGGATTCATAGGGTTCAAGTCGTTTTGCTCTATCTTTACTTGTTCAGATGTAATGGCCGAAAAACTTAATTTACATGTTATCCCTATGACGGCATGTGACGGCATGTTTTTGACGTCTGGTGACCTTAAATGTGACCTGACAAAAAAATGGTTCAAATATTTTCGATGGAGAAGCGGATGGGCTACCCAACGCCGTTTACCGTTTTTTGCTACCTACCGTGGTTGTCGAGATCTTAGGGGGCGGGTACCCGCCCCCTTGTCAATCCGAAAGTGGCCCAGACCCCCGTCAATGCGCGTGTTAAGTAAAGACTGGCTATGCCCAAAAGGAAGGAGATACAATATAAAATATTATGGCTTTGCCGACCATATTTCACCTATACCTGGAGATCTCCACACAATTCAGCCTGTTTGTTGCCGAGTTAGCTTCGGTTATCCTAAGTCCCAGTCCGCATGCGCAGTAAAGTCTGCAGTGAATGAGAGCAAAGATACCGTTATAATTGACTGAAGCATTTTGGTATGTCGTTTGTTTGTCTCCTGGTCTAAACTATCCCTTATATCCTAATATTCCTTAGAAATCATACTGCGCATGCGCAGCACAATGCAGTGTCATAATTCCGTGAATTGGGATTAGCAGATAGTATTCTGCTTTTACTTTAAAATTTTTAGCCCAATCGGTCTATTGGCTCCCGAGATAGCCTCCCTGACCATAAGTTCTAATGCGTATGCGCACTTGCCTTTGTAGTAAGCAAGGGTGTCAAAACTTTCATACTAAATTTAAGCATGTTGGCTCTACTCTGTCCATGTCCTCTTCTGAAATATCCTCACCTTTAAGGCTTATCTTTAAGATTGCTACTGCGCATGCGCAGGGCAGTGCAGCTGCCCTATGACATTATTTGTGGTTTTCACTCCGTGTCATTTTCTCCTTCACAAAATAGAAGTTCCCTATAACTACCCCTATAACTAGCTACCCCTATAATAAAACGGAAATTTGAGGGTCACTTTTAACCCATTCCATGAAGGTCTGCATTTCCCAAAATATCATTCAAACCCTTATATCCTCCGATCTAATTGAAAAAATTAAGTTTCCATTTTAGATAATAAAAGAGAATAGCCTCTATTATTATAAATTTATAGATAACAACATTCAGACTGAAACTTTTTATTTTATAGGCAAAAATAAAATATAAGTTTTTAAAATTCTTATTCTCAGCCCCCTGGTTTCCAGACCATGATAGCTACGGTATTGAACTTAACACGGCTGCATAGAAAACTTAGTTGCCGTCATTTTTCTCACTCATACCCCCCCCACTTATCTCTTACAACTTCCGCGCTATAAGCCGTAAAATACATTTCAAAGTGGTAATTTTATCGGTTCATTTTTGCTTTACACCGGGGTTTAGGGTGGTTAAAGTCATTGGAGGGAAATGAAATTTTGCATGCAGCTAGGTAAGAGACATATGTGGACGTTCCATCTGGTTAGAGATAAATGAAACACAAAGTTACCTTTCAGATTCAGATTCAGATTCAGATTTATTCGAACAAGGTCCACAAAAGAGGGCTTTTCACTCGTTCACGTCAAATAGTTAAGAGTAAAATGAGTAAAAAGGATCTTTACTAACATGCCGTTTCTCCACGCATCGTTGTAGCACCTTATCCGGCGTCACCCCCGCATCCACGCCGCGGCAACTGCCGGCGATCGGAGCGGCCGGCTCTGTTTATGTGGTCTGGTAAAAACGTACCCAATACTACCCATTATGCATCACAAGTAATTAGAGTACCGTAAAATTCAGAGTCTCCCATAAGAGTATTATGTTTCGGTTTTTGGACCATGGATGGATCCAGGGAATAAGTAGGCTAGGTGCCACCCCCACCCTTCTCCCCCCATCCCCCTCCCCCAACCCCCAATCGCTCATCGGCGCCCTCTGAAATTGTAAAGACACGCCTCTCAAGGTCAATGTCGCTCCCTGATATGTCGCTTCCCATACACGGATCCAGGATTGCCTATCGGGGGCGAGGTGGATGGGGAAACTTCCTAGTGGGCGCTATCTACACCAGGGACGCCACTTTTGGCCGGCAAAACCTATTAAGTAGGCGCTAAAACCTATCAGTGGGCCCCGATACCTGCATATCGGGGAAAACGACATTTCAGGGGGTGCCAACGAACCTTCCAGGGGTTTCCGGGACAATTTCAGGGGGCTCTAAGTTTCCATGGGGGCACCTGTCCCCTTTTCCTCTTGGATCCGCCTATGTCGTTTCGGGGGGGGCACGGAGGTGGGGTCGTTACGGGTGTGGGGGTAAGGAGCTAGAGCATAAGCGGATCCAGAACATCAGCACGGGGGTAGGGGCAACAGAGTTCGAGCATAGGTGGATCCACGACATCAGTACGAGGGTGGGCTAGGGAGCTAGAGCATAGGCGGATCCAGGACATCAGCACGAGGGTGGGGCTAGGGAGTTAGAGCATAGGCGGATCCAGGACATTAGTACGGGGATGGGGCTAAGAAGCTCGATCATTAGCGGAATCAGGACATCAGTACGGGGGTGGGACTCGGGAGTTCCAGCATAGGCGGATCCAGGACATTAGTAGGGGGTAGGGGCTAAGGAGTTCGAGCATAGGCGGATCCAGGGCAGTACGGAGATGGGGCTACGGAGTTCGAGCATAGAGGGATCCAGGATATTAGTAAAGGGATGGGGCCAAAGAGCTTGAGCATAGGCGGATCCAGGACATCGGTGCAGGGGTTGGGCTCCGGAGCTCGAGTAAAGGCGGATTCAGCTTATCAGTAGGGGGTGTGGCTCGGGAGCTCGAGCATAGGCGGATCCAGGACATCAGTAGGGGTGGGGGGCTGAGCATAGACGGATCCAGGGCAAGAAAGAGGTGGGGCTACGGAGTTCAAGCATAGGTGGATCCAGGACATCAGTAGGGATGAGGGCTAAGGAATTCGAGCATAGGCGGATCCAGGGCAGTTCAGAGGTGGGGCTACGGAGTTCGAGCATAGGCAGATCCAGGACATCAGTAAGGAGATGGGGTAAGGAGCTTGAGCATAGGCGGATCCAGGACATCAGTAGGGGGTAGGGGCTAAGGAGTTCGGGCATAGGCGGATCCAGGACATCAGTACGGGAGGTGGGGCTAAGAAGTTCGAGAATAGGCGGATCCAGGACATCAGTACGGGTGTGGGGCTAAGGAGCTCGAGGATAAGCGAATCCAGGACATCAGCACGGGGTTAGAGGCTAAAGAGTTCGAGCATAGGCGGATCCAGGACATCAGTACGGGGGTGGGGCTAAGGAGCTCGAGCATAAGCGGATTCAGGACATCAGTACGGGGGTGGGACTCGGGAGCTCGAGCATAGGCGGATCCAGGACATCAGTAGGGGTGGGGGCTGAGCATAGACGGATCCAGGGCAAGAAAGAGGTGGGGCTACGGAGTTCAAGCATAGGTGGATCCAGGACATCAGTAAGGGGGTGGGGTAAGGAGCTCGAGCAGAGTCGGATCCAGGACATCAGAACGGTTGTGGGGCTGACGTCTCGAGCTGGGCCATAACTCGGTAACAATTCAGCTGAATTGGGTGAAAATCTGGAGGTATAGGTGAAATACCATCGGAAAACCCATCATATTTTATATTTTACCTCCTTTCTTCTGGTCATGCCCAGTCTTTGCATAACAAAACAAACATTAAACGTGTGTTTATTTATGTGAAGACATGAACAGAGGGCAAGCGTGGTGCAGTATGCAGAGACATGCTAATTTAGGAAAACATGGGCCTATACAGGGGATTGAATGGAGCCACAATGAGAACACAAAACCTAAAACCCCAACATTGCATTGTTATAAGTTTTAAACTGCTGAAAACACTCGCCTGTCAATCGAACTATTTGGCTAACGTACTTTGTCACCGGCTTCTCCTGCGCCGGAGCGGCACCTGCCGAGGCCGCAGGCCGAGGTTGTTGTTGGCGTCTGTCCGTCCTGAGAATTGATGTCAGAGCTCTGGAATTTTGCAGGGTGATAGCCCTTCTGCTCCAGACACCCAAACTGAATCCCCGAGTCGAAATCCAAAATAGCTTTTGAGAAATTTTGGCTCAAACTTTTTCGGTTTTATATTTTTCTAATTCTTACATCTTAACTTACGAACTTGAAATTTATGTCCTTTTCGAAAGATAACAAGGGCCAGCTAGGGAAAACGAATTGAGCTGATCCGACAATACTTATTGGGCGAAAACGCCGCATTTCTCACGCGAGCAAAAAACCTGCTAAAAGTTGATGGCCGACTTGTGCCCTCGAAATGTCAGAAGGCACGCCTCAGTTAGCTGAAAGGCAGTTACCTATGGGTAGCTAGGCAAATTTTGTAGTGCTTAGGCATAGTTTTGAGTGCAAAACGTAAAATTTTGACCTACTTTTTACAGTTCTTCCGGAAGACTGAATTTTGGTTCATTTCATTTCAACGTTAATATCTCACAATCTAAATGACCGATTTGAGTTTTCATTTCAAATAATGAAAGAACATTGCTTCCACCTGATAATATTTGGAGATGGAAATTGTGAAGGTGAAATGCTTTGTTTTATAGGCATAAATAGAAATTGCGTCAAAAAACTTTTTATTTCCATCTTTCTGGTTCCAAGCTCATGCCACTCAGACTTGTAATGGCTGAATAGGAAAGTTACTTGCGGTCATTTCGCTCACTTATACTACCCACCTATCTCTAATGGCTTTCGAGTAATTAGTCAAAAATGTATTACAAGATGCAAAATTTTTTGGACCACCTTTGCTTCTCACCATGGTTGCAAGTCCTTAAAATGAATGGAAGTGAATGAAATTTGGCATGAAGCTAGCTTAGGATCCTCGCTCGATGATACAAGTAATTTCAGCCCAAAATAATGTTTGGTTCGTTCTTTAGAAGCACCTTTATATCGTGCCTTTTCGGGATAAAGACAGCACCCAGCGCCAGCGTCCCGGTATATTCGGCTGTCCAGTGATCTCCTGACGGGTCACAGGTGTTAAGCTAGTGGGAGGGTCAGTAGTGTGGCACGGTGGTCTAGTGGTAGAGGCCCTGTCTATTGATCAGGTAGCACCGGTTCGAATCCGGGGTTGACCATGTAATCTTTATTGGTTATTTGAAGGAAAAGAATGATAAAACTGACTTACAGGCTTATGAAGAGATACATTTAGAACGAAATATGGTTAGCTTTCAGCACATTGTCATGCGGATCTCCTGCGTCGGTGGGGCGTTAGCCCAGGTCGCAGACCGGTGTCTGTCTGTTGTTGTCTGTCGCGCCTGAGAATTGATGCCAGAGCTCTGCAATTTTGTAGGGTAATAACCCTCCTACGCCAGACTCCGAAACTAAAGCCCCGAGTCGAAATCTAAAATAGTTTTTGAAAAATTTTGGCTCAAACTTTTTCTCTTTTATATTTTTTTCTCATTTTTACTCCATAAGCTACGAGCTTGAAATTTATGTCCTTTTCAATAGGTAACAAGGGCCTGCTAAGGAATAAAAATTGAGCTGCTCCGACAATATTTATTGCGCCAAAACGCGGTATTTCTCACGAGAGCAAAAAACCTACTTAAAGTGGATGGCCGACCTGAACGCTCGAAATTTCAGAATGCACGCTTCAGTTAGCTGAAAGGCAGTTACCTAGGGGTAGCTAGGTCAGTTTTCTTGTGCTTAGACATAGTTTTGAGTGCAAAACCTAACATTTTGGCCTAGTTTTTTCCGTTTTCCCGGAAGACTGCATTTTTGCTCATTTCATTCCAACGTTAATATCTCGCAATCTAATTGACGGATTTGAGTTTCCATATCAGATAACGAAAGAACATTGCTCCCGCCTGATAATATTTGGAGATGGAAATTGCGATATTGAAATTCTTTGTTTTATAGCTATAACTAAAATTTGAGTAAAAAACTTTTTATTTGCAATTTCCTGGTTCCGAGCTCATATCACTCACAAACTCAGAAATGACATGGCTGGATAGGAAAGTTCCTTGTGGTCATTTCACTCTCTTATACTACCCGTCTATCTCTAACGACTTTCAAGTAATTAATCGGACAGTGTGGGGGCGCGGTGGTGGGTGGTCGCATAGCTGGCTTCCCGCGCCGACCCGGGTTAGGCCGGCGGCTTCCTGAACAGGGAGCTGGTCCGACCCTTCAGGGGGAGTTGGCGACGCTTGCCCTGCGTTGGTGTGAAGCATTTATTATTAATCGGACAATGTTTTACAAGGTGCTAATTTTCTCGCACCATATTTGCTTCTCACCATGGTTTCAAGTCATTAAAAGGAATGGAAGTGGATGAAATTTGGCATGAAGCTAGCTTAGGATCCTAGCTCGACGATACAAGTAATTTCAGCGCTCAAAATAATGTTTGGCTTGTCTTCTAGAAGCACCTTTATATCGTACCTTTTCGGGACAGACACAGCACCCGGCGCCAGCGTCCCGCCATATTGGGCTGAGTGGTACCGGCCAGTGACCTCCTGACGGGTCACAGGTGTTCGGCTAGTGGGAGGGTGAAAAATATGGCACGGTGGTCTAGTGGTTAGAGGCACTGTCTCTTGATCAGGGGTGCCCGGTTCGAATCCTGGGGGTGACAATGTGCCCTTTATTAGTTATTTCAAAGAAAATAAAGATAAAATTGACTTACACGCTTATGAAGATACATTTGAACGAAATATGGTTTGATTTTAGCACATTGTCATGTGGTTTTCCTGCGCCAAAACGGCGTTAGCCGAGGCCGCAGGCCGAGGTAATGTGACGGGGTAGCACGACGTTTTTAGATTTGTTGTCGGTATGGAAGAAGGTGGTCCCTTTCCTCCCTATTTTCCTGAGGTTGTCACGGAAAAAAGTAAAAAGGATGTTATGGGAATATTCATGATATATTTTCCAGGACGGAAAAGGACTAGCCGAGTTTGGGAGGACGAAAGTGGGTGCACAAAGCTTGGTCACCAAAGTTGACGAAGGGGGAAGTGAACGCGGATCCTACAGCTAAATAGCTGCTAACTGACGCAAGTAGCGTAGCCAATCCATAGCCATGCTTGAATTGCCATTTGGCTAGCTTTGGTCCATCCCAGGTGACAGTCGTGCAAGCTGCAACTGCTTTCTCATTTAGAGAAATCAATACATTTGCCCAGTGGCGGATCTAGCTGGTCGGTTTGGGAGGGGCAAACCAAAGTCGAAAAGCAAAAAAAAACGTCACACAGTGAACAATTGCGCTAAAATATAACCTGTCGGGAAATTTTAGGTATTAGAGGCAAAGAGCAGAAAAAAAACATCACAGGGTAAGGAATGTGAGCACGAGACACTTTTTTCCTATCCAAGCCCTAATACTTACACTGAACTTAATTGGTTCTGTTTGAAGTTGAAAACCAAAATCCTGCTTATAAACTAAACAGCAGTGGGGGAAAAAAGGAGGTCGATCGCTTTGGGGGGAGCAAAAACATAGTTTTGCCCCGAGCTTTTCCGTTTGGGGGGGCAAATGCCTTTTTTGCCCCTCCCCTTGGATCCGCCACTGCTCACAATACGCTGTACACTGTACACTGTGCAATACAAAATTCACTGTAGGATACATTTTGTAAAGTCTGAACGGAAGCTAAAGGCCCCCTCCCCGCCTCTGTGCACACTCACAGTGCGGTTTCACACGCGCTGTATTCACGTGACGTATGTGTGCACGAGCTGTGTTGAGTGGGGCACCAGTGCGTATGCATCGGGTAGGAAGCGTGTGGTGTGATACTGGACGGCATGTTCGGTGTCAATCCGGTCCCTCAACAATAATTTCGCTACCGTCCGTCTGCAGGTGATGTGTGTCGTATTTTCAGATGCCACATTTATACTGCCCAAAAAGAATTAGGGATCAATTGGAATGAAATTGTCCACACTTGCTACGAGTTCTTGATGCCTACATTTAATTGGTTCCAGCCAATTCGCCCTTATGATTAACATAGCACACTCTCGGTTTGTTTCAGGACATTGCATTGTCTCTGCAAGCTGAGCAGAATGAAGCAAAGTCAACACCTTTGGCTACTCGGTAAAAGCTTGGAGTGAGCCTTCGAAGGTCATGCCGACCCTCACTACTGGGATCATTGCGGTGGCTTTGGTGTCCGTGCCTGCATCGGTCACCCTGGAACTGGGTAAGCCATGAAACAACGCCCACTGCGAGGGGTGAAATATTAAATTGTGATACAAAGCAAAAATTTTGATTCTATTGTATAATTTGTAATACGGCCTTGTGTATAATTTGACAATTAACTACACCAGACCGCCGTCAGAATTATCCGTGTCAGCAGGATATTGATTTTCCCTTAGAAGGGGGCGGCAGTGGATCCATGAGGTTGCCTCGGGAAAGTATTGGGGGCAGAATGCTTTTGTCTAAGGGGGACGGAGTACTTTAAGTGGGATCGATCACGATCCTCCCTGGAATAAGCGCTAAGGATTCATTTTACGAAGAGGTTCGCAGAAACCACCTATTGTTAAAGGGAATGTGGCACCTCAGTCGAATCCTGGAATTTAGTGTAATTAGGCGTATTTCTAGCCGAAAATAATGACACCACTCATTATTTCTCTAAAATGTACAATAAGCTCAATATTTTGATTTTTAAAATAGTCCTCTAGGAAAAGAAATAAATATGTGCCAGTGGATGATGTCATGATCTGGCAACCATTACCATACTCGAAACCCTTCGAGGGCTTCGATTGACTGATGCTCATCGTGACGTCCATGGGTGGAGATCCCGGGGGTTGGGGGGTCAGAACCCCCCTGATTTGGAAATCGAGAGAACCTGGGGGGTCAGCCCGGGTCCTACACCTTCTGTTCTCGCACAATATTTTCTGACCCATAGGTAATAATGGTTCAATTCGCGCCATTTCTGGGATCGGCTAAGTCATAGTTTGACCTATCTGTCCCTTTGCACCTTCTTTATAGAGGGTTATTAGAGATCAGGGGCAGCGCCACGTCTTTCCGTCACGACTCTGCGTCAGGAATAGTACGGGCCCCCGAGCTTATCTAAGGTCCCTCAGCTGAACTAGGCACCACCCTAAGTCGGCATTTCACAGAGGTACGTGATTTAGTGTTGGTCCATGGTCTTATCTTAACACGAGCGGTGGAGAGAGGTCTGGCGTTAACGTGCAGTGGAGGGCCCTGAAGTGCCCCCCCTGAGCGCTCAGAAACCATGAGGGTTAGAAATCACCTGTTTGGAGGTGCATGAGGGCGATGGTGTTTTACGTTACGGCAAAGTTTCATTGACCTAGCTCATTAACTACAAGGTCAAATGAGGTCGTAAAGGTCACATATGGATCGTGCTGGAAACCAATTGGGAAATGCCGTGATTATGCAGAAAAGTCGGTAAT
Source organism: Lepas anatifera (assembly GCA_034440635.1). Classification (NCBI taxonomy): domain Eukaryota; kingdom Metazoa; phylum Arthropoda; class Thecostraca; family Lepadidae; genus Lepas; species Lepas anatifera. The sequence continues at coordinate 162,992 of JAOTON010000021.1, forward strand.
ACACTGAAAGTGAAACAAGGTCATAGAGGGAAAGTCCCACTCACTGTCCTCTGAGAGTTTGAGGTCAAGGTCATTCAAGGTTAATGGTATACTATTAACAAGACCTATTCCCACTAATGTACAATATAACTGGCACTGTAGTAGCCTTTGAGCCGGAAATGAGGGTTTGACCTTGAAAAAGAATTTACCCTTGACCAGTGACTTTGACCTTAGCAGTCAGTAACCTTAACTATGAAGTCATAGCATAGCATACGTTTTGCTGAGTAAAAACCAACTGTCCGAAACACTGGGTTAAGAGCCTAGTCATCTTTAATCTAGTGGAGTAATTTTAGCCTAGTTGTTAGCAGTATTATGTGACGTTACTATGTCACCACCTGGTCTACAGTGCAGAACTGGTGCGACCGTGGAATTGCGATGGTCTCAAAACAAAGGCTTGGATTTTAATGCCTATAAGTAAAAAATTGGAGTGATTTTTAAAATTCGTTCACCAATTGACGCGCTCTTGCGTTCGCTGAAATGTGGCCGAGTAGTGTATTCTGGGGCGAATAGTTGTCCGGCCACCTTGGAAAAATAGGTGGGGGCACTTTAATACCTCCTGAACTTCGCGTGTTAAGGTCCCCGAGCGGTGTCAGGACCCCAGAGCTGGTATGGGCCTCTGGGTTGATTTGGCGCTCCTTGAGCTGATTCAGGGCCTCTTAGCTTGACTGGGCCTCTGAATTGGCGTGGAGCCCCAGCGTTGGTGTTGCCCCTCCCCCTCATTTTGCAGTTTTGGGATCCCGTGAAGTTAAGCTAGTCCTCGGTCCCTGAAATAGACTAAGGCCTGTAACTGGTTTGGACCATGGAATGGTGTGGGCCCTTGAGCTGGTCTGGGCCCTTTACATGGTCGGGTCGCCTGCAGCGATCTTGGGAACCCTGGGCTAAACTCCACCCCTAAGTGTTGGGAAATGAGCCTCTGATCGTGGGCCCATTATCTGGTCCGGGCTTCCTAAACTTTTATGGGGCCTGCCAGGTGGTCTTTGGACCCTAAGCTGGTCTGTACCCATGAGTTGAATTTGTGCCTCCTGCGATCAAAGTTTCGCAGAGGGCCCCTTGGGCTGTTCTGGGGACTGCTTATCTTAAGACACATGGGCTGATATGGACCACTGACCTCTTTGGATCCCTTTACCTTGTCTGAACCTCCTGAATTGGTATGGGGCCTGCCTCATATGGTTTCGGGACCCCTGAGATGTTCTGGAATCCCTGGCATGCTCTGAAACCCCTGAGTTGGTTTTATGCCTATTGAGATGCAGCTTCACCAGGGTTACCTAGCTGTTCTGGGGGGCTTGGAGAGACTCTTGCACAGGAGGTTCTAGACTTGAGCTTGAGACCCCCAGTCAGGGTTGCCAGATGTGACGAAATTTCGCCAATTTGGCGATTTCGAACCATTATTGGCGATCGGTTTTTGTTGTTTGGCGATTGGCGAAAAAACAGTCAAATTTGGCGATTTTAGACCTCCGTTTGCGATCGGTTTATTCAATTTGGCGATGGGTAATAAAAGCATTCAAAGTTGGCGATTTCGGACCTCAATTGGCGATCGGTTTACTTTTGTGAATGATTGGTGAAAAAATCAATCAAATTTGGGGATTTACGCCCGCCAACGTATTGTGTATGTGAAACAGAACAACTTTTTTCTAAAAAGAATTCAGTTAGAGGTACTGTCATTTTACTTTCTCGTTGTACACCATAACAATAGGGTCATCCAGCACATTAGAGGCAGGGGGTCGGTTGCGATATGTTTTGTTCGTTTTTTTACCCCCCATAATATGCGTGAGGATTAAATAAAATAATAATAAGCCTAGGGTAGGCCATGACCCGGGGCGTTTTTATAGATATTTAGGAGTGAATGTTAACTTGGGAGGAGATGGGGAAGGTAGAGTCGAAAGATTTAAGCACCGCAGACCCGCAAGAAAAATCTCAAACATTCCCGCGGCACCTACAGCGGGACTGAGGGCAACTTGGGTGCATTTTGCGGGATTTCAACAGCCTCATGATAGATAAATAAATTTCAAATCCAGACACAGAAGCATGCAGTGGCAGTGCATGTCCAGGCTTGGGATCGGTTCCCCTGAGACGCTCCGGCGCTCAATAGTTTACCCGACGTACAGGTTGGCTGGCAACTGACTGGTGAGGGGGTGACCTGAGCGTAGCGGCCGTCCCTGTGCTTTGTGGGACGTTAAACTTTGGCTTCTAAATCAACCCTTCATTGTGTGAGCTGCTCGTTCGGGTGGTGGGGTCGGGGTGTCCGTGACAAGTCCATTGATGACTTTAGTGAGTTTTCGACTCCAACAGTCGAACTTAGAACAACTTGGACAAAATTTATAACAAAAAAGTATTAAGTGAACCTGCTCTGAAGAGAAATAAGGGCTGATTAACTACTGGTTTAATAAGCGATGGCTTTAATAGACCTTACAATATGCACACAGCGTGTCATACTGGAGAGCATGGCAGATTTCGACGAGATCTCGTTGGGGCAGCCTCGTGGCAGACCTTCCGATTTGGGGCAGCTTTTGGTCGAGCTTGGAGCAGAGGGGGGCTCTTGGGGTAGGTTGTAGTACTTGGGGTAGCAGTCAGTTTGGGTGATCACAGAGGGAAGAGGAAAAAGAAAAAAAGAAAAAAGAAAGGACAATCATTATTTAAACTTGCGCTGGAAAAGCTAATTTGTCTCTAAAGCGTCATATTTGTCATCAAATGAAACATGGTTAAAAGATACCAGATAAAGGAATTGCGTAATTGACGTTAAGTTCCTGGTAGTGAATAAGAAAATCAGGCCATGGGCGCATTTGAAAAATTAAATTTAGAATTATTTTCTAAATTTGTAATCTAAGCTTAATTTAGTTACATAAAACAATCTTAGAACGTAAAATACAATTTCCCTGTATATAGTTTTTTTGTACTTCCTCCGCTATTTTTGATCGCCAAAGGCTGGCTTATCATGCCAGCCCCCTCCATGCCAAGAACGAATGCCGGTCCGTGATTTGACGTCACATGGGCGTAAGAGGATCTTCCTTCGGTTGGTTCTTTTAAAAATACTCCAAATTCTGCGATTCCTTCATGCAAATGTGGGAAAACAAAAGGGAGAAATGTTTTAGCTGTGGAAAAGTTATTATATATGAATATAATTGTTAATTGAAATATTTTTAATAGCATCGATTGATAGGGCTTGAAAGCAGGGGCAAATGACGCCACTGGTGCGAAAAGACTTCGTTCTTAAATATAGGTACCTATGAATAAAGGTATCCTTTAAATCGTGCATCATGAATGCATGATAGCTGCTGTACGCACTGTACGTGAGTTTCTATTGCTTTGGTACGTGGAGCGTCGTGAGTACGTCGTCGTCGTTGGGTCGGATGTATGGTTGTATCTTATTTCTTGGTGTCTCGTTAAAAATGGAGTAAATAAAACTTGTATCGGTAAAAATTAACCCCCCCTTTGGAGGGGCCAAAAGGGGCCAAAAGCCTCTAAATTTTGGGATTTCAACATGCAACTACACAGTTGCAGGACAGCTTAAACGACATCGATAATTGGTGTAGTTTAATGGGTCTATCACTCTCGGCGGAAAAATCATCAGTCGTTGTCTTTGCCAGAGCGCATTCCAGACACGACCCTTCACGGCTCCAAATCTCGGGTAAACCTATTGAACGCACCAATAGCTTCAAATTCCTGGGCGTCACCCTAGATTCCCGATTGAGTTTCAATGAGCATATCACCAAAGTCGTCTCTAGCTGTCAAAAGCGAGTCAACATTCTCCGCATGCTCGGCGGAACAGAGTATGGCGGGGATCGAAAGACCCTGCTTATGCTCTACAAGTCCCTGATACGGTCCATTCTCGAATACAACTCGTTCGTTTTTGACTCGACGAATAAGACCAATAAACTAAAGCTAGAGCGAGTCCAAAATGCCAGTATCCGGGCAGCCACAGGCGCACTCTTAGAATCCCCCATCACCAGCCTGCTAACTGATAGCGGGCTATGCCCACTACAGACAAGACGCGACGCCCAGCTTATTTCTTACTATATTAAGGTTCAATCCACCGAAAACCACCCGGCAAAACAATGTTTCGCCCATCCCAGACGAGGAAATAAAGCCACTCTACAGAAGTGGCCCCCATTCAAACACAGAGTAGCGAAAACCCTGGAAAGCCTTAATCTTGCACTGCCAGCAACAATAGGCAAACCCCCACTCTCCCGTTTCTGGACTCGGAAAGAGCCCAAAGTTGAATTTCTTTTCACTTCCCGTAAAGCGGACTTCTCAGAGGAAGAAGTCTCCCAGAAATTCCTAGAGTTCCGATCTTATAACGCGGACAAGACCTTTATCTTTAAAGACGGCTCCAAAATAGGCGAAAAAGTAGTCATCTGGGGGCAAAATATTTGCCTACAAAAAGACTTCCGGAGAACTGCTCTATCTTCACAGCCGAGGCTGTTGCCATCCCTAGATGCATTAGCCATAACCAGAACCCAAAATATCAACTCAGCCGTTATCTGTTCAGACTCTAAATCTGTCCTGCAGGCCGTCAGTAACGTAGTCAACCCCAGCCACCACGTTATAGCAGATATTCAGAAATGTATCGATGATACCCCTGATGTCTCTTTTCTTTGGATCCCGGGCCACTGCAAAATTCAAGGGAATGAAAAGGCCGATGAGCAGGCAAAAAAGTCCCTAGAACTTAGAGAGATCGCACCCTTAATGTGGTCTGGAGATGATAGCAAAGCTCTCCTCCAGGACCATATCCGGAAGCAAATTCAAAATGACTGGGCCACAAACCACAGCGCCCACCTATTCTATATCAAGCCTAACATCGGCTACTGGCCCAGTTCCAACCAAAAGAGTCGCCGGCGCGAGGTTATGCTAACCAGACTCAGAAATGGACACACAAAATTAAATGCCTATTGGAACGCGGGTACCTGTGGTACCTGCGACGCAATGGAGAATCCCTATCACATTCTCATCAATTGTCCCCAGCACAATACCCATCGGCAACCCTTGCTAGATTACTGCCGAATCCAAAACCTCCCTGTAGACCTAAGAACTCTGCTCGGTAAAGACCATCCTGAGCTACTTGAAAAACTCATTACATTTCTAAAGGACTCTGGGCTAGAGAAGTTTCTATAAATCAACCCTCCCAGTATATATGATGGAGGGTGCATGGTGCACCCCCAAAGTAGGACTTGCCTATTTTTTATTTAACCATTCATGCCATAGACGATCCCCTGCAAAATTTAAGCAATAGTTGTTTAACCTTTAAATGGTATATCGTAGGCTAAGGATAGGTTATGTTAGGCTAGCTTTGAAATCAGGTTAGGTTAAAGTAGGTTATATCTCTTCACCGCAGTGATACCTTTCACTGCGGCTCTATGCTAACCACACTCATACTCTTACTAACAATCTAACTGTCCTCTCACACTTCTCTTTTTCTCTGCGCGGCGGCTGCCCAGCCGGAGAGGGGAGCTGCAACTTCACCTCCGGGTTGCAGGTTAAATTCGCGGCAGCCTGGCCAGGTGTCTAGAGCAGTTTCTAAAGTATGAAAATTATTGATAGTAACGTAGACAAGCGGACATCAGTAGCTGACACACAAAATTCTAAACTCCAAATTCCAAATTCTAAACTTAAGGTCTTCAACCACAGAGATAACCTTCGCACTCTGCGGGTCTAATTTTATAAAAAGAACTCCCTTGGCATGGCTATGCCACTGCCACGACCGTCCATTCGCAAGCTGAAACATCTTGCAACCCATTACTTGAAATAACTCCCATTGCTTTAACAGACTAACGTAGCTTGCCCTCACGCAAAATTCTAAAATTCTCCCACACACTCCTTTAGAGGCGGGCAAAGGTGCTATGCACAGAACGCCTTATAAAAAGCCTTTGACTTGACTGGGTAATCACAGAGGGAAGAAGAAAAAAGAAAAAGAAAGGACAATCATTAGTTAAACTTGCGCTGGAAAAGCTAATTTGTCTCTAAAGCGTCATATTTGTCATCAAATGAAACATGGTTAAAAGATACCAGATAAAGGAATTGCTTAATTGACGTTAAGTTCCTGGAAGTAAATAAGAAAATCAGGCAATGGGCGCATTTGAAAAATTAAATTTAGAATTATTTTCTAAATTTGTAACCTAAGCTTAACTTTACTTTCATAAAACAATCTTAGAACGCAAAATAAAATTTCCCTGTATGTAGTTTTTTGTACTTCCTCCGCTATTTTTGATCGCCAAAGGCTGGCTTATCATGCCAGCCCCCTCAATGCCAAGAACGAATGCCGGTCCGTGATTTGACGTCACATGGGCGTAAGAGGATCTTCCCTCGGTTGGTTGTTTAAAAAATATTCCAAATTCTGCTATTCTTTCATGCAAATGTGGGAAAACAAAAGGGAAAAATGTTTTAGCTGTGGAAAAATTATTATATATGAATATAATTGTCAATTGAAATATTTTTAATAGCATCGATTGATACGGATTTCGGTTGATAGGGATTCCCCTACCAAAATGCTGGCTGGGTGGGTAGTATAAGTGAGTGAAATGACCGCAAGGAACTTTCCTATCCAGCCATGTCATTTCTGAATTTGTGAGTGACATGAGCTCGGAACCAGGAAGTTGCAAATAAAAAGTTTTTTTACTCAAATTTTAGTTATGCCTATAAAACAAAGACTTTCAATATTGCATTTCCATCTGCAAATATTATGTGGCGGAAGTGATGTTCTTTTGTTATCTGAAATGGAAACTAAAATCCGTCAATTAGATTGCGAGATATTAACGTTGGAATGAAATGAGCAAAAATGCAGTCTTCCGGGAAAACGAAAAAAACTAGGCCAAAATTTTTGGTTTTGCACTCAAAACTATGTCTAAGCACACGAAAATTGACCTAGCTACCCCTAGGTAACTGCCTTTCAGCTACCTGAAGCGTGCCTTCTGATATTTCGAGTGTCCAAGTCGACCATCAACTTTAAGTAGGTTTTTTGCTCGAGTGAGAAATACCGCGTTTTCGTGCGACAAATATTGTCGGACCAGCTCAATTTTTATTCCTTAGCTGGCCCTTGTTCCCTTTTGTAAAGGACATAAATTTCAAGCTCGTAGCTTAAGGAGTAAAAATGATAAAAATATAAACCAGAAAAAGTTTGAGCCAAAATTTTTCAAAAACTATTTTAGATTTCGACTCGGGGCTTTAATTTGGGAGTCTGGCGTAGGAGGGCTATCACCCTACAAAATTGCAGAGCTCTGGGTTCAATTCTCAAGCGGACAGACAACAACCTCGGCCTGCGGCCTCGGCAGGTGCCGCTCCGGCGCAGGGGAAGCCGGTGACAATGTACGTTAGGCAAGCAGTTCGATTGACAGGCGAGTGTTTTCAGCAGTATGATACATATACTAACGCGATGTTGGGACTTGAGGTCTAGTGTTCTCATTCTGACTACATTCAGTCCCATGTGTAAGTCCATGTTTTCCTAAACTAACATGTCTCTGCATACTGCGCCACGTTTTTCGTCTGTTCATGTCATCACATAAATAATCACACGTATAAAGTTTGGTTTGTTAAGTAAAGACTGGCTATGCCCAGAAGAAAGGAGATACAATATAAAATATTATGGGTTTGCCGACCATATTTCACCTACACCTGGAGATCTTCACACAATTCAGCCTATTTGTTGCCGAGTTAGTTTCGGTTATCCTAAGTCCCAGTCCGCATGCGCAGTAAAGTCTGCAGTGAATGAGAGCGAAGATACCGTTATAATTGACTGAAGCATGTTGGTATGTCGTTTGTTTGTCTCCTGAACTAAACTATCCCTTATAGCCTAATATTCCTTAGAATTCATACTGAGCATGTGCAGCACAATGCAATGTCATAATTCCGTGAATTAGGATTAGCAAATAGTATTCTGCTATTACTCTCAAATTTTTAGCCCAATCGGTCTATTGGCTCCCGAGATAGCCTCCCTGACCATAAGTTCTAATGCGCATGCGCACTTACGTTTGTAGTAAGCAAGCGTGTCAAAACTTTCATACTAAATTTAAGCATGCTCGCTCTCCTCTGTCCATGTCCTCTTCTGAAATATCCTCACCTTTAAGGCTTATCTTTTAGATTTCTACTGCGCATGCGCCGGGCAGTGCAGCTTCACTATGACACTATTTGTGGTTTTCACTCCGTGTCATTTTCTTGTTCACAAAGTTTCAAAAAAATCGACCCGTAGGTTGCCGGGATAGCCTCTGTTACCATTAGTTCCACTGCGCATGCGCAGTGACCTTTCATTGACCTGAAGACCGGATTCAGAATCTGCATGACCGATATCCTCTCATTAATATTGTTCAACAATATGGAATAGAGTGCAACGAGATTTATATACCATTTACATGTCTAAATACGATAGCGGATACAAGGGGCGAGGCTAGTGGGCTTAAGTCCCCCCCATGTGAAAATGCCTAGAGCTATAGCATGAGCAAAGGATGTTTGGAGGCAATGGCAGAGAGGCTGGAGCTAAAAGGTGAATTCAGGGTAGCGGGGGAATAGGAGGCACGTGCACCCCCCCCTTTGGTCGATCCTCAGCACCCCCTGAAATGGCCACGGCACCCCTCAAACATTCGATGGCACCCCTGAAATGTCACTTCCCACCCTTTCCCCTAAGATGCAAAAATTGGCGCCTATCGGAAGGATTTTACGTGTCAAAAGTTGCGCTCTATGCTCTGGATTACACCCCCTGCCCTGCGGACGGTGCCTCCTCTATCGGTAATCCTTGATCCGCCTATGCTCAAGCTCCTTAGCCCCACCACCGAACTGATATCCTGGATCCGCTAATGCTCCAACTCCTGAGGCCCATCCCCGTACTGATGTCCTGGATCCGCCTATGCTCGAGCTCCTCAGCCCCACCCCCTTACTGATGTCCTGGATCCGCCTATGCTCGAACTCCGTAGCCCCACCTTCGTACTGTCCTGGATCCGCCTATGCTCGAGCTCCCTAGCCCCACCCCGTACTGATGTCCTGGATCTGCCTATGCTCGAGCTCCTTACACCACCCCGTACTGATGTCCTGGATCCGCCTATGCTCGATCTCCTTAGCCCACCCCCGTACTGATGTCCTGGGTCCGCCTATGCTCGAGCTCCTTAACCCCACCCTCAAACTGATGTCCTGGATCCGCCTATGGTGGAGCTCCTTAGGCCCACCCCTACTGATGTCCTGGATCCGCCTATGCTCGAGCTCCTTAGCCCCACACCCGTATTGATGTCCTGGATCCGCTTATGCTCGAGCTCCTTAGCCCCACCTCCGTGCTGATGTCCTGGATCCGCCTATGCTCGATCTCCTTAGCCCACCCCCGTACTGATGTCCTGGGTCCGCCTATGCTCGAGGTCCTTAACCCCACCCCCGAACTGATGTCCTGGATCCGCCTATGCTGGAGCTCCTTAGCCCCACCCCCTACTGATGTCCTGGATCCGCCTATGCTCGAGCTCGTTAGCCCCACCCCCGTATTGATGTCCTGGATCCGCTTATGCTCGAGGTCCCGAGTTCCAACCCGCTCCTGATGTCCTGGATCCGCCTATGCTCGAGCTCCTTAGCCCCACCCCGTACTGATGTCCTGGATCCGCCTATGCTCGAGATCACTAGCCCCACCCCGGTACTGATGTCTTGGATCCGCCTATGCTCGAGCTCCTTAGCCCCACCCCCATACTAATGGCCTGGATCCGCCACTGCTTATTCAGTTTATTTAAGCAGGGAGTGCAAGAAGTCACGTGTCATGCTATCACCACAAAGAGGTTTATTCGGCTGGGAAAGAAATGGTGTGCAACGGTGGATCCTTTGGCCAGTGCTACCTATGGTTAGAGGATGCATTAACTAGTGGGTAGATAGATAGGCAGATGATAAACTTTCATTGGACGGAAACAATATGACAGGTATAACAAATAGATTGACGCAAAAGCCCGAAGGCTTAAGTGGTGGGGCCTCTCTTATCTCTCTCATAAAACACATCACTTTTACTGGACCTATCACACACATACACAGTAAGATTTAGACACACATAAAGAAACAAAACACAACAAACCAAACAAGCAAACCAGTTCCTGACCACCATTTTGTTTTTTATTCGTCGCAAGTCGGCGCAGCGAGCAGGACCCTACCGCACGGCCGCCACCCGGCCGTCCGACTGATATGAATATCTAATAGACAACGCGCCCGCCGCACGAGTAGAGCAGCCGAAACGAGACAGACTACCCTGCCACCACCGGGCATTTGCGGTGGTCTATAGCATGCGTAGATAGCTATGGTATCTGTCTCGCATAGCAGCTACCAGTGCGTCGCCCGCAGCGACGCTACGGCCGAACGGCGGGGTGAGGTTTCGAGCGGAAAACATACTAGCATTGTGTATTACATTTAATTAAAGGTACAATGTTCTTGCTATGATATGCAACCTGTTGCGATGGTAAGATATGTCTTTGAACTAGCTTTTTGCCGAATTTCATCCACTTCCTTCTATATTAACCATTCGAAATCCTGGTGTGAAGCAAAAATTAACCGATAAAATTACCACTTTGAAATGTATTTTACGGCTGTTAGCGCGGAACCCATAAGATATAAGTGGGGGTATGAGTGAGAAAAATGACGGCAACGAAGTTTTCTATCCAGCCGTGTTAAGTTCAATACCGTAGCTATCATGGTCTGGAAACCAGGGGGCTGAGAATAAAAATTTTAAAAACTTATATTTTATTTTTGCCTCTAAAATAAAAAGTTTCAGTCTGAAAGTTTTTATCTCTAAATATATAATAAAGGAGGCTATTCTCTTTTATTATCTGAAATGGGAACTAATTTTTATCAATTAGTTTGCAAGATATAAGGGTTTGACTGATATTTTGGGAAATGCAGACCTTCGCAGAATGGGCCAAAAAGGACCCTTAAATTTCCGTTTTTGTTTTCTTTCTGTGTTTGTGCAGTACTGCACAAACCGGCCTTTCAATTGGTATTTGACTCAGAACCTAAACTGCTGTAGCTTCAGATATTTCGAGCCTGTAGTTTAGACTATGAGTTTTATGCCAAATTTAGGGTGCAAAGTTTAAAAGCTAATTTGGAGCCTTAAATTTATAAATTTTCCTTCCAACTTTTTGTGTGAACTACAAATTTCCCTGATGTAAAAGGGTGTAAGTTTGAAGACTGTAGATGAATTAGCAAAAAATAGAAAAATAAAAGTAAAAAATCACATAATGCAAAATTCTGTGCAAATTTTTGAGAATTTTGAAAATTTACAACCGTAGTGCTTATTCATTTCGAAGTGCCTTCTATCCACAAAAGTTTTAGGTCTCTGATACCAGCGCTCAGAACAGACAACAACAACAACAACAACAACAACATCAACAACAACAACAACAACAACAACAACAGCAACAACAACAACAACAACAACAACAACAACAACAACAACAACAACAACAACAACAACAACAACAACAACAACAACAACCTCGGCCTGCGGCCTCGGCAGGTGCCGCTCTGGCGAAGGAGAAGCCGGTGACAATGTACGTTAGCCAAACAGTTCGATTGACAGGCGAGTTTTTTTCAGCACTTTGATACTTATAACAACGCAATGTTGGAGTTTTAGGTTTTGTGTTCTCATTATGGCTCCATTAAATTCCCTGTCTAGGCCCATGTTTTCCTAAATTAGCATGTCTCTGCATACTGCACCACGCTTGCCCTCTGTTCATGTCATGAAATAAATAAACACACGCATAATGTTTGTTTTGTTAAGCAAAGACTGGGCATGACGAGAAGAAAGGAGATTTAATATAAAATATGATGGGGTTTCCGACGGTATTTCACCTATACCTGCAGATTTTCACCCAATTCAGCCTATTTTTTACCGAGTTATGCCCCAGCTCGAGACCTCAGCCCCACCACCGAACTGATGTCCTGGATCTGCCTATGCTGGAGCTTCTTACCCCATCCCCTTACATATGTCCTGGATCTGCCTATGCTCGAACTCCGTAGCCCCACCTCTATACTGCCCTGGATCCGCCTATGCTTAAACTCCTTAGCCCCTACCCCTACTGATGTCCTGGATCCGCCTATGCTCCAGCTCTATAGCCCCACCCCCGTACAGATGTCCTGGATCCACCTATGCTCGATCTCCTTAGCCCCACCCCCGTACTGATGTCCTGGTTCCGCCTTTACTCGAGCTCCAGAGCCACACCCCTGCACTGATGTCCTGGATCCGCCTATGCTCGAGCTCCTTAGCCCCACCCCCGAACTGATGTCCTGGATCTGCCTATGCCCGAACTCCGTAGCCCCACCTCCGTACTGCCCTGGATTCGCCTATACTCGAACTCTTTAGCCCCTACCACCCTACTAATCTCCTGGATCCGCCTATGCTGGAACGCCCGAGCCCCACCACCTTACTGATGTCCTGGATCCGCCTATGCTCGATCTCCTTAGCCCCACCCCCGTACTGATGTCCTGGTTCCGCCTTTACTCGAGCTCCAGAGCCACACCCCTGCACTGATGTCCTGGATCCGCCTATGCTCGAGCTCCTTAGCCCCACCCCCGTACTGATGTCCTGGATCCGCCTATGCTCGAACTCCTTAGCCCCTACCCCCTACTGATGTTCTGGATCCGCCTATGCTCGAACTTCGTAGCCCCTACCCCCCCCCCACTGATGTCCTGGATCCGCCTATGCTCGAGCTCCTTAGCCTCACCCCCGTACTGATGTCTTTGATCCGCCTATACTCAAGCCCTTTAGCCCCACCGCCGTACTGATGTCCTAGATCCGCCTCTGCTCGAGCTCCTTAGCCCCACACCCATACTGATGTCCTGGATCAGCCTATGCTCGAGCTCCTTATCTCTACCCCCGTACAGATGTCCTAGATCCGCCTATGCTCGATCTCCTTAGCCCCATCCCCGTACTAATATCCTGGATCCGCCTATGCTCGAACTCCGTAGCTCCTACCCCCCCTACTGATGTCCTGGATCCGCCTATGCTGGAACTCCCGAGTCTCACCCCGTACTGATGTCCTGAATCCGCTATTGCTCAGCTGCTTAGCCCCATCCCCGTACTAATGTCCTGGATCTGCCTATGCTCTAACTCCCTAGCCCGACCCTCGTACCGATGTCCTGGATCTGCCTATGCTCTAACTCCCTAGCCCGACCCTCGCACTGATGTCCTGGATCCGCCTATGCTCTAACTCCCTAGCCCCACCCTCGTACTGATGTCTTGGGTCTGCCTATGCTCGAACTCTTTAGCCCCTACCCCCATGCTGATAGCCTGAATCCGCTTATGCTCGAACTCCTTACCCCCACACCCGTAACGACCCCTCCTCCGTGCCCCCCCGAAACGACATAGGCGGATCCAAGGGGGAAAGGGTACAGGTGCCCCCATAGAATCTTAGCGCCCCCTGAAATTGTCCCGGAAACCCCTGGAAAGTTCGATGGCACCCCCTGAAATGTCGTTTTCCCCGAGATGCAGGTATCGGGGTCTACTGATAGGTTTTAGCGCCTACTTGATAGGTTTTTTCCGGCCAAAAGTGGCGTCCCTGGTGTAGATAGCGCCCACCAGGAAGTTTCCCCTTCCACCTCGCCCCCGATAGGCAATCCTGGATCCGCGTATGGGAAGCGACATTTCAGGGAGCATCATCGACCTTGAGAGGCGTGTCTTTACAATTTCAGAGGGCGCCGATGGTCGATTGGGGGTTGGGGGAGGGGATGGGGGAGAAGGGTGGGGGGGCACCTAGCCTACTTATTCCCTGGATCCACCCATGGTCCAAAAACAGAAACATAATACTCTTATTGTAAACTCGGACTTTTACGGTACTCTAATTACTTGTGATGCATTATGGGTAGTATTGGGTACTTTTTTACCAGACCATAAATAAACAGAAACGGCCGCGCCGATCGCCGGCGTTGCCGCGGCGTGGACGCAGGGGTGACGCGTGGTGATTTGCTACAACGATGCGTGCAGAAACGGCATGTTTGTAAAGGTAACCTGGTGTTTCATTGATATCTATGCAGATGGAATGTCGACATATGTCTCTTACCTAGCTGCATGCAAAATTTCATTTCCCTCCAATGACTCTAACCACCCTAAACCCCGGTGTGAAGCAAAAATGAACTGATAAAATTACCACTTTAAAATGTATTTTACGGCTTATAGCGCGGAAGCCGTAAGAGATAAGTGGGGGTATGAGTGAGAAAAATGACGGCAACGAAGTTTTCTATCCAGCCGTGTTAAGTTCAATACCGTAGCTATCATGGTCTGGAAACCAGGGGGCTGAGAATAAAAATTTTAAAAACTTATATTTTATTTTTGCCTATAAAATAAAAAAGTTTCAGTCTGAAAGTTTTTATCTCTAAATATATAATAAAGGAGGCTATTCTCTTTTATTATCTGAAATGGGAACTAATTTTTATCAATTAGATCGGAAGATATAAGGGTTTGAATGATATTTTGGGAAATGCACACCTTCACGGAATGGGCCAAAAAGGACCCTTAAATTTCCGTTTTTGTTTTGTTTCTGTGTTTGTGCAGTACTGCACAAACTGGCCTTTAAGTTGATATTTGACTTAGAACCTGAACTGCTGTAGCTTCAGATATTTGGAGCCTGTAGTTTAGACCATGAGTTTTATGCCAAATTTAGGGTGCAAAGTTTAAAAGCTAATTTAGAGCCCTAAATTTAAAGCTTTTTCTTTCCAACTTTTTGTGTGAACTACAAATTTGTCTAATGTCAAAGGGTGCATGTTGGAAGACTGTAGATGAATTAGCAAAAAATAGAAAAATAAAAGTTAAAAATCACATAATGCAAAATTCTGGGAAAATTTTTGAAAATTTTGAAAATTGACAACCGTGGTGCTTATTCATTTGGAAGTGCCTTCTATCCACAAAAGTTTTAGGTCTCTGATACCAGCGCTCAGAACAGACAACAACAACAACAACAGACCTCGGCCTGCGGCCTCGGCAGGTGCCGCTCCGGCGCAGGAGAAGCCGGTGACAATGTACGTTAGCCAAACAGTTCGATTGACAGGCGAGTGTTTTCAGCAGTTTGATACTTATAACAACGCAATGTTTGAGTTTTAGGTTTTGTGTTCTCATTATGGCTCCATTTAATCCCCTGTCTAGGCCCATGTTTTCCTAAATTAGCACGTATCTGCATACTGCACTACGCTTGCCCTCTGTTCATGTCATCACATAAATAAACACACGTATAATCTTTGTTTAGTTAAGCAAAGACTAAGCATGACCAGAAGAAAGGCGATGCAATAAAAAATATAACGGGTTTTCCGACAGTATTTCACCTATACCTGCAGATTTTCACCCAATTCAGCCTATTTGTTACCGAGTTATGCCCCAGCTCGAGACCTCAGCCCCACCACCGAACTGATGTCCTGGATCCGCCTATGCTCGAGCTCTTTAGCCCCACCCCCGTACTGATGTCCTGGATCCGCCTATGCTCGAGCTCCTTACCCCAACCCCTTACTGATGTCCTGGATCTGCCTATGCTCGAACTCCGTAGCCCCACCTCTGTAATGCCCTGGATCCGCCTATGCTCGAACTCCATAGCCCCTACCCCCTACTGATGTCCTGGATCCGCTTATGCGCGAACCAACTAGCCCCACCCCCATACTGATTTCCTGGATCCGCCTATGCTCGATTTTCTTAGCACCACCCCGTACTGATGTCCTGGATCCGCTTATGCTCGAGCTCCTTAGCCCCACCCCCGAACTGATGACCTATATCCGCCTATGCTCGAGCTCCTTAGTCCCATCCCCGTACTGATATCCTGGATCCGCTTATGCTCGAACTCCTTAGCCTCTACCCCCGTACTGATGTCCTGCATCCGCTTATGCTCGAGCTCCTTAGCCCCACCCCCGTACTGATGTCCTGGATCCGTCTATGCTCGATTTCCTTAGCCCCACCCCCGTACTGATGTCCTGGATCGGCCTATGCTCTTACTTCTTAGCCCCACCTCCGTACTGATGTACTGGATCCGCTTATGCTCCATCTCCTTAGCCCCACCCCCGTACTGATGTCCTGGATCCGCCTTTACTCGAGCTCCGGAGCCCCACCCCCGCACTGATGTCCTGGATCCGCCTATGCTCGAGCTCCTTAGCCCCACCCCCGAACTGATGTCATGGATCCGCCTATGCTCGAGCTCCTTAGCCCCACCCCCGTACTGATGTCCTGGATCCGCCTATGCTCTAACTCCCTAGCCCCACCCTCGTACTGATGTCCTGGATCCGCCTATTCTCTATCTCCCTAGGCCCACCCTCGTACTGATGTCCTGGATCCGCCTATGCTCGAACTCTTTAGCCCCTACCCCCGTGCTGATGTCCTGGATCCGCTTATGCTCGAGCTCCTTAGCCCCACCCCCTTACTGATGTCCTGGATCCGCCTATGCTCGAACTCCGTAGCCCCACCTCCGTACTGTCATGGATCCGCCTTTGCTGGAGCTCCCTAACCCCATCCCCGTACTGATGTCCTGGATCCGCCTATGCTCGAGCTGCTTAGCCCCACCCCGTACTGATGTCCTGGATCCGCCTATGCTCGAGCTCCTTAGCCCCACCCCCGGACTGATGTCCTGGATCCGCCTATGAGCGAGCTCCTTAGGCCCATCCCTGTGCTGATGTCCTGGATCCGCCTATGCTCGAGCTCCTTAGTCCCACCCCCGTACTGATGTCCTGGATCCGCCTATGTTCGAGCTCCTTAGCCCCATCCCCGAACTGATGTCCTGGATCCGCCTATGCTCAAACTCCTCAGGCCCATCCCCGTACTGATGTCCTGGATCCGCCTATGCTCGAGCTCCTTAGCCCCACGCACTTACTGATGTCCTGGTTCCGCCTATGCTCGAACTCCGTAGCCCCACCTTCGTACTGTCCTGGATCCGCCTATGCTCAAGCTCCTTAGCCCCATTCCCGTACTGATGTCCTGGATCCGCCTATGCTCGAGCTCCTTAGCCCCACCCCGAACTGATGTCCTGGATCCGCCTATGCTTGAGCTCCTTAGGTCCATCCCCGTACTGATGTCCTGGATCCGCCTATGCTCGAGCTCCTTAGCCCTACCCCTACTGATGTCCTGGATCCGCCTATGCTCGAGCTCCTTAGCCCCACTCCCTTACTGATGTCCTGGATCCGCCTATGCTCAAACTCCGTAGCCCCACCTTCGTACTGTCTTGGATCCGCCTATGCTCGAGGTCCTTATCCCCACCCCCGTACTGATGTCCTGGATCCGCCTATGCTCGAGCTCCCTAGCCCCAACCCCGTCCTGATGTCCTGGATCCGCCTATGCTCGAGCTCCTTAGCCCCACCCCGTACTGATGTCCTGGATCCGCCTATGCTCGAGCTCCCTCGCCCCACTCCGGTACTGATGTCTTGGATCCGCCTATGCTCCAGCTCCTTAGTCCCACCCCCATACTAATGGCCTGGATCCGCCACTGCTTATACAGTTGATTTAAGCAGGCAGTGCAAGGAGTCACGTGTCATGGTATGAGCACAAAGAGGTTTATTCGGCTGGGAAAGAAATTGTGTGCAACGGTGGATCCTTTAACCAGTGTTACCTATGGTTAGAGAATGCATTAACTAGCGGGTAGACAGATAGATAGATGTTAAACTTTTATTGGACGGAAACAATATGACAGGTATAACAAAGAGATTGACGCAAAAGCCCGAAGGCTTAAGTGGTGGGGCCTCTCTTATCTCTCTCATAAAACACATCACTTTTACCGGACGTATCACACACATACACAGTAAGATTCGGACACACGTAAAGAAACAAAACACAACAAACCAAACAAGCAAACCAGTTCCTGACCACCATTTTGATTTTTATTCGTCGCAAGTCGCCACAGCGCGCAGGCCCCTACCGCACGGCCGCCACCCGGCCGTCCGACTGATATGAATATCTAATAGACAACGCGCCCGCCGCACGCGTAGAGGAGCCGAAACGAGACAGACTACCCTGCCACCACCGGGCATTCGCGCTGGTCTATAGCATGCGTACATAGCTATGGTATCTGTCTCGCATAGCAGCTACCAGTGCGCCGCCCGCAGCGACGCTACGGCCGAACGGCGGGGTGAGGTTTCGAGCTGGAAACATACTAGCATGATGTATTACATTTAAGTAAAGGTAGACTGGTGTTGCAATGATATGCAACCTGTTGCAATGGCAAGATATGTCTCTTACCTAGCTGCATGCAAAATTTCATTTCCCTGCAATGACTCTAACCACCCTAAACCCCGGTGTGAAGCAAAAATGAACCGATAAAATTACCACTTTGAAATGTGTTTTACGACTTATAGCTCGGACGCCGTAAGAGATAAGTGGGGGGTATGAGTGAGAAAAATGACGGCACCGAAGTTTGCTATCCAGCCATGTTAAGTTCAATACCCTAGCTATCATGTTCTGGAAACCAGGGGGCTGAGAATAAAACGTTTCAAAACTTATAATTTATTTTTGCCTATAAAATAAAAAGTTTCAGTCTAAAAGTTTTTATCTCTAAATATATAATAAAGGAGGCTATTCTCTTTAATTATCTGAAATCGAAACTAAATTTTATTAATTAGATCCAAAGATATAAGGGTTTCAATGATATTTTGGGAAATACAGACCTTCACGGAATAGGCCAAAAAGGACCTTCAAATTTCCGTTTTCATTTTGTTTTTGTGTCTGTGCAGAACTGCACAAACAGGCCTATAAGTGGATATTTGACTTAGAACCTGAACTGCCGTAGCTTCAGATATTTCGAGCCTATAGTTTAGACCATGAGTTTTATGTCAAATTTAGGGTGCAAAGTTTAAAAGTTAATTTAGAGACTTAAATTTAAAACTTTTTCTTTCCAACTTTTTGTGTGAACTACAAATTTCCCTGATGTAAAAGGGTGCAACTTTGAAGAGTCTAGATGAATTAGCAAAAAATAGAAAAATAAAAGTTAAAAATCACATAATGCAAAATTCTGGGAAAAATTTTGAAAATTTTGAAAATTGACAACCTTGGTGCTTATTCATTTGGAAGTGCCTTCTATCCACAAACGTTTTAGGTCTCTGATACCAGCGCTCAGAACAGACAACAACAACAACAACAACAACAACAACCTCGGCCTGCGGCCTCGGCAGGTGCCGTTCCGGCGCAGGAGAAGCCGGTGACAATGTACGTTAGGCAAATAGTTCGATTGACAGGCGAGTGTTTTCAGCAGTATGATACATATACTAAGGCGATGTTGGGACTTGAGGTCTTGTGTTCTCATTATGACTCCATTCGATCCCATGTGTAAGCCCATGTTTTCCTAGACTAACATGTTTCTGCACACTGCGCCACGTTTGCCCTCTGTTTATAGCATCACATAAATAAACACACGTATAAATTTTGGTTTGTTAAGTAAAGACTGGGTATGGCCAGAAGAAAGGAGATACAATATAAAATAGTATGGGTTTGCCGACCATATTTCACCTATACCCGGAGAACTTCACACAATTGAGCCTATTTCTTACCGAGTTAGCTTTGGTTACCCTAAGTCCCAGTCCGCATGCGCAGTAAAGTCTGCAGTGAATGAGAGCGAAAATACCGTTATAGTTGACTGAAGCATGTCAATATGCCGTTTGTTTGTCTCCTGGTCTAAATTATCCCTTATAGCCTATTATTCCTTAGAATTCCTACTGCACATGCACATAATAGTGCAGCGTCATAATGCCATCAATTAGGATTAGCAGATGATATTCTGCTTTTACTCGCAAAAATTTGAGCGAAATCGGTCTATTGGCTTCCGAGATAGCCTCCATGACCATGAGTTCTAATGTGCATGCGCACTGACTTTTGTTGTTACCAAGGGTGACAAAACATTCATGTTAACTTTAAGCACGTTGGCTTTCCCTCTGTTCAGATCCTCCTCTGAAATATCCTAGCCTTTCAGGCTTATTTTCATAATTACTTCTGCGCATGCGCAGAGCAGTGCAGCTTCAATGACATTTTTGATTTATATTTCGTGCTATTCTTTTGTTCACATAAGCTGTAGTTAACGACATTGAATTGGAAAAAGGTAGACTAGCTATGCTGCACTCCGGAGTAAAGTGGTTGGAGGAGGGCGAAAAACCCACGAAATATTTTTTGAATCTTTGCAAAAGAAAAAAGATCCAAAAGCAGATAAGCGTATTGCAAGCAACGGATCAAAGTTTGATAACGGGCAATCAAAACATTCTCTCATATTGTAAAAACCACTTCCAAGAGATGTACTCTGGAAATATAAACAACACTCAGGGGCTTAACCAATTCTTATGTCCCAGTGAATGTCCAAAATTAAGCCAAGAAGAGCGAGAGGTGTGCGAGTTGCCTATCACTGGTCTCGAATGCAAACAAGCTCTTAAGGGAATGATGAATAACAAATCACCCTCTGTGTCCGGATTTTCAAAAGAATTTTTCCTGTATTTCTGGGGCGACTTAGAGATTATAGTCATGAGCTACCTAGCACAAGCTAAAGAAAAAGGAAAGTTTTTCGTTACTCAAAGAAGGGGTGTCTTGACCTTAATTCCAAAACACGGGGATCAAAAGAGTTTAAGAAATAAGAGAGCCATTTGCCTTCTCGATATCGTTTACAAAATAGTTGCTAAGGTGCTGGCGAATAGGCTAATGAGTGTGATGCCCGCGTTAGTTTCCCCTCATCAAACTGGTTCGATCCGAGGTAGGTTCATAGGTGTTAACATAAGAACGGTTGCTGACGTCATTGAATATTGCAACACGGATCAACTCGAAGGAATACTGCTAGCTTTAGATTTTCAAAATGCGTTTAATACAGTGGAACACCCATTTATATATGAAACACTGTCCATGTTTAACTTTGGTCCTCATTTCATCGAGTGGATTCAAACTTTGCATAAAGACACTGAACTGGCAATAATCAATCATGGGTTCACCTCAGAGTGGTTCACCCCCACGCGAGGTATACAACAAGGATGTCCGATCTCTGGCTTGATTTTTTGCTTGGTAGTTGAGGTTATGGCGATCAAGATACGTGCAACGGCTCAGATCGAAGGCATAACAATATCTGGCCAAGAAGTTAAAGTATCACAATACATTGATGACACCACCCTTTTTGTTAGTAACGAAAATTCGGCTAATGTGGCGCTAGATGTAATAGAAAGGTTTGGAAACAGCTCTGGATTAAAGCTGAATCTAGATAAGTGTCAATTTATGTGGCTTGGGGCATACAAATTGTTCCGTGGCCCCATTTGCGGACGACCTTGCTACGAGCGAGTTAAAATACTAGGAGTACAGTTCAGCGCAACAAGAAAGTGTGAAAACTTGGAATCTGCTATTTCGAAAGCTGAAATCACATTCAATCAGTGGTCACAACGTAATTTAACCCTCAAAGGCAGGATCACGGTGGCCAAATCATTAGTAATATCCCAATTTATATATGCAATGGCGGCGGCACCAATTTGTGAAAAGACATTGAATATCATCCAAAGCAAAATAATGAAGTTTGTCTGGCGGGGGCGACCACCTAAAGTTGCTAGGGATACCTTGTATCAAACGATTGAAGAGGGTGGCTTAAATGCACCAAACATAAATTGCATATATAAGGCCATGCGAGTCGCATCGTATGGTAAGATTCTTCGTAATATCGACTCAGCTTTCTCAAAGATACTCCAAAGACGATTAGGAATTCATCTAAGTGATATATTGCATACTAATTATGGGATAAAATGGATTAAATCAAAACATATTTCCTCTTTTTATAAAGAGATGCTTAATTGGTTACGCGATTCAATTCCGTTACGAGAACCGAGCAGTGGTAGGGACGTAAGAAAGCAACTAATGTGGAATAATACAGGTATACGAGTTGGTGGTCATCACCTCTTCTCCCGAATCTTATACCAGCGTGACATAAAGTTTTTGGACGATTTCTTTGACAATCGAGGTTATATCTTGTCTGTTAATGATTTTAGGGTAAAACACTCGCTACAAAATTTAAATCCTCTGAAATATTTGGGCTGGTTCAGGGCCATACCTCCAGTCTGGAAGCGACTAGTCGCAGGTACCGGGCCTCTAACTATTGGGGATAGATCTATGTTACCAAAGATTGAAATAAAGAATAAGACAATTCCAATCCAATTTATAAAATCTAAATATTTCCAAGTAAAATGGCTAAAACAAATCACACCAAAGGCACAAACCAAGTGGATAAGTGAAGGAATTAATTTTACAGTACATTGGCCAAAAATACATGCACTTCCCTTTACAATCACAAAATCTACCAGACTGCAAAGCCTTCAATATAGAATACTGCACCGGTTCTTCCCCACACAACGGTACCTGTGTGTAAGAAGGTCACAGACGACCCATTTTGTCCGCAGTGCGGAGAAATCGATACTCTTCAACATTTTTTTGTTCAATGCGAGGAGGTAAAGAGGTTTTGGGATGAATTAGCAGCAAGGTTCAATAGCAAATTAAGTTCACAGCAGCAATTTCATCCTGATAACGAAAACATTTTATTCGGCTCATTATCAGCATCGGCTGTTGTAAACTTCATGACGTTAAATGGAAAACAATTTATCGCGAATAAGCGATTCAGGGGGTGAACCAATCAATGCTGACCAATTTATCCTATTTATAACGAAACAATTTAGTATTGAGTTGTTGCAGGCAAAGAAGTTAAGGAAAATACCGCAGTTTGAGGAAAGATGGAGCCCATTTCTTAGCCAAAGCTTCCAACTTGATATGTAAACAACCAAATCGCCTTTTCGTCGTGTTGCGTTTAAATGGAGTGTGATGGTAAACTGCGATGATGACGACAAATGTAATACCTTGTGATCATGACAACAATAGCCGGACTGATCATTGTATAGTTGTTTTCACTCAGCTGGAATGTATATGTCTCTCTTGCGAGCAAGGGTGGATTATACGGGTCAGTCTGTTAATTTGAAATGCTTGAAAGTGCTAGTCCACGTGTGGCATATCCGTTTGCATATGTGTTACCGCAAGCAGTGTTTTCATCAAGTAGGTTCTTTCTTGTAGTAACATCCCAATGTGTTAGCATTGACAATTCACTCATGTTTTCGAACTTGCTGTTGATGTGTTAGAATGATATTCTTGTTCGAAGTTGTTCGCTACCGATAATGTCCTACTTAAATGCTGTATTTAGTTGACAATACAGATGTTTCAAATCGGAAAAAAATTCTTTTGTTCACAAAATTTCAAAACAATCGACCCGTAGGTTGCCGAGATAGCCTCTGTTACCATTAAATCCAGTGCGCATGCGCAGTGACCTTTTGTTGACCTGAATACCACATTCGAAATCTGCATGGTCGATTGCGTCTCATTGATATTGTTCGCTAATTTGGTACGGAGTGCAACGAAATCTTCAATCTTTCATATGCTTATATACATACATGGTGGCTATTCAAATGGTGGTAGATACAATGGGCGGAGCTAGGGGCTGAGCTGAACTCCCCCCCAATGTCAGAGTATCTATGGTTAATACAAACACAGAAGCTGTTCCGAGGCAATGGCGGGGAACGCTCGAGTCCCGTACCAGCCCCCATCCTCACTGCTCCCCCGTCCGAAATGTCTCCCATGAGCTATCTCAGCACGCCTCTGGACCCTGCTACCGTTCCCTAGATGCCTGAGGGCATCACTGCTCACTTCCTCGGATCTCTAAACACGCCTCGACACCCTCTGCCCTCTAGTCAGGTTCCCGTCCGCCCCGACCGGCTAGCCACCCGCTGTATGCACTCGGATAGAAATGTTATGCCTTTCTTGCACGTATTTACCGGCTGCAGCCAGTTGCCGCAGCACAGAAGGTCCATGCAAGAAGGGCAGAATGACGTCACTACTGCTGCAGGAAAAACGGGACCGAAGTATTTTCCCCTCAGTGGCGAACTAGTCGTCGGAGCGTCATGAAACAAAAACGGCAGAGCTCATAATTTCCCATACTACAAGTATAGAGAGAGCCATATATCTCAGCTGAGTATAAAGGCACTTTATCACGTGATCAATCTATTACAACCTATGAAAACCGCATCAAATTCAGTCTTTATCATCATATAGCTCAAACCCTATGGGAGACGCGCGGGTATGGTCAGGCAGACGGTTGTAGAACTTGAGCCGGGCTTTTTTTGGTACCAATTTCGAAAAGAAAATTTGGAAATATATAGCCATAAATTCCCAAAAAAACAAAAAAATATTGTATCTTTTGCAGAAAAATATTTCCCATTAACTCAGAAATTTGAGTTTAGAACATGTTGTTGTAATGACAATACCCATCTCAACAAAGAAAACTGCGTTCAAAAATGTCAAGAATTTTGAAAGTTATACGGTTTTAAAGTTTTAGGCCATAATTGCAATGTTTTGGAAAAAGGGCCAAAACTGACCTTCAAAATTATGCTTTTGGTTCAGTTTAGTGTCTATGCAGTAATGCACAGTCCATTCTGTCTGTAAAAATCCAGTTTGGAGCACCTAGCATCATATCTTCAGATATTTCGAACTTATAACTTTGGTAATGCATTTCACTACAAGTTGGAGGTAAAAGTTTCAAAAAATCATTTTGGAAGTACAAATTTGAATTTTTGCTTCAAACATTGAGCAACAACTGGTAATTGATTGTGTGTAAAAGAGTGTAAGTTTGAGAGCTGTAGACTAAAAATAGAAAAATAGAAAAATAAAAGTTTAGAAAAATATAATCCAAAATTTTGGAAAAGTTTTTGCAAAATTCGAAAATCTGCAGCCGTCGGGATTTTTATGGGTTCCTGCCTTTCATCCCTGCAAGTTTCAAGTATCTGAAACCAGTCCTCAGAACAGACAACAACAACTACTACTACTACTACTACGGACAACAGAGAACGAAAAACTGTCAGTATAGAAGCCGTTTCTCACTTCGTTCGTCACCGGCTTCTGACAACAACAACAGACAACAACGACGAGACCGGAAAAACTGTCAGAATAGAAGCCGTTTCTTACTTCGTTCGTCACCGGCTTCTGACAACGACGACGACACCGGAAAAACTGTCAGAATAGAAGCCGTTTCTTACTTCGTTCGTCACCGGCTTCTGACAACAACAACAACAACAACAACAACAACAACAACAGACAACGACGACGAGACCGGAAAAACTGTCAGAATAGAAGCCGTTTCTTACTTCGTTCGTCACCGGCTTCTGACTACCTCGGCCTGCGGCCTGGGTAGGGTCCGCTCCAGCACAGGAGAAGCCGGTGACAATGTACGTTAGGCAAGAAGTTCGATTGACAGGCGAGTGTTTTCAGCAGTATGATACATATACTAACGCGATGTTGGGACTTGAGGTCTAATGTTCTCATTCTGACTCCATTCAATCCCATGTGTAAGTCCATGTTTTCCTAAACTAACATGTCTCTGCATACTGCACCACGCTTGCCCTCTGTTCATGTCTTCTCATAAATAAACACACATTTAATGTTTGTTTTGTTAAGCAAAGACTGGGCATGACCAGAAGGAAGGAGATACAATATAAAATATGATGGGTTTTCCAACGGTATTTCACCTATACCTGCAGATTTTCACCCAATTCAGCCTAATAATTACCGAGTTATGCCCACGCTCGAGACCTCAGCCCCATAACCGTACTGATGTCCTGGATCTGCCTATGCTCGAGCTCCTTACCCCAACCCCTTACTGATGTCCTGGGTCCGCCTATGGTCGAACTCCCGAGCCCCACCCCCGTACTGATATCCTGAATCCGCTTATGCTCGAGCTCCTTAGCCCCACCCCCGTACTGATGTCCTGGATCCGCCTATGCTCGAACTCTTTAGCCCCTAACCCCGTGCTGATGTCCTGGATCCGCTTATGCTCGAGCTCCTTAGCCCCAACCCGGTACTGATGTCCTGGATCCGCCTATGCTCGAACTTCTTAGCCCCACCTCCGTACTGATGTCCTGGATCTGCCTATGCCCGGACTCCTTAGCCCCTACCCCCTACTGATGTCCTGGATCCGCCTATGCTCGAGCTCCTTACCCACCCCCTTACTGATGTCCTGGAACCACCTATGCTCCAACTCCGTAGCCCCACCTCTGTACTGCCCTGGATCCGCCTATGCTCGAATTCCTTAGCCCCCACCCACTACTGATGTCCTGGATCCGCCTATGCTCGAGCTCCTGAGCCCCACCCCCGTACTGATGAGCTGAATCCGCTCATGCTCGAGCTCTTTAGCCCAATCCCCGTACTAATATCCTGGATCCGCCTATGCTCGAACTACGTAGCCCCACCTCCGTACTGCCCTGGATCTGCCTATGCTCGAACTCCTTAGCCCCTACCCCCTACTGATGTCCTGGATCCGCCTATGCTGGAACTCCCGAGTCCCACCCCCGTACTGATGTCCTGATTCCGCTAATGCTCGAGCTTCTTAGCCCCATCCCCGTACTAATGTCCTGGATCCGCCTATGCTCTAACTCCCTAGCTCCACCCTCGTACTGATGTCCTGGATCCGCCTATGCTCTAACTCCCTAGCCCCACCCTCGTACTGATGTCCTGGATCCGCCTATGCTCGAACTCTTTAGCCCCTACCCCCGTGCTGATGTTCTGGATCCGCTTATGCTCGAGCTCCTTACCTCCACACCCGTAACGACCCCACCTCCGTGCCCCCCCGAAACGACATAGGCGGATCCAAGGGGGAAAGGGGACAGGTGCCCCCATAGAATCTTAGTGCCCCCTGAAATTGTCCCGGAAACCCCTGGAAAGTTCGTTGCCACCCCCTGAAATGTCGTTTTCCCCAAGATGCAGGTATCGGGGCCCACTGATAGGATTTAGCGCGTACTTGATAGGTTTTTCCGGCCAAAAGTGGCGTCCCTGGTGTAGATAGCGCCCACCAGGAAGTTTCCCCTTCCACCTCGCCCCCGATAGGCAATCCTGGATCCGCGTATGGGAAGCGACATTTCAGGGAGCCTCATTGACCTTGAGAGGCGTGTCTTAACAATTTCAGAGGGCGCCGATGGTCGATTGGGGGTTGGGGGAGGGGGATGGGAGGAGAAGGGTGGGGGGTGGCACCTAGCCTACTTATTCCCTGGATCCATTCATGGTCCAAAAACCGAAACATAATACTCTTATGGGAGACTGAATTTTACGGTACACTAATTACTTGTGATGCATAATGGGTGGTATTGGGTACGTTTTTACCAGACCACATAAAAAACAGAGCCGGCGGCTCCGATCGCCGGCAGTTGCCGCGGCGTGGACGCAGGGGTGACACGTGGTAATGTGATACAACGATTCGTGGAGAAACGGCATGTTAGTAAAGGTAACTTGGTGTTTCATTGATATCTAACCAGATGGAATGTCGACATATGTCTCTTACCTAGCTGCATGCAAAATTTCATTTCCCTCCAATGACTCTAACCACCCTAAACCCCGATGTGAAGCGAAATTGAACCGATAAAATTACCACTTTGAAATGTATTTTACGGCTTGTAGCGCGGAAGCCGTAAGAGATAAGTGGGGGTATGAGTGAGAAAAATGACGGCAACGAAGTTTTCTATCCAGCCGTGTTAAGCTCAATACCGTAGCTATCATGGTCTGGAAACCAGGGGGCTGAGAATAAAAATTTTAAAAACTTATATTTTATTTTTTCCTCTAAAATAAAAAGTTTCAGTCTGAAAGTTTTTATCCCTAAATATATCATAAAGGAAGCTATTCTCTTTTATTATCTGAAATGCGAACTAAGTTTTATTCATTAGATCGGAAGATATAAGGGTTTGAAAGATATTTTGGGAAATGCAGACCTTCACGGAATGGGCCAAAAAGGACCCTTAAATTTTTTGTTTTGTTTCTGTGTTTGTGCAGTACTGCATAAACCAGCCTTTAAGTTGGCATTTCACTCAGAACCTGAACTGCTGTAGCTTCAGATATTTGGAGCCTGTAGTTTAGACCATGAGTTTTATGCCAAATTTAGGGTGCAAAGTTTAAAAGCTAATTTGGAGCCTCAAACTTAAAACTTTTTCTTTCCAACTTTTTGTGTGAACTACAAATTTCCCTGATGTAAAAGGGTGCAAGTTCGAAGACTGTAGATGAATTAGCAAGAAATAGAAAAATAAAAGTTAAAAATCACATAATGCAAAATTCTGGGCAAAATTTTTAAAATTTTGAAAATTGACAACCGTAGTGCTTATTCATTTGGAAGCGCCTTCTATCCACAAAAGTTTTAAGTCTCTGATACCAGCGCTCAGAACAGACAACAACAACAACAGACGACGACACCGGAAAAACTGTCAGAATAGAAGCCGTTTCTTACTTCGTTCGTCACCGGCTTCTGACGCACCGAAAACTGTGAATAATCGTTTCTTACTTCGTTCGTCACCGGCTTCTGAAACACGACAAGACCGGAAAAACTGTCAGAATAGAAGCCGTTTCTTACTTCGTTCGTCACCGGCTATTGACTACTACGGACAACAGAGAACGAAAAACTGTCAGTATAGAAGCCGTTTCTCACTTCGTTCGTCACCGGCTTCTGACGTTTCTCACTTCGTTCGTCACCGGCTTCTGACAACAACAACAGACTACGACGAGACCCGTCTGAGCGGCCAGAATAGAGCCGCTTGAGAAATCTCAATGCACATCGCTCCATGGATTTCGTCATGCGGCTCTGACAGACAGACATACCACGACGAGACCGGTAAAGCGGCCAGACTAGAACCACTCTGAGAAATACTATTACACTGCGCTCCATGCATTTCGTCATGTGGTTCTGACACTCCCTCTCTATACGGAGTGTCCTGACTTTGTAAATTTATAGTGTCTACGTTTGAACGCTATCGTTTTTTAGCATTATGTTCTCGGCCCGCCGTGCGTCGGTGGTTCGCCATTTCCCGTGCGTACACATACGCGCACATACACATGACGTATAAGCCGCGTGGCCCTCATTGGTGACCGCCTTGGTGTATCTTACGGATTCTGGTTGAGCTTTGGCGCGCTTGCCGCGAACATATCCCATCACCTGATTGGGTGAGGAGAGAGGCGCGCGCGCTGATTGGCTACAGAGGCGCGGGTGATCCCACCGGATGGTTGGCACGGGGGACCGGGGGGAGTAGCGATGGAGCAGTTAGAAGGGGTGGTCAGCGTTGAGGTGTCAGAGACACGAAATACACGAAATTCCCACAAGAAGTGGCCGATCTTTGCACAAGCTATTCCGGCAACTATGGAGAGAAGCCCTGAAACATCAGAGCCTGCGCCGGTGGCGGGTGGACCTGCACCGGTGGCGTTTGACGCCCGGCTCATCTCAGAGTTCGACGGGAGCAGTGACGTGGTGGAGTGGCTGACACGAGCTGAACTTCTGTGCGAACACCGAGGCGTGGCGCTGGAGTCTGTGCTGCCGCTGCGGCTGAGCGGTGGGGCTTTCGCCGTCTGGTCACAGCTCCCGGCTACCGCACGAAACTCCGTCGTAGCCGTGAAAGACGCGTTATACGCCGCGTTTGCGCTTGATCAGCACGCAGCTTACGACGCCTTTGCCAGCCGCCGTCTCCAGCCTGGCGAGTCGGTGGATGTGTTTTTGGCCGACCTCCGCAGGCTGGCCACCTTGTTCGGTGGCGTGCCGGACCGCACACTCGCCTGCGCTTTCGTCTCCGGCCTACCAGAGGCGACGCGCCAGCTCATCCGCGCTGGCTCCCGTGCCGAGGCGCTGGATCTCGCCAGTGTTGTCGCACGCGCACGCGCCGTCATCAGCGATGACCGCGTTGCCGTGGTAGCGGCTGCAGCGCGTAGCCCAGCGCGTGTCGATCGGGTTGCCATGGCAACGGCCGCTACCCGCGGTTCTCAGGGGCCTGAGGGTCGGTCGCGGCCGTTCCGATGGGCGCGTCCTCCGCTGCGACGGTGCTGGACCTGTGGGGAGCAGGGACACCTGGCTGCCGCCTGCCCAGACAGGTTTCCGGGAAACGCCGTGGGGGCGGCCAGCAGTCAGCGCCAGCGCCGTCTCCCGCGGACTAAGGATTGCGCTGCCTATTGTGAACCTGATATTGGACGGGGAGAGGAGCAGCGTACTGGTGGACACGGGGTGCACAGACAATATTGTCTGTGCGGAACGGTGCCGAGAGTGGAAGCGGTGCAGTGGGCTGGGGGTGACCACGATGGGTGGCGATGTGCTGGAATGTAGCGGCATGGGTCACGTGACTGTGGAGACGGGGGAGCGTCGAGTGAGGCTCGAGGCCCTGGTGGTACCGACACGGCCCATGGGGGTGGACGCCATACTGGGCATGGCAGGAATATCGGCCCTGGGTGGAGTCAGCGTCCGGACGCCAGCTGACGTCAGGTTCTGTGCCTCGGCTGAGCGGCGTCCTCCCCTGGCAGTGGACGCGCCAGACTTCACGGCGCAATTTGACAGAGCGCAGGGGGCCTGGACTGTAGGATGGAAATGGGCCCATGGCCAAGGCCCACAGTGTCTTAACAATGCGGTCGCGCAGTACGCTGTACCTCCCGCAGCGCGGCAACAGTTTCAGGCGGAGATCGACGCTTGGATTGCCGACGGATGGCTGCAGCGGTACGATGAGGAGGCGGACGGCCCACCGCGAGGACTGTTGCCGCTGATGGCGGTAATTCAGGGGAACCAGACCAAGGTTCGCCCGGTTCTCGACTACCAAAAACTCAACAGCCACGTGGACGCCCACACTGCCGACGCCGACGTCTGTGCTGACCAGCTTGCGCAAATGGCGGCGGCAGGGGTCTCACGTGGCCGTGGTCGACCTGCGGAAGGTCTACCTGCAGCTCCGTCTGGACCGCCGGCTGTGGCCCTACCAGACGGTCATGGTGAGAGACCAGCGGTACTGCCTGACGCGGTTAGGATTCGGATTGAACGTGGCGCCATTGATCATGAAAGCTGTTGTCAGTGCAGTACTGTCGCAAGATCCAGAGATGGAGACGGCAGTAGTACCATACGTAGATGACTTGCTGGTCAACGAAGACGTCGTCAGTGCTGACCGTGTGGTGGAACACTTCGCCACCTTTGGCCTGGAGTGTAAGCCACCTGAGCGCGCCGCGGACGGCGCACGGCTGCTGGGCCTGCGTGTGCGGCGCGAGGCCGGCGCCCTGTGCTGGTCACGTGACGGCGGCATTGCCACGCCACCTGTCCAGCTAACGCGGCGCGCAGTCTTTGCCTGGTGCGGCCGGCTGGTGGCGCACCTGCCAGTCTGCGGCTGGCTGCGGCCGGCGGCCGCCTGGCTGAAGCGGCGAGTGAATGCAGTCACCCGCGGCTGGGATGACGTCACAGGTGATGCAGCGCTGTGGTGTCAGGTGGAGCAGGGCGCCGGCCGGCTGGCGCGTGCCGACCCTGCTCGTGGTCCGTGGTGCTTCTCGGGAGAACAGGCCATCGTATGGACCGACGCAAGCTCGATAGCCGCGGGCGTGGTCATCGAGAGCCCTGAGGACGGAATCGTGGAGGACGCATGCTGGCTGCGCGGCGCCGGGACAACGGCACACATCAACATGGCGGAGCTGGACGCTGCAGTGCGAGGACTGAACCTGGCCATTGCGTGGGGAGTGAAGGGTATCGAGCTTCGCACAGACTCAGCTATTGTCCATCACTGGATTGATGACGCCCTGAGCGGTCGCACGCGTCTGCGGACGAAGGCTCACGGCGAAATGCTGATCCGACGACGAATCGACGTCATAAGGCAGCTGGTGGAGGAGCTGCAGTTACACGTGACCGTAAGCCTGGTGAAGTCGGCTGAGAACTGGGCGGATGCGCTGACGCGCGTCCAAAAACAGTGGCTGTGTGGACCAGACATCGCTGACGGAGTGTCTACGGGGGCTGGTGCGCGTCACGTGTCAGCCGACAGCGGCGTGCCAGCTGAAGGGAAGGGTGCGAACTCGCGGCGGGCGGCCGCCGCTGCGCGCAGCGGAGGTGCCGAGGTCTGGGACCCAGCAGGCGTGCCGGCGCCGGGTGACAGTGTTGTGAACCCGCAGCGGGAGGCAGGCAGTGCGGTATGCTATGGGGGCGCCAAACCACTAGACGGGGCAGAGCAAGGTTCGCACTGTCAAGGCGTGGAGGAATGCGACATGATTAGAGCGGTGCATGAGCGAGCCGGCCACCCTGGAATCCGCCGCACGCTGTATTTTGCGAAGCGAGACATCTCGCGTGACGTGACAAGGGCGGCGGCTCGAGCAGTGGTAGCAAGCTGTGATGTCTGCCGCTCCATAGATCCCGCTCCTGCACGGTGGCAGCACGGGTCTCTGGGTGTTCAGGAGACGTGGGCGCGGCCAGCAATAGACGTAACGCATTACCAGGGGCGGTCCTATTTGTCTGTAATTGACTGCGGGCCGTCCAGGTATAGCGTCTGGCGCCAGTTACGTCGTGCTGAGGCCTCAGAGATCGTGCATCATTTGGAGGACATTTTCCTGGAGCACGGGGCACCAGAGGAAATTCTGGCGGACAACGACACCGCCTTCCGCAGCAGTGTTCGCTGCGTTCGCGTCGCGGTGGGGGGTGTCGCTCCGTTTCCGAGCGGTCCACGAGCCTGGTGGAAACGGTATTGTGGAGCGCTGTCACCGTACCATTAAGGTGATAGCGGCTCGCTCCCACTGTTCTGTTGCCAAGGCCGTGCACCTCTACAACATAACCCCACGCGACGGAGAAGAGGCAGCCAGCGCGCCGGCAGCTGGCATATTTCAGCACCCGGTGCGTGGCTGTGTCTGGCCACCACCTGAGCAGCCCCACCCTTCCCCACCTCAGCGGCTGCCGCCGACCCAAAGTGACGCAGTGGAGCGGTCCGAACCCGCTCCACCGCAGCGATCGCCACCGACACAAAGCGAGGACCGGAGTCGGGACGGCAATCGGCTTAGTGTGGGGGACCGGGTGTGGATGCGGCGCCGCGGTACCCGCTGTACGATCGAGTCGCGCCGCGGCGTGATAACGCGGCTGATTTCGCCCCAGGTGGTGGAGGCGGATGGGGTGCCGTGGCACGTGCGTGACGTGCGGCCGCGTTGTGAGGACACAGTGACGGACGCACCGGGTGGTGAAGACGGTGGCTGTGATGATGTGTTATGTCCGCTGTTCGTCACTGGCGGTCAGACTGGTGGGGAGACTGTGTCTGAGGGGGCAATGGACGCTGGGGTGATAGCTGAACAGGCAGGAGGGAATGTTACTGACAGCGTTGGACAGGTGTTGCCTGAACTATCGGCCCAGCCACCCACGCATCCCGTGCTCCGACGCAGCGAAAGGCTGCAAAAGCTTTCACAGGCTCGAAACTAGTGCGTTGCTTGTGAGGCACACTGTTGAGTCTGGGCACGTTTCAAAAGGTGCTATGTGGCTTGTATAGAAAGTGTATATAGTCAGAGTGTGGTATGATGTTTATGTTGTTGGTACACGTGTATGTTGTTTGTGATTTTTAGAATCAGGTGGAGGTGTGGTTGAGGTTTGGCGCGCTTGCCGCGAACATATCCCATCACCTGATTGGGTGAGGAGAGAGGCGCGCGCGCTGATTGGCTACAAAGGCGCGGGTAATCCCGCCGGATGGTTGGCACGGGGGACCGGGGGGAGTAGCGATGGAGCGGTGAGAAGGGGTGGTCAGCGTTGAGGTGTCAGAGACACGAAATACACGAAATTCCCACAAGAAGTGGTCGATCTTTGCACACGGATCCCCCGCCTCGTGGCGGTCACAGAAACGGGCGTTTGTTCGCGCAGGGCTCACTGACTCACTCACCCACCGAACCCTGAGGCGCACAGCTCCATGTGTTTACCCAAGTACTTATTGTGGAACATTTTTTATGCTCGGAGGGGGAGGGGCGTTGTACCCCTCGATCATGTGCGGAGTTGTCCTCACTGTGATTGATAGGTGGTTCTGATTATAGGATAGTTTGTGTTGTAATCGCCAATATACGTGTACGGTCTCAATCCTGTCCAGACCCTTACTGACTACATCAGTTCAAGATAAACCATAGCATTTGTATTGTATTGGAAGCAGTCTCGTAAGTTATAGGCCCTGACTAAGGACAGTATCGAAGGATGGTCTCTGAAACATATAAGAGGCCATCCATAAAGTACATCAGGAAAAAGGGAGGGGGCGGGAAGTCAGCAACCGGTTTGTTAGACTTTGCAACAGGGCGTAAGAAGGTATTACCATGGTGGTTAAAATTATTAGAATACGTGCTACGTCATTTATGGATAGCCCCTTAGCTCTGACTTAGAGTGAACATTGATGTGACTCAATGGAGTCACACACATCATTATTATAGGATTTTTGGATTTTTTTGTATGTCCTTTTTATAAGGAGAGGAACCGTGAGAGATTTGTGTGAAAACGTGTCCTGACGTCCAAATTACCATCACATGCCTCCAGTCATGAGACCATAGTTCCCTGGTGTTAGACCTAAAGGTATGTTGATGGAAAACACGCACAATACGTATTCTATAGTTCGTACATATTTTCATGACCTGAACGACGTTTCTTAAATATTCAGCAAGCGTTAGGAGGTGATGCAACACCCCCTCCCCTGCACCTTTCAAGGAGTGTCGTGACCATTTGAGACATAGCCTTAGTTCAATTAGGCGAGAAAGTACCCTCTTTCTGGTAATTTACAGGTTCAAGGATGACTTTCATGGAGTATAAAGACGCAGAAAACACCGTAATGTGTCAGAGGATCAAACTATGTGTATAAATCACAGCAAAAAGCAACACGGATATTTTACTAAAGAAACAGCAAAGTGGCAACATCAGCAGCAAAAAATTGCATCCGGCATGAGCTTCAAGCACCGAAGGTGAAGATAGTTTACCGGTCGAAAATTCGGAACATTGAATGCGATAAAGCTTATGGAATAAGGAACGGGACACACAAGTCCTCACATGGCAACCCGAAAGTGACCCTAGTCAGCAGCCTCGGTGATAACAGGTGCTGGTATATATGACACAGAAATCGGACACACTATTGCTTACTTTTCTTTATGAGGAGTGTACTATGGGGACACACTAGTTGAGTGAATTTCTGCCTTGCGGTCGTCGTCGCTAGCATTCTGCTCCCGGGACAATCGCCGTTTTCTTTTCCCTGATATAAATTCTAGAATGCTTAGTAGAGTGTGACACCCAGGCGCTCTGAATTTCCCCTTCACCTTTGTCTTACTCACTGGATTTTTGTTGGTATAATTCAACAATCCTAGGGTATACAAAATCATCTAGTGTGGAAGTAAGGCACATTTTGATGGGAAATGTGCAAAGTTTAGGTAAGGAATGTAATCGAGTTTCAACTGGCTCCTACAATATTATAGCGTTTGGACTTTCCACTCGCCTATTATATTTTCCAACATGAATTTTACACTCAGTACCCCACTGCAAAACCAGTTTTGAGACACTGCGGAGTGGGGCGCTGCAACATCCCAAAGATTATCCAGCATACTGAGCGCATCTTTTTATTTTTTCTGAGCGTCACCTTCCCACTCTGTTCTTTGTCAGCAAAAGTCTTCCATCCAGCAGCCGTCGCAAGTTCCTTTTGCAGTGAGGTATATTTCGTGACTGCCATGGCTCAAAATGTATTCACATTTACACTTGTGCTGGTAGCAGTGGTATCTCCATTTCCTGCTGTTGGTAAGGTCGTATTCTAGAACCTCGGGCAACTTCGGAAGTTTTTCTCTGCTGAGGGAGGATGATGGGCAACAAATGAAGAAGGCTTCCATATATCTTAGCTGACGCCGAGGCCTAATTTTTTGGGCTTTCACTCGTTGAGACAGATCTCTCGTGGCGGCTTTTGCTTCTTGTGATCATAGGCCAATCAATTTCTAGATTTCCTCAAAATCGCTTATTTGGGTACCTAAAAGTACGAACAGGATTTAAGCGGGCTAGTTCGGCATCAGCCTCCCTCAAGATCGTTCCCTGTCTCTCCTTGCTATTGCACTCAGCTCACGTCGGTAAAAACACCGTCTTGGGTCAACTAGGCTATTTGGCGCTAATCCGATGCAATGTAACTCACAGCTTATCTTCATTTGTGCTTCAAATATGTTTAGAATGCTCGATTATGTCAATATTATTTCTAAAATACACCCACGTAGCTTTCCGGTACGATTTTTGATAAGCTGCGACTATGCAAAATTTACTTCAGGCTGAATTTTTGACCGCAGACGGTGACCTGATTACGACGAAATTTTGAACGGATGTCCAAAATGAACAAAATAATGAAAAATTTGCGGGGACACTCATTTTAAACAAAACTGTGCAAAATATGAAGCCATATTGCTTATCAAAATACCAACTCAGCAGCATTTCATATGTTAGTAGACTCATGAAGGCTCATATTGCCTGGTTGCAGAACAATGTGCGCCATCCAGCGTCGGCCAGGCAGGTCGCAACTGGCCAGAAAGTAAGAGGGACCATACACCTTCAGCTTCGATTTCTGACACTACATTTTCCACAGCAAAACGGAAAGTTAACCAGATTCTGGCCAATTTTTGTTACCAGTTAAGTACACTAGAACATTTCATGTACCCCCAAATCCGTTAAAAACAAAATATACATTTTTGCTGGAAGTGAAGTGGCCTAGTCTCATCTGAGACTCTGTTTTTTATTTCAGCCTGTTTGTTACCCTCACTGGTCCACAAGAGAAGGTAAGACTTGAAAGAAAAGACGTGCTTGAAATGTGGTCATCAGAAGGAGTGAGCTTACGAGCGAAAGCAGGGAAGTAAACGCAAGAATGCATTTGACAAATTACGACTTTGTGCTGAATCTTCTTTGTATGTCATGAAGAACAAGCTTCACTCCGTCGGATCTATGGGATCAATTGGAACAAGGATCACATCGACAGCTCCATGATTTTCGGTGTTGTTGCATGGGCATAAAATCGCATCCATGAAGCTGACAGTGTAGGGTCTGCACATAATTGACGGTTTTGGGGTCAAAAAACCTAACACAACAACAACAACAACAACAACAACAACAACAACATATATTTCATGTTCAGAACATATCATTTACAACACAAATATCACGATTGGTGCAAAAGCGCTTAAATGCGCTTAAATTGTAGCACCTCTCGACAGGTTCTTGTTACACTAGTAAATTACGCCGCCTTAGGTCCGCGGCCGCCCACTCCGGTTATCAGTCCACCGGTGTCCCGCCGCCGCGCAGGTGCGCCGCACTACCACTGTTTAGAATTTAGGTTAAACTATGTTGGCTTGGCCTGAATCTCTTACTTGACATGATGAATTTTATGGTTTGGCGTGCTACTGCATGACCCTCCATATCCACTTCACGGTGTCCGTGAAGCAGGATATCTAGTTTTGTAATGCTGTTAAGGGCCATAAAGTCTGTTCCTATTATTTGAGTTATATTTTGTGCTAGCAAATTTCGGATGTTTTCGTATCGTGGACAGTGTAAAAAGTAATGTTTGGTATCCTCGTTGTTGTGTCCACAGATACAGGAGGGCGATGGAGATTTTTGTACTTGATATGCATGACCATTCAGTTTTGACATACCGACTCTTAGCTGCATTAAAAGGGAATTAGGAATTTTCGCGCCATATGTGTAATATTTAGTTGGTTTCCTACACCCTAACTGTTCTTCTACTTGTTTTTTGAAAGCTTGATGTGATCCAGTCATTCTGATTTGCTCTGGTAGTCTATTGAAAAGTTTGGTTGTGCATGGCAGGAAAGAGTTTTTGAAGTTTGTTGTCCGGAACGTTATTTCGGTTCTTTGGTATGCATTTCGTAGGTCCCTGTTCATTGCGTTTTGCCTGAGATTAGGTAGGATACTTTGAATATAGTTTGGCAGGAGTCCCAGGGGTGAAAGAACTGTATTTTATGAATTTCGCGTCTTATTTTTAGTGTAGTCCAGCCGAGATCCGTCCTCAATTTCGTTGTGGCCGTCCTTGGAAGCGCTCCTGTCATGAGTCGGGCTGCTCGGTTCTGAAGTCTTTCAAGGCGCTAGGCGTCATTGGTCGTTATAAGTCCGTCGAATATCACGTCACAGTAGTCGAAATGTGGTCTCACATAGGTTTGAAATAACTTTTCGAGAATTTCTCTGGGTAGATACGGTGCAATAGGGTAGAGAGGGCTGAGGGCTATATTTACTTTCCTTGTGATCTCATTTATTTGCTCGTGGAATCTGAGATCCTTTGAAAATATAATGCCTAGATGTTTGTGCTTCTCGACAACCGGTATTGGCTTGCTGTCGAAAATGAGATTCGGGGCAATTTTGTCTTGTCTATATGAAAATGTTTGTTGAATAGTTTTAGATGCATTGAAAGTGATGAGCCAGTCGTGCCCGTAAGCGAGAATTTCGTTTAGGTCATTTTGGAGCGAATTTCGAACATCGGTCTCGTTTCCTCGATCGTGTTGAGCGAATAAGCAGGTGTCATCAGCAAAGAATAGGATTTCATTAGTTGTTTTGTTCGATAAACCGTTAAGATATAACAAGGCAAGCAGGGGGCCCAAAACGGAGCCCTGGGGGCATCCGGCTTTCAGTGGGAGTAACGCTGAGCTGGAATTTCTTATCAAAACTCGTTGTCGTCTGTTTGTCAGGTAAGATCGTAGCCATGGAAGAATGTTATCAAGTCCGAATTCATGTCCACATTTATGAAGCAATCCCTTGTGCCAAATTTTCTCAAAATAACGACTTATGTCCAAGTAAAGCACTGTCAGGTCCCGTCCTTTGTCAAGCGTTTCGTACATAGTAAGTGTGAGGTAGAATAGCTGGAGTCTTGTCCCGTGACCTGCTCTATAACCACTCTGTCTTTCTGTTAGTAAATCGTGGTCAGTGAGGTGCTGGTAGATCCTTTTGAACATTATTTTTTCAAAAACTTTAGAAAGGCAACATAGTAAACTAATTGGTCTGTAGGAACTGATCTCGGCTGGACTCCCTTTCTTTTTAAATATGGGTTTAACGTTAGCAATTTTCCATGATGAAGGGAATACACCTTGTTGGAGCGAGTTGTTGAATAATCTGGCCAAAGGTCGCGCGATCAGAAGTGCAGTTAGTTTGATTATTTTAGTTGGCAGTTCGTCGGGTCCAGTTGCCTTGTTTGGGCTTAGTCCATTAATGGTATTGAGTACTTCAAATTCTGTTATGACTGGAATTTCAAGTTTTGGAATTTGTTCATTAGGTGAAGTTCTGATATCTTTGTCCTCGTCATTCAATAGGTCTGACTGTTTAGCAAAGAAAGTATTCAGTGCTTCAGATTTCTCAGTGTCGTTTTCTATCAAAACTCCTTCAGGGCTGATCAGTGGAGGAATGGATGAGTCTTTACTTTTCCCAGTCATTCTTCGAACAATTGTGTGATATTTTTGGGGGTTGTGCTTCTCTTCTAGGAGTAATTTAGCGCCTCGGTGAAAACATTGAGCTTTGAGCTTTCTTACCATTGTGTTTACTTTATTCCTACATTGCCTCCATCTACTCCAATCAACGTCGTTGTCACTTTCCCTTTTAGCCTGGCGTGATTGTGCGTGTTTGAATAGTCGGTCACGTTTACGCATTAGTCTTTTGAGTTCATTAGTCATCCAGGGTTTATTATTACATGAGAATATGGTCTTAATGGGAATTGTATCTTTTGCTGCTTCTATCAGTGTGGATGTGAATAAGGCGGTTGCAGTGTCAATTTCATTGTTTATGATACTATCCCAATTAGTGTGTAAGAGTTTATGGGTAAGATTTTCCACATCAAGTCGTGAGTAATCCCAGACCTGCTTTTCTTGTAACGGGGTATCAGGAATAGTTGCCTTGACAGAAACATGAATGGGAAAATGATCCAGGTTGGAAAATGAGGGCAGCACTCCACTGGCAGTTACAATTTCTGGGTTGGAAACAAAGCAAAGGTCTCGAAGGTTTTGTGTTGCAACCTGATGGCGAGTTGGCTCTGTAATTAGCTGTGAGAGTCCCAAAGATTCTGCGGTGATTTCTAACTGTCGTTCAAAGGCTGACACCGGAGAGTGGTTAAAGTTGCTGCTAAGATATGTGTTGCCAGCGTTGAAATCCCCCGTTACTATTATAGATGCAGGATTATATATTTGAGCCATGCTTATACATTCGTGGAAATGATCGAGAAATTCTTGTAGGCGTTCAGCTCTAAGATCAGGAGGTATGTAGACGCAACATAGGATTATCGTCATAGTACTAAATTTAACCTTAGCCCAGATCCATTCTTCATTGCCAATTTCTAAGTCAGGGAGTCGTGATGCCGCTAATGAGGTATGAAAGTAGATTGCTACCCCACCTCCTCTTCTGTTTCTATGCCGCACAAAAGGTTGCTGAAAATGTTTTAATTTAAATTGACTTTCGTGTATGGTGGAGTCTAGTTTAGTTTCGGTGAGAGCCAGAATTTCAATTTTATTAGAACTTGTGAACTCTTCTAACTCATCTCTTCGGTTTTCACTGGTTATACTGTTAATGTTAACGTGGGCTATTTTGGAATCATCTTTTGGACCCGGATTTGACTCTATCCCTCCTATTTTTAGAATTTTGTCCAGATCAAGATACATGTTTAAGAACCACCAACTGCTTAGGTAATTTTGGGAAGAGAGACTTGTTAGTTTAGATTGTTGAGGACCATGCAGTAGCACCTTTCCAGTAGAATGAGTATGACAATGGAAAGAACTGCGTGGAGTGCGGCACACCAGCGCCGCGGCTCGAGACACTACATACATGTGATACAGTTGACCGCCAATAGTCCGGAGCGGGCACTCGCCACGGTCTCTGAGGGTATGAACCAGGACATAACACATGTTCAACATTTTTTAAGCTTCGTAGCCTAAATGGATATTACTTCTAAACCTTTTGATTTCAAATAAACACGATGTCTTGTAACTCTACTATACCAGAATAATGAGAACACCATGTGCCAGCCATCGGCTGAGTATGATGCTCAGTCCCTCTGATCATGCTATGCATGCTTTATTAATCAATCATATAGTTGGGAAATTACAGCAATCGTAATGTAAAAATTTAGGCAGGATTCCCAAAACTTCATTCATGCTTTTAACGAGACATACAAATGTGTGATAACTGAAAAGCGTTGTCCCAATTTCTTCCTCCTGCCCAATTTCAAAATTGCTTTATTTTGTTCATTTTGCGTTTATATAAAAATAATACATGGTTTTTTATTTGAAACACCAATCGCATTAACACACGCATTGACGGGGGGCGGGTACCCGCCCCCCTCGGGTTTTTCAGAAATAGTAGAAAAACGGCGGCGCGTAGCGCCGCCGTACTTGGTATACCTTTTCCCTCATCATTTTTACAACTTCTGTGAAAATTTTAAGGTTAGGTCATCTCAGGTCAGGTCACCAGTACAGGTCAAGTGACCCGACCTAAAAAAAGTTTAAGATAGCATAAGT
This sequence comes from Lepas anatifera, assembly GCA_034440635.1. Classification (NCBI taxonomy): domain Eukaryota; kingdom Metazoa; phylum Arthropoda; class Thecostraca; family Lepadidae; genus Lepas; species Lepas anatifera. The sequence goes on from JAOTON010000021.1 coordinate 204,225, forward strand.
CGGAGCAGGGTGAACTTATCCGATTGAAACTCATATCACATAATGGCCCCACCCAGTTCTCTAACATATGTTCCGGTATTTTTGATATCGATGACCTAAGGTCAGGTACGAGGCATGACCTCTCCATTGGAAATACATGGGAAAAATGATTTTTACGGAATAACTCAGTAACGGATGGTGATAGAGCATTTATTTCAGCTGCATTAGACTCGCCTGGGCTTTGCAGTTCTAATGATATGCATTTTATATAATTTGACCCTGACCTGACCTCAGGTCAGGTCAAATCCTTGATTTGACCTAGCAAGGTCAAATTATATATCATTCGATTCGGCTTGCTAAGAGGATTCATACAGTTCAAGTCGTTTTGCTCTATCTTTACTTGTTCAGATGTAATGCCCGAAAAACTCAATTTTACGTTATCCCTATGACGGGCATGTTTTGACCTCTCGTGACCTTAAATGTGACCTGACAAAAAATGGTTCAAATGTTTTCGATGGAGAAGTGGATGGGCAGGCCAACGCCGTTTACCGTTTTTCGCTACCTACCGTGGTTCTCGAGATCTTAGGGGGGCGGGTACCCGCCCCCCCGTCAATGCGAAGGTGGCTCAGACCCCCGTCAATGCGCGTGTTAAATAATCCAAATTTTTTTGGGCTACACTTCGGCTGCTTTCGACGGAAAAATCACCCCCTGAGCGAGGCTCCCCTGTAGATATTAATGCTCCCATCGGCTTTTGTCCCCCATCTCTATCTACTCGGTTGGTTAGCCATTCTAAAATTCTAACATATTTTTCTGGGGGACATCTGCAAGCCAGAATTAGCCATTTTTATTATTATCACCATATTCTTTTATAAGACAAGCCGCTATTTCTCTCGGCAGTGGAATGCAGAAGTTAGCAAAATATCATCAATCATAGTTGGATAATCGGTCGGGTGAAGTCTGATGGTTTGGAGCTCAATCTGATGATTGTAGGAGCACTGATCATGGTTTTTGAGGGACAGCAAATTGTTAGGCTGACTTATAATGTGAAACATCAGCTTCTACAGGGTGTTTCAAAAAGAATGATATTTTTGAAACGGTCATAAAAGGATGAAAATTTCTTCAAATTCGTTCAGAAAATAGTCATTTGAATGGTAAATTGTGGGACATTTTTGGAAAAATATATTTTACAAGGTTCACATTATTTTTACTGTTTTTATATAGGTCCACAAGATGGTACAAGAAAACGTGATATACAGGGTGTTTCAGAAAGAATGATATTTTTTAAATGTTCAGTAAAGGACTCAAAATCCTTCAAACCCGCCCACAAAACACTCATTTTAATGGTAAATTATAGGACATTTTTCTATAGACATTTTTCATTTGCATCAAATATTTTCCCCCGCCTTAAATGTACTCGGAAAAAATGATGCAAGAAACATAATACATGCCCGCTTATCTTTGAGAAAACGGAACTGGCAGGTTCTAAAAAGGTTTTAGCACACAAAAATGGCACGTGAGCATGCACATCAAAGGCACAAGTTTCAGTAATATTACAAATTTAAAGTTGTTGGCTCAAGCTCCAAATGGCTCGTTGGCTTACCTTCCATATGAATGACTGGATGCGGCGGACACGGCGCAGAAGACCCCACCGTTCACCGCAGAACAAGGGTACATGGACCAATTGGGGATTGCTTGCTTGGACCTAAGCTTGAGAGGTGTGTTTTTTTTAGAATTAATTTCCAGAGGCAATGTGCCTGTGGACTGTGATGTAACGCAGTGACGATGTAATGTTTGCAGTGTCGTTGGCGTGATAATTGTCACGTGATACGCGCGTGATTTCTACGAACATTTCGATGAAGACAAAACAGACAGTATTTTTCAGCTCATTTTTAAGACTACTTTTAAATAGTAAACATATAAAAACAGTTATCAAAATACAAATAATCGTAAATGTCCCAAAATTTGCTTTCGATTGATATGTAAATCATACCACAGCAACCTATTTATAACCGTATTATGATCAATTCAAAAATATCATTCTTTATGAAACACCCTGTAGGTATCACTTCTGGGCACGAGCAGGTACGATGCACCTTCATAGATTCTCGGCAGTTTTTTTCAAAGACAAAAGCTCATTGGCACAGCATTGTAGTTTACCCCTTCCTCGCTTAGATCATCGATCCAACTAGAGAACACCCTGCTAAAATTACTGAATATTGGAGTGGTAAAAACCGAAACAGTTTTGATGCCCGGGATCATGTAATATTAGTTAGGGTAAATCCCTTTGTTTTGTTACAATGCCTTCGTATTCAACCCCCCCTCCATTTCAAATATTTGATTTGACAACACAGTAGTCAAAATCCATGCAAACTCTATGGCTGTGGCGGATCCAGAGGGGAGGGGTAAAAAACATTTTCCCCCTCCCCAAACGAAAAAGCTCGAGTTAAAACTATATTTTTGCCTCCCTCCCCCAAAGCGATCGACCTCTTTTTCGCCCCGACTCCTCTTGAGTTCATAAAGCGAGATTTTGTTGTTTTAACTCTAAACTTCGAACAGAACCAGTCAACTTCAGTGTAAACATTGGGCTATGGATAGCAAAAACAAGTACTTTGTGCGCATACCTTTCACCCCGTGATTTTTTTTTGCCTTTCGCCTTGGGTATTCCCAAAACCTGCCGTCAAGTTATATTGCGGCAAAATTTTTCACCGCGTGACGTTTTTTGCGACTTTGGTTTGCCCCCCTCCCAACCGACCAGCTAGATCCGGCACTGCTCAATAGAGACGTCCTTGCCCACTCAGCAGGACTTCATCAGCTGGATCCTGTCCTCAGTCGGCTGACACGTGACTGGCGCGCGCCCGAGGCGCAGAGGCACCGGTCACGCCGGTAAACAGGTGTACATTTGCCAGTGGCGTAGCCAAGGGGTGACCAGGCTACGCTACACGCTCTCATTTTTTTCAATATTTTCTATGCACATTCGTGAATATATTCACTTTTGCTTCTAACTGCATTTTCTCTGATAGCAACTACCTTCATGTATTTCTGGCTATGCCACTGCTCCCCGTCCCATTCACCAAAGCATGAATGAACAGACCTGCCACAGCGGCCACTCATTCGAATCCGGTGCTGCTAGCGCCATCTATTGGGAAAGTCTTATAAAACTTGAAATAACTTTTTCGTCGAGCCTTTTTTGTTTTTGATTTTGAATGGGAATGGTATAGGAGAGATAGCTGCGAAACTCTGTTGTTTTCCTTTTCCAGATTCTTGCCCTGAATTTTTGGAAAACGCTTTCAAATTCCAGCTTCTTATATCTTTCTTATAAGACAAAAATTGAAAAAGTAAAACCACAGAGTTTGAGACTGACTCGTAGAACATAGGCCCACCCACACTATTCCAGTGATTACATTACATAAAAAGTTATTCAAACTTTAAGTTTGAGAAATTTGAAAAAGAATTTCAAATTGTACAAAAACTAGAAATGCGTCAGGCATAAGATAGAGACTGCCGTAAAGATACACTTATCATCTACTTGTGGTGAAAAAATCACGACGATGGCCACGTTACTTTACGAGATATTTCACGAAATATGCTCACTTAGGGTTAACATTGATAACGCACCCTTAAGTTGAGGTGACAGCTGAGGGTGCGGGAGAGCTAGGGGCCTCTCTGACCTAGCTAAGCTTTCAAAAGATTGCACCGATGATACCTCCGCAGAATTTGAGCTTAAAACATCATTTAGTCCAAGCGGTTCAATATTAGGCTACGGGAGTTCTCAAAAAGCTTATCGAGGTCAAGATTTAAACTCGATGAAGTTCAAAAACAATATATTGATAATGGTCACTCGCGCTGAACCCGAATCAGTCCAACTTAACATTAATTTTCCAGTAAGGTCCCAACTGAATGTATGAGGATAAGCAAACACTATATACTCCCTGCAAACATTTCTCGAAATTTTCAATATCGGAGCTTTCACCCTATCTGTCATTGTTCAATTTTTTATTACTGACTTTTTGTTAAGGGTCCTAAACCAATCAAAGGAGGTGTCTTAGTTAGAATATCTCATTTCTGTCCCAACGAATATTTATGTGTCCTAGACAATCAAGCTTTTTTGTTATCCATTATACAATTTGTTTCAGTTCACAAAAGCAAAATTGTTTAATGATTATTTTTGTGTTAGCTATGCGTTTTAAGCTATTTCAAAGGGTTGGGTTATTCATTCTTTAAGCAGCTGTAACTGACAGTCCACAAATGTTCCAGTTTCCAGTCCAAATTAAGTCATGTTTTTGTTGGTGACATAATATGTTGTTGTATAATATTTTGTTGGTAATGTAATATGTTTCTGTTGCTAACATACCCTCTCAGGACAAGGGAGCAGCTAGGCTTTGGTTACAAGGTCCCCTGGGTAATACGCTGGTTTCGCTCAACCAAAATATTTAAAAACTGTTTTTCCTAAAATATTTTCATTTCAGCGACAGCACGAACAATTTTACCAGCAAAATTAGCAGGAACCAATGTCGCACTGCAATCCAAGGAGTAGTAGCTCTCAAGTTGGTGGATTTTATTAGGGAACCATTCACTATTCACTGCCCTCCTACCCCCGGTGATCGCACGTGGCAGCAAGGCCCCTCAAACCGCACCCAGTTTTAGTGGTGGACCCAAGGGGTGGGAGGGGAGACAATACATATTTGCTACCCGAACGAAAAAGTTCGGAGCAAAACCATGATGTTGTCCCCCTCCCTCAAGTTGTCGATCTTTACCCCGGCTCCTTTGAAGTTCATAAGTAAGGTGTTGGTGCTTCAACTGAACCAATCAACTTCAAACAGAGCCAGTCAACTTCAGTGTGAATATTGGAGCCTAGTTCTCTTGATATTTGAAATCGTTTTTGGGTGAATGATCTTTGGATATCGAAAGCAAGCATCTTGTGGCCACATCTTTTACCCATTGACGCCTGTTCGTTATGCTTTTCCACGTATGTTTACTCCCCCTCCAACCTACCGGCTAGTTAGATTGTGGCGAAAGCTATCAATGCGTGCCGTTTTTTTTTGCTTTGGACTTTTGTTTGTCCCACCAAACCTACCGGCTAGGTCCATCACTGCCCAATTTTACCGCTGGTGATACGCACAACAACGATTACTATCGCCGCTAAAGCTGCTGCATAGGCTTCTAGACCTTTGTAATACTGCTAAAAATTATTTAATATTTTGCAGCATAAAATATGATATCCTTCCGATAAGTGAGGGTGTTTCCAAAAGGACGCAAAAAACCTAGCGCTAATTCCCTGGCTCAGCTCCCCCGGGTTCACCTCATTGGGTTCATGTCCCGGCAGATTCTCTGAATATGCTGATCTGGTGCACCAAGTCCCTCCTTACCGGGTGAGAGTTGGTGACGCCATACAACTTTGGGAGTTGGAGCGTCGTCTAATCCCAAAAATTAGTATTAGAGACTATCGCAACCGATCTGGCAGGCTTGCACCATGTGATGTAGTCTAGGGCCAGTTCAATGAAATTCCATCCTCCCCAGTTAACGCACACCCCGCTGGGGTCGCTTGCATGACGCGCACCGCTGGGGGCGTTTTTCGCCCCACTCCGTATCTCGTTCCCCACGTAAGTTAAAGGAAAATTACGGCCGGCGTTTGAAAGCTCTTGACAAGACGAAGAGATTTTATACGAATAATTTTTATGTCAGGTCAATATTGAGGTCAGCATAGGTCAAAGAAGGCTCCATAGGCTTACAACAGAGCAGTGTACGTTTCCATCTCAAGATCTGCCCTCAGGAAAGCTAGAACAAATCTTTATTCATCATTGGATTCCTCTCATCGTGGCGAATTGAATGATGAAAATATGACCTTGTTAGGTCAAATAGTGAAAATGACCTGACCTCGAGCTAGGTCAGGGTCACAGAGTGACCTGGTATGGTCATGTTACATATCAATCGACTCCCCGTGACAATATAAGCACAATGCAAGCAAAATGGGAGCTTTATCGCAATTCAGTTAGAAGTTATTGGCAAAACAATCACTCTCCCCACCCATGACCTGATATGACCTTTGAGAGGTCAGATACTCAAAAACTCAACTTTATGGTCGAGATCGTAGTAAGAATAGACGGTTTGAGGATTTTCAGCTTTATCTATTTTTTAGGATCTATCAGCTTTATCCAAGTTTCAAACTGATCGGTTCACAGATGTTCCCTGGGCGCCGCTTCAAACTTGTGATTTTAGGTTTTGAGGTCGGGTCAATTGACCCTGAATAGCTCCTTGACCTGACATGACCTTAACTCAAAAATTTGGTCAGATGTGTAAAATTAATCAGGGATAAGGTACTTTACGTTTGGTTGTTCTGCATCTCTTCGTTTTTGAGCTATCTGGGGAAAACCACAGGCCCGCCCTCACAACCACAGGCCCGCCCTCACGGCACCTTCCTACTTTCCTCTAATCATCGCTAACCACAATCATTGTTTTCCCCTCTAACTCAACCCACACTAACACGCTCTGTACCTTCTCCCCTGTCTCTTCTATGAAAATACTCTCTTTCCCCAGATGTGAGGCTGACGCTGAGCCGCGGCGGGGCCATGGACGCGCTCCGGCCTGCTGTCCTGGTGGCGGACTCCTGATCGGCCTGGCGCTGGAGCCGCATGACTCCGGCCGGGCCCCCTTCAGGCCGTGCTGATAGCGGCATGGGCCCGGCGGTGCGCGGCTGCGTCTCTGCCGCGCGGGCGGCGTGGGGGACCGGCTCCGCGACTGCAGTCATCTGGAAGCTTGAATGACGTCCCCCGACCCTCCGTCGCTACTTTAACGTATAAAACGTCACTCAGTTCGGGACTGCAACGAAAATCGTTTTCTTTTGGGCACCCTCGTACTATGGTCGTGCGACAGGATCGTCGGGGACAACACTCCACTTGCCTTAAATCACGCATATGGTAACAATAGTGATTTCCCACGACATCCCTGTATAAGGAACGAGCACAATCGTCTCCTCTGTGGGTTGATATTGTTGGGATAATACCCTGCACCTCAGTTGTCCTGGCCATGTCTGTGATATCATCTCATATCAACACGTGCCTATCCTGTGTCGACAACGCCAGTGCTCGTGTATAGTTCTAAAACTAGCCATCTGCTGCCTGATCGAATTAGTTGTTACCTGTCTAATGTATATGAACGGCGACTATGGTATCACCAGTCAACTGACGTGGTTGGAGATATTAACATTGAGTTACATTTTTGTCACGTGCGATAATTTTCAGGGATAAATAACAATCGTAGGCCGATGCTGAAATCTTTTGGAGCACCCGCTCTGAGCAATGTGTAGATGCATAGGAAGTGAAATGGGGACGACATTCCCCTGCCTACAACCCGCTCGCCTCTGAGCAACAACTCAACTGTCTACAAAATTTGTTGTCACTCATAACTTGCCTTCAGCGATGGTTTTTTGCTAGGATCTGTATTGTCCATCTGCATGCTCTACACTGATGTTTGATCCAGTCACGTCATTATCATGACGTGGCAGTGGCAGTGCGGGACTACCTGTCTGTGATGCTACTCACTATCTGCGTTCAGGTGCGTGGGGGCAACTGTCTGGGCCTGTTCGTGGTGGCGCTAGTTTCGACCTTTGGCAGCGCCACCCGCGACTGCGAATGGCTGTTGGAGTATAGGTGGCGCTGGTTGTTAATGTGTTAATGTGTTAACCTGGAGTCAGCTGACAGGCCGCAGAGATTTCCTGGCCGCTTATTTAACCGCGCAAAATCAGTGTACCGTCTGAGACCTAATGTTTGTTACCAACACAAATGTTCATACAACACTCCGACATGATATTACTGTTGTCCATATAAGATGGCACTGTAACGAAAATATCTGTTCTATTCTCTTCCTTCTCTTTTCGCCGTCTGTGCAGTTTCTTATTGGGGAAAAAATAGAACTTGTCTCAATCTGTTGTACTGATTGTTCCCAACTCAACTCAGCCATAACCCGTGTGCTTTTGATATTGATATGTTCCAGTATGTCTTAAGCCTGATTATCCTTGTTCTTGTTTCTCCTCATTCCTCCGATCCCGGTACTCGAACAACGTCCGCCGCGCCGCTACCGACCTGCTCCCGCGTCCCCGCGGGCCGGCCGCGTCGGAATCTTAAATCCGTTGCTTTGCGCGAACGCGTGCCCCGTGGCATCCCGGCGAGCTCGCCTGCGTCCCCCCCACACCCCGCCGCTACGGACCCGTCGCCGCCGCGTTGCTCGCTTCGCCACCCGAGCTGGTTTTCTCTGGTCTCGCAGCCCGACACGGTATTGCGTCTCTCTCACCGTCTCACTGTCTCATCGGTACCTCACATCTCTTGACACTTCATTTACCTTCTTCCCGTCACTTTCCCTTTGTTACTTTACTCGGCCTGTGCTCATGTTTGATCTAACGAGTTTCGTGCGGCGCCTGCCGCTGGACTTAAAAGCTGATCTCCTGTTGTGCGTTTTAACCATACTTATGTGTGTGTGTGCGTGCGCGCTAAATACATGTCATGGCCACAAAACCAGGAGGGGGCGAATTTCGCCCCCAGCGGGGCGCGCGTTAAAGCAATGGTTGTCTTTAATTGAGAAGAGACGGCTGTGTGATTAAGGTCAATCAAGTGCAGATTTTTGTTGCTCCCGAGAAATAGACTCTACAAAGGTTATCGGTCTGGAAATGTTAAGAATTTGTGTAGATAGGATTAAGCCCATTTATCTTGGAAAAAAATTGTCCGATAATACATAATCGTCGCCACCGACGAAACAGTGATGGAGTCAGTGAATCATCAACCTCCTGTTGACAAGGAAATGTCCCTTCTAAAAACAAAACCTCGTGAGGTTCAGGCTCCCTGTGAACTTCGCAAAATAATGCCCACACAATGCCCGATTTTTCTCAATGTTTCTTAAATCAGGATGTTTAACGAAAATTGGGCCTGCAACCACCATAGGCCGGTCCAGAATCGCTGATGAGGGACACCTTGCCGGGGGGTGCCACTTTTGGCCGGCAAAACATTTCAGGTGGTGCCAAATCCTATGGCGGGGCGCCCATTTTTGCATCCTGGGGGATGGGGATAGGAAGTGACAATTCAGGGGGCGCCACCTCCCTTCAGAGGAGTACCGCGATCATTTTAGGGGCGCCGAGGGTCGATGGGGGACCTGTATCCCTTTCCCCCTGGATCCGTCTATGGCTCCCACTGCCCCTTCTTCTGACGCATATCTGAAAATATGCTTTTACTAGAACCTGCAAACAAAGTGATATCACTGGTTCAGCCGTTTTGCCAGAATCTGCTCTAAATAGACGGGTGAGGAGAGTCCCGGCAGCCAGTGACAGCTAACATGTTTCGCAACCCAAGCACAAGGGTGGATCCAGGAGGGAAAATGTTTTTACTTCCCCGCAACAAAAGAGATTCTGATGGCTTTTCCCCATCAGTGACCATCTTATTGGATATTGCCCCTACCCAAAAATTCACTCGTGGTTCTGCCACTGCAATGCCCCAGGTCAGTGACGCCAGATGTCCAACACACAGCAACACAGTGGGTGCAATTGTAATACGAGTGCCTCTCAGACACGACGAGATTTGTGAGGGGGTTGAATGAGCTGGTGCAATTCCAACTGCCCATTCATCTGTGAGGTCACGTGGTCCAGGTATGGGCGAGAGGGTCAGGGATTATCAGAGGCGGTGGCAAGTCAGCCGAAGACTACTCCGTCAGAATGCAGCAAAAACAGTAATTGTGTAATATTTTCTCGCCCAAATGTCAGATTAAGAAATAATGGTGACCACTGGAAAGCTCTTGAAAAAATACACATGATGAACCCGATTGTAAAGCTAGAGGCACCATAGGTTGCGAGATATCCGTCCTAAACCGGCCGAGTCTAGTCATGGCAATTTCAACTGCTAACTGGGAACTGCACAAATGCGCTTCACCTGTCGCGCTAGAAAATCTTTGGGACTCATATCCCCCCTTCATCTACGTCGGTGAAGGTTATAACCAGAAGAGGTTGGCCCTAGAATAGCTCCTCCATCTACTGGTAGGTATATAACAAGTAGACAAGCAGAAAATCGGAAATTGGCTTGCTACAGTAAAACTGCACCTTCCTGGAGTCGAACCCGGTTTTCCCGTGTGAGAGGCGGTAATGATGGCCACTAGACTACGGCTGTTGCACGTTACATGCCCGTAATTTAATGCAGTGTCCTGAAATTCACAATTTTAAGTGGAAAACAAATCTTTTTCAGATTTATTTAGGGCTCACCGGGGACTTCTTTTGACCTCACTTGGCAGAGGAATCCCGGGCATGAAAACCGGTATAATGCACATCTGAATTATGACAGTGAATACCCAAACCATATAAGTAGAATTCCCAACCACCATTGATGTGATATCTTGCCTGATTACGTCCCCTCGCCAATCTCAAACGCCAATACTACTCCTCCCACATACACCAAGAACGATATGACAACATGTTAACGCCGCACAAAACACAAAACAACCCCGGACTGCCCCAAACTAAAATATAAAACCCACAGAAAAAACACCAACGGTGGCATGGGAACAGTGAGCTAACAAAGGTTTTCTCGAGGTATAACCAACTTTGTCATGTCACACAAGTTTCTGGCCCTTTCAAATACAAAAGATGGCGCATACCTTTTGCCTAAGCCAGCTTGGGATTGGCTGCTACCAGATTTTCAGGCGAAGGAAATACTTCACGTGGGTATTTGTTCAGTGAGGCCGATTGGATCGAAGCGCATTCGTTTTCGTCCACTTTTAATTTTCGGCAATTATTCGCACTAGAATAGGATACGAGTCACATTTGAAAGGTTCAAAATGAAACGAAGATTCCTATAAAGACCACTAATAATGTAAAAGTAATCTTATAATTTCCAGGGAGGCTGCCAAAGATGCCTTGATTTTTGCACTATTTTTTAGTGTTGGTGACATTGAGGAATAAATTAGAATATATATTATTTTACTGAACAAAAGTTGGAAAGTGATACATTTTTTTATTTAAGAAAAATAAATAGGCAATTTTTAGGTATTTTTATTATGCGGTTTAAGAGCTTCCTTGAAATTTTCAAATGCTCAGAACAACATCGTGATTTCGGTAAAAATCTCCACTTTAAGTGAGGCCGATTCCACCTTTCAATATATTTCGTAAAATACAGATTTATTTTTCTTTTTGTTAGTTATTTAAAGTTGAAACATATCTTAGCAACATTTCTAGCGTTCGATTGCCCTCAACCGTGCGTTTATTAATGAGAAATGGGATTCCAAAGAGATCCAAGTACCGAATTTACCTCGGTGAAAACGCCTCAGCTGGATTTCGTCCATTCAGAACAATGACGTCACTTTGTCATATTTGGGGGGCCGAAATGATCTCGGGCGTCATGCATGGGTGCGCAAGTGCACGCGGTGAGTTTTTTAAGTTACTTCGGTAACCTTGGCGAGCCCTGTATTGAGGCGGGAATATCACCAAGGCAGAGAATACAGAATTTTGAGGTCAGTATGGTTGTTGGAGAAAAGACTGGAAATTGAGTGAGTGCGTGGAAAGAATTTGAGTTTGCTGTTGGAAGGGATATTATGGATGAAGGTTCATTTCTTATCCCTCATACTGCAATTTACCTTTCCGGAAATTCACGATTAATTGAACCATTTCTCCCATCTTAGATATCTACTGGAGATAGGTGGGTACCTACCTTCTCAGTACAGTACTGGGTGAGGTCATAATACCTTGCAAAAGTTTTCCACAGCTCGGAGGAAGGCTCAGACTGTACCTTTTGTGGCTCATGATTTTTAAGGCTGGGTATGTTTGCTATTTTAGGCTATATAGGCTGGTGGTTTTCACACATTGAAGCAAAATAATCCTGGCAGAGGCTTGAGTGTTTAAACCCCACGTCTTGCATTAGATAATGGTAGCCTGTGTGGTGCTTGCATGGGGGAAAGTTGGAGAATATCAAAATAAGGGGAAGAGGGATTTTATCTGGTTGGCTATTTATCATGGCATCAGGGTCAAATAATGTATTCTATATATAAACATTAGAAATCATGTAGCTTCCTAGTTCTATGTTAATGGGTTAGAGATTCAGGGTTATGAGATCCTATCTATGTATATATGAGGTACCTACAATTGTGGAGTGTCAGGATGTTTTCATTCCACTAGGAGGTAGCAGAATGATGATTCTTCACTTCCATTCTACAGCAGATATTTTCATCTACTGTAAGTCAAAACAAAAAAAAAGCTGGTGGTAGTTGTTGCTTGTATTATGAAGGCACATAAATACAGTCCTAAATCAAAGTATTATCCTAAAAAAGTATTGGTTTGTTAAGGAGCAATAAACAGGTCCAGGAAAAAGGCTGTGATGGGACTTGCAAGCCTGTAAATACTAAACAAAAAAAAGAGGCATGTTAAGAAAGCAGGGGATTTTGGCCTCTTTTTGGGATTTTGGCCTCACTCTCCACCTTGCGTGAAAGCAATTTCAGGACCCTGATTTAATGTTTCTTGAACACTCACTTTATGCTCAATATTTTTTGGGACACTGACACGTGTTATAATTTTAAAATACAATTGAAATCTATTTTGAATACAAATACGGGATACAAGACATGTTTATTGGACAAATTATTTTTTAAAACTTTAAATAGTTTTCGAAAACTAAGAGGTGAAGAGCTGGGTTCAGCTTGCTATTGGCATTGTTAACATTTTTGAAAAATAGTTATGTGGCCTCCCAACATTTTGTCGAAGATACAAAAAACAGTTGTAGTTTCATAATAAGGATTTTTTTTAAATAACAAGAAACCACAATAATTTTTCCCGTCTATCTCCCTTTAAGTATTCCAAGGCGGTTCAAAGTGTTTTTCAGTGATCTATTTCGAACTTTAGCTTTTGTATGTCTTTACAGTGTTTTTGAAGTGAGTTTAATCTACTGACGAAGGAACTCTGATTCTGGAACGTCTAGTGTTTAAAAGTAAATAAAGTAACTGTTTGATAAAGAGCTCTATTGTCCGTGTGGCGAATCAAACCGTCAACAGTAAACAAAATATCAGAATCAAAGCTATAGGCAAAGCTCAAAGCTCCTATCACCTGCGAAGGTATTGACTTAGTATGAAAACCTGCTGTAATAGTCCCAGATGACCTCTCGGGGGTCACAAGTCCCGGCTTGCAACATAACCCTGGCGCGTGGGCTGACACACAGTGGCGGATCCAAGGGGGGCAAAAAAGTCATTTGCCCCCAAACGGAAAAGCTCGGGGCAAAACTACGTTTTCGCCCCCCTCCCCCAAAGTGATTGACCTCCTTTTTCCCTGACTCCTTTTTTAGTTTATAAGCATGATTCTGGTGCTTTAACTCTCAACTTTAAACAGAACCAGTAAAGTTCAGTGTAAATATTGGGCCTCGGACCGGAAAAAGTATATCAAGCCCATATTTTTCAACCCGTGACGTTTTTTTGCTCCTCGCCTCAAATACCCAAAATTCAAAAATTCTACCGGAAAGTGATGTTGTAGCGCAGCTATCACGGCTCGACGTTTTTTTTTTGTTCGACCTTTGACTTTGGTTTGCCCCTCTCATACCGACCGGCTAGATCCGCCACTGCTGACATCACCTGTAAATGTATTGACTAAGCATGAAAACCTGCTGTAGCAGTCCCAGATGACCTCTCGGGGGTTATCTGGGACAAGTCTCAGCTTGCAACATAATACTGGAGAAGGGGCTGAGATACCGCAACTGTGTAGTTTAGTCGACTAAATGAACAGGGAAAATGGGAATCCATTGATTTTTCCACTACCTAAAATAATATGATGGCCTCAATAGATGTGTGCAGATTTGATATGAAATAAAACAGGTTTTTTCAAAGCCGTATCTACAGAAATTGTCTTTTTCCGCCAATTTCCCGTTTCTTCCTTGCATTTTGAATGGATAGGTCATAACCCGTGCCTGACCTCAGCTCATCGATATAAAAAATCCCGTTGCCAAAACTTATGGTAATTGTTGCGCCTATTATGCGATATGAACATCAGATCAATAGATCAAATATGACTTCACTGATGACACTTAAACATGTTTGGAGGTGAGTTCGCTTGAACCGACCTGGTGGTTTGACCAAAGATGACCCAAACTCTTTTTTAAGTTGCGCTATCATCCAAGTATAATGTGTGGCAAGTAAAACGGTTTTTTTGGCACTGTCGGAAAAAACCGAGGGGCGGTGTTCAAAGACAGAAAGACACTGAGGCGAGGGCTTGGTTTGTCCTCACTGATGCGCTCTAAATATTTTTGTGCCACTTGACTTGAACTGGCGATGTGACCTTATATGACCTGAGCCTTAAATTTTATTAGAAGCTACAAAAATATCAGTTGACAGGTATACCAAATAAGATACGTCATACGTGTATTTCATTTTATATCAAAACAAACAAGCCAGACAACATTCTCGATTGGCGCAAAAGCACATTAGTGCTTAAATTGAAGGCGCCTTTCGAGTTTGAGGACAGTTAACTCGTCATGAAGCGCCGCCAGGACCGTCAGCTCCGACTCTAGGTGTGCGATGCCGCCAACCCGAGGGACGCCGGCGCATCAGAGGGAAATCAGTGTACTTAGTGCTCGTAGTTTTAACGACTGGAGTCAAGATTGGAATCGCTGTGTAGCAGTGATAAACCTAAATGTTTCTTGAGTTACTGCATAGCCCTGCGTTTTGGATAACCCTTCCCCTTTCAAAAGTATGTCTAATCTTTTAGCATTGTTTAACAAGTAAAAATTTGAGTTGATCATTACTGATATTCTGTTAACTAGGTGTGTTCCTGCATTTAAAAACATTGGACAGTGTAGAATGTAATGTTTAACGTCTTCGCAAAAATAACCACATTCGCATGACGGCGTCGTACTTTTTGAACCGAGTATTGGTGGCTGTTTAGACGCGATATTCCTATTCGTAATTGGGTTAGTAATGTATTTTGAAGTTTTGGTCCATAGTTATAGTATTCTGGTGGTTTTTAATGCCAAAAAGACTTGTAGCGCCTTTCTTAAATTCTTTTCGCGAGTTGGGTGCCCTGATCTGCTCTGGGAGTCGGTTATATAACTTGGCTGTGCTCGGAAAAAACGAATGTTTAAAGTTAATAGTTCGAAAGTGCAGTTGAGTTCTTAGATTTGCGTTACGAATGGGCCGATTTATGATGCTACTTCTAGTGTTTGGTACTATGTTGTTAATGTAGGTTGATGTGATAGTATGGCACAAGGTATGAAAAAATTCAAATTTATGGATTTTACGCCGATCTTCAAGTGATGTCCAACCAAGGTCTGATCTAAGCTTCTCTGTACTACTCCTCGGAAGTGCCCCAGTCACTAGTCTCACAGCTCTACATTGAAGTCGTTCAAGTCGTTCTGCGTCATTAACTGTCAGAAGTCTGTCGTAAATGATGTCACAGTAGTCAAAATGGGGTCGGACATACATATTGATAATCTGACTTAAGGTAGATTTAGTTAGGTGACGTGATATTGGGTAAAGAGGGCTGAGTGTTATATTGACTTTTTTGATAATTTCATTTGTATGTTCATGAAATCGAAGATCCTTCGAGAAGATCATTCCGAGAGTTTGTGACTATTTACAACTGGCACTGGCTGGGAGTCAAAAACGAGTTTTGGAATTGCGGGCAGTGTTTTGTAGGAAAATGTCTGTTGTATTGTTTTGGACGAATTAAATTTTATAAGCCAATCCGAACCATACTTTAGAACTTTATCTAGATCATTTTGGAGTGATACCTGCACATTTTGGACGTTATTTGAGTTGTGAGAAGCAAACAAACAAGTGTCATCGGCAAAAAAATAAAATTTCGTTTTCTGTTTTGGTTGAAAGATCTTTAAGGTACAGAAGGGCAAGCAAAGGGCCAAGAACCGATCCTTTTGGACATCCTGCGTCCACTGGAAGTAGAGAAGAGTGAGAATCTTCAATAATTACAAATTGTTTTCTGTCAGTCAAGTATGAACGAAGCCAAGGTAGGATGTTGTCGAATCCAAATTCATGTTTACACTTTTGTAGGAGTCCTTTGTGCCAGATTTTGTCGAAGTAGCGACTTATGTCCACGTAGAGCAAAGTCTGGTCGTGTCCTTTGTCGAGAGATTCGTATAGGGTGTGAGTGAGGTAGAAAAGTTGAAGTCGCGTTCCGTGTCCCGGTCGGTAGCCACTCTGTCTTTCCGTCAGTATTTCATGGTTTGTAATGTGAGAGTAAATTATCCGAAACATTAAGATGGGGCTACGCGTCGTCCTTTTTGGTGTTGGAATTTTGTCCCGGAGATAGCATTAAACTAATAGCAAAAAATGTATCGTTCATGAATAACAAGATGGTTCTGGTGATAGCTGTGACCCTGTTGTACCATATAGCCCCCTTCCTCTTCCCAGAAAGGGTTAGGAGCTAAAGAAGACCCTGAGGTGAGAGCAGCTTGCCCCTCCCCCACTCCAAAGCCCGAGGCTGCGACCGTTCCTGTTTCAAAATGGGGTGCTCTGTTACCTTAGCGATGATTCATACACCGAACTCATCCGTATAACTGACACACCGCACCTGATACTCAGCTGGGTAGGTACAGCACCAGTCTTAAGTCCTTGTCAGAAATTTCCCGAAATTCTTCTGAAATCCAGACGAAGCTCCCCGGGGCCAGTCGATCCCTGCTCGTAACCAAGAGTTTACGGCCTACCTTTCGGCGGCAGAGCCCGTAGCGATGACTATAGGGAGCGGCGTAAGTGCGGGCGGGCACCGGCCACCGCGACTGCTGCCATTCCAATCATTTCAGCACTATAGTGCAGAGCCATCAGCCGGGCGCCAGCTGGGTACTCTAAACGTCCGACAAGGTGCGCACCAATTGGACATTTGCAGTGGTCGGACGGCCTGGCAGTCTACTGCCAACTCTTGGTTCGGTAATTCACTGCTTTAGCGGAAACTCCGAGGTAGGTAATTTAATGCTGTAGCCTGGAATGTTTTCCGGTAATTCACTGCTTAACTCTTCACTGAAGACAAACTGGGACACGAAGTAGTGTTTTGAAAATGAGCATTGTAGTTACGGGCATCACAACCATAATATGGGTTTTGTTTTTCGAAAAATGTGTGATTATTGTTTTTCGGCCTTCGGCGAAAATTACCTATATTAGAAACACGATTAATTGAGAAACCACAAAATAATGGGATTTAAGTTGGAAGTGGTGGTGGTAAGCGAGTATCTTTTGTTAGTTATTTTTTACCATTCATCAGTCCAGAAGACAAAAATTTTCTTAAAAAAACAGAAAAGGGAGTGTCATCCACTACTTTCATTTTGCTACTTTCATTACACTACTCATTTGTGACGTAATTTCTGTAACAACACCGATAGCAGGAGCATTTGTTCCAGTCGTTGGTGCTATCTCTCAAAAGGAGTTTGATCTTAACACTTCAATGTGAACATGTTTGACAGCGTATTGAATCCCAAAATCTCTCCACCTCACTCACTGCATCCTGTGCGAAGTTAAGCTTTTATCGAGTCAAGAACGTTTGAACACCCATATATCCTGAACACTGGGGCTGTTGAAAAATCACTTTCAATTCACTTTATTTTGTTCGGCCTGTTTCAGATGGCAAATGAGCGAGACAAATAGCACAGTGGCCTCCGATTTGTCGTAACGGTTCTGTCCACATACTCTGGAGGGGGAGAGATAGCCCACGCGTAATGAAGGGGGCCCTCGGAGCCCCCAAACCTATTTTCACAGGTGGCCAGATAATCGCTTGCAGACGAAAAACCCTACTGGGCTACATTTGGGAGAAATTTGGGGCGCGTCGATTGGTGACAAATCCAAAATGGTTAATATTGCTTTGACTCATAGGCTTTCAAAGTTAGTCGTATATTTTGAGATCGCGATAGTCGCACGGTCGGACCAGATTGCCTGCATTGGACACGCAAGTGGTAACGACATAACGCCATATAGACTACATCACATGTCGAGATTATCTTGCATGTAGATCAAGGTAAAACAAATATCGGATCGACGTCATACTGGTATTTTTAGGGCAATTGAACCCACTGCTTCTGGTCAAGTGGTATTATGTATATTATGCTTGACATCATCGGTAAGGTATCACAATGTTAAAGTCATTGCAAGGGCCATGGGTCAAGGTTAAGTCTCATTTCCCTGCCAATGGCTGCAACAGTGCTAGTTAGAGTGTACATTATACGGAATACATATTATTGTAACGTCATAGGTCAATGACCTCCAATGACCTCGGCTCTAGGATAAAACATAATATTTGGGACATTCTCTCTAGACCCTGGCCCGCTTTCAGTATACTGCAGAAATTTCCCCGCATTATCAAGGCATTTTGAATAGTTCCCCAGCACGGCTAATATTTGTTATTCCTCTGGGCACTTCACCCAAGGGGAGTGCATTTGCCCTCTCAAATTTAAAAGTTCTGACTCCTAATATCGCTCCTCCTAAGTCTGGAAGATTTAACTTCACGAATAAAAAGCATAGCAAGGTAAAACTTTATGAACTCGTTTGACTTTTAAGGTATGTCTTTGGATTTGTTTTTAAGATTACTTTAAAATTGATTTTAAGATAAGATGACTTTAAGTTGACCTAACCGGAGTCAACAAAAGTTGGCTATACTGTAGATATATGTCCATATATCACCATATGTCCCAAACCAACCAAAACTGGAAAACTAAGCCAAACTAAGGCTGCTATTTTGAGAGATATTGGGAGACCTCCTCCTACTGGCCTGCCCGCTCCGGTGCGTTAATGCCAGACCCCCTCTGGCCTCGGTGTTGACGCGCAGAGGTTTTTAGAGACGGTTTTTCTCTTTCTCAGCCCATTCTCTAACGTCCATGGCCCAGAAAGTGGGCATTCTAAGCATGTGAAGGAGCACTGCGTTCGATTCTTCTTGCTGGAAAGTACACTGACAAAATTTTGAAGCATGTGCATATGTCAAGCAAATATATTGTACGCCGCATGATTGATTAATTTGATGATTTATTGCTTAAATTGGCTCATACAGCGGCAAAAATACACGGTGGAGCAGTAGCTCTCCGAACTTTTTTCTGAATTATTCATTTATTTTACTCTGTCGCCGTCCCTGTCAACAATAAATATCTCCAGCACTTCTATATCCTTGACGTTTGTCCGAGCGTGCTTCTTTGTAGACTCGGAAGTTCTGCAATGGGGTTGATAGTGACAAATTACTTGACGGTGAATTCAAATGCTAATCAAGCATGCCACGGTATATGTGGCGCGAGTGGCGATTTATGTAATTCCGGTGTGGTTTGACGCAATATTAATCTTATAAAGACTTCATTTAACAAAGTGGTCGGAAAATAAATAGACCCCTTAAGCGGGGAAAAGACTGGAAAGATAAGGCACCCGCATTAACACGCGCATTGACGGGGGTCTGAGCCACCTTCGCATTGACGGGGGTACCCGCCACCCCCTAAGATCTCGAGAACCACGGTAGGTAGCGAAAAACGGTAAACGACGTTGGGCTGCCCATCCACTTCTCCATCGAAAACATTTGAACCATTTTTTGTCCGGTCACATTTAAGGTAAACATGTCGTCATAGGGATAACATGTAAATTCAGTTTTTCGGCCATTACATCTGAACAAGTAAAGATAGGGAAAAACGACTTGAACTGTATGAATCCTCTCAGAAAGCCAAATCGAATGGTATATAATTTGACCTTGCTAGGTCAAATCAAGGATTTGACCTGACCTGAGGTCAGGTTAGGGTCAAATTATATAAAATGCATATCATTAGAACTGCAAAGCCCAGGCGAGTCTAATGCAGTTAAAATAAATGCTCTATCACCATCCGTTACTGAGTTATTTTGTAAAAAACATTTTTCCCATGTATTTCCAATGAAGAGGTCATGCCTCGTACCTGACCTTAGGTCATCGATATAAAAAATACCAGAACACATTTTAGAGAACTCGGTGGGGCCATTATGTGGTATGAGTTTTAATCGGCTAAGTTCACCCTGCTCTGACTTATGCTTTCTTAAACTTTTTTTTGAGGTCGGGTCACTTGATCTGTACTGGTGACCTGACCTGAGATGACCCAACCTTAAAATCTTTACAGAAGTTGTAAAAATGATGAGGGAAAAGGTATGCTAAGTACGGCGGCGCTACGCGCCGCCGTTTTTCTGCTGTCTCCGACAAACCCGAGGGGGGGCGGGTACCCGCCCCCTCAATGCGCGTGTTAAAGTGAACGGCAGTGAAGGTCGAGCCCACCTATATTATTTACAAATAGTGCTTATATTAGTTACCAGAGCTGGGGGTCCGCTACTTAAGTCCGCTACTCTGCTATTTGTGGACCCACCAAATAGTCGCGCAGTAGCGGTAGTGATTTTATAACAAAACAGCGGCGGACTAGTGGGAAGCGGACGGAAAAATTAAAAGCCGCCACCGCTACCAACATCTTGTTAAAGGCACTACCATCACATCAAATTAGAAGACGGAGACTGGAAGAAATTTCGTTCTCGATCAGCAAAAGAAAAGGAGACTGAATTTTTGTGCTGTGTAATTTTGTTCCCATGTCTTGCGAGAATCTGTTCATTTTTTATGTATCTATGTATATATATTTTTTTCTTTCAGGCGATGACGGTTGAATTGTATAGCACTCGCACACTTCGATATTTTTCTTTGGAGTTTTTCTATTTTTCGTGCGTTGGTTCTTATTTCAGTCGTTACTTCGTTTAAAAAGTTACCAAAACTCATTAATTAGAGCTAGTTTCCACTGTATTGTTTTCAACAGTCATCTACAGCATTAAATATTTGCTCACAGTTTTCATTTCAAAATTCGAAAACATGTTTTTAAATATCGCAAGAACGAACATTATAACAGTACCACATCCTTAGTATCTACCTTACCTATTATACACGATGCATCTAGGTATTCCTATAAAAACATTAATATAGTTTGAGCGTATAACACTTACATTTACTATATTTCAAAACACAAATTACATAGCACAATTACATTTTTCATCAGTTACATGTGGCATATTTTATCAACAATGAACATTAATCATCATCTCATCCCCCAAAGCGTAAGTGTTCTGTGTGTGTTAATCTGCATGTTGACTGAGGGCTTTTGTTCGTGTATGTGTAGTGCTTCGAGGACTGCTAGTTTTCGTGTGTCATTGGTGGAAGCGAGGATGTGTGTTCTGGACTAGTGTTTTCCTCGTAAGTTCTGTGTTATGTGTAGTGTTCATATGCTGCTTGATGGCTCCATCCTGCAGATGCATGGTGAGCCGTCGAAAACATGTTTTAGAATTGTGAAATGAAAACTATGAGCAAATATTTTATGCTGAAGATGACTGTTGAAAACAATACAGTGGAAACCAGTTCTAATTAATGAGTTTTGGTAACCTTTTAAACGAATTAACGACTGAAATCAAAACCAACGCACAAAAAAATAGAAAAACTCCAAAGAAAAATATCGAACTGCGCGAGTGCTATACAATTCAACCGTCATTGCCTCAAAGAAAACATATTGCCGAACTATTCGAATATATATATATATATATATATATATATATATATGGGGTTATCACAGACATAATTTGATATAGGTGAACACAGAGAAAGTTATTTAAGTTATATTTAGTTTACAGACGTACTGTTGTACAGCTTCATCAGTGTAGGTACATAATTACAAAAATATCAATACAAAATTACAAAGTTCAGCTCGCAGCAGGACACAATATTTCTTAAATGACTTTTACTTTTTCTTATATAACTTAAATCACTTCTTTGTGTTCACCTATTTCACACGCCACCACTATATATATATATATATATATATATATATATATATATATATATATATATATATATATATATATATATATTCTTTCAGGCAGATGTCGTTGAAAAGAATAGCGTTTCGAGTTTTTGAGAGTTTTCGGTTGAGTTTCAGTAACTTGTTGAATATTTTTTGTCTGGTTCGGTAATGGTGTTAAGTACTTCTATTATAGTCATAAGTCATTTTTTTCGACGCGTTTCGATTGTATTATACCAATCATTATCAAGGACAACTAACACTCCATTTTTACTTTGTTACCTACTGAGGCTAATCTTAGTTTACAAAAAGCGAATATTTTCAAGAAGGAGCAGAGGACAATATCTTAGCAACTTTCACTGAGCAAAACCACAAAGCATAGTTTTAACTCATTCATAAATCACAACCATACTAATTGCATTCTAATGCATACTATACCACATACTGTTCAGTGACAGTTCACACACCCCACAGTGCTAGTGAAATGTGTGTATGTTTCTGTATGTTAAGGTGTGGTTTCTGTCGTGTGATGTGTATGGCTTCATGAATGAACAGGCGGTGATGGTCGTGGGCGGAGTCGATGATTTTTGTGTTGTCTTTTAGGAGTTTGTGTGTTGGTTTTGTGTGGTGTTTGTGTAGCCAGTGTTCTATGGGCCCTGTGTGGTCTTGTAGGTGCATGGTGAGGCGGCGTGATAATGTCGTCGTGGTCGCACCAATGTAGAGTCTATCATGAGGCCTGCAATCCTCATGCGGACATTCAAACTGGTACACTACATCACATTATCGTAGAACACCATATACCGTAGAACACTGGCTACACAAACACCACACAAAACCAACACACAAACTCCTAAAAGACAACACAAAAATCATCGACTCCGCCCACAACCATCATCGCCTGTTCATTCATGAAGCCATACACATCACACGACAGAAACCACACCTCAACATACAGAAACATACACACATTTCACTAGCACTGTGGGGTGTGTGAACTATGACTGAGCAGTATGTGGTATAGTATGCATTAGAATGTAATTAGTATGGTTGTGATTTATGAATGCGTTAAAACTATGCTTTGTGGTTTTGCTCAGTGAAAGTTGCTAAGATATTGCCCTCTGCTCCTTCTTGAAAATATTCGCTTTTTGTAAACTAAGATTAGCCTCAGTAGGTTACAAACAAAAATGGAGTGTTAGTTGTCCTTGATAATGATTGGTATAATACATTCGAAACGCGTCGGAAAAAATGACTTATGACTATAATAGAAGTACTTAACACCATTACCGAACCAGACAAAAAAATATTCAACAAGCTACTGAAACTCAACCGAAAACTCTCAAAAACTCGAAACGCTATTCTTTTCAACGACATCTGCCTGAAAGAAGATATATTGCCCAAGTACACGAAAATAATAATAACAGCCGAAAATAAGACTTATATATATATATATATATTATATATATATATATATATATATATATATATATATATATATATATACATATATCCTTATATACTTAGGTACATATGTTTCCATGACATATATCCGATTGAAACAATGAATAGTAATATCTTCGATAGCACCTTGGGAACGCTTTATGATAACAATTAGTGAAAGCGGAGTAACGCGCAGCAGATTCGTGTTTTTTAAGTAGCGCTAGCAGCGGTCGCGTTAGCAAGAATTTGCTAGCGCGCCCACCTCTGTAAATTACCCATGTCTGGTGTTCACCAGCCATGTGTATATCAGCTTTAATGTACTTAGCCATCTCAGTAAATTATGTATGCCATGTCCATTTGCTGCATTGAACCGGCACGTTTTTCAGATCTCAAAAACTATAGTAAAAAAAACAGGTGATTTAGACGTGTGAAGTGGTTGGTAGTTGTATGTTGTTGAAGTATGCAACGGATAAGATGAGCTGTAATTAGGGGTCATATATAATAATTTGCTACTGATCACTGGCTTAGGAATCAATAGATAGGTAAAATAATCATGTAAAATTTGTGTTTACGCATGATCTCG
The DNA here is from genome assembly GCA_034440635.1 of Lepas anatifera. NCBI lineage: Eukaryota > Metazoa > Arthropoda > Thecostraca > Lepadidae > Lepas > Lepas anatifera. Next base: position 227,985 of record JAOTON010000021.1, read on the forward strand.
TTTTAGTAGTCCCTGCTATAGTTCTAAGAAACATCACTTTTGCTATGCCCAGTGTTTGGGGTGTCTGTCCGATTGTCCATCATTTAACAACTGTTCCCCGGGCGCCTAGGTTACCAAGCTTGAAAACATCCCAAATTCTGAACAGGGCCTAGATCCTTGTAAATGTGACCCTTAATTAGTTATTATATCTTCATCATCAATTCGTTATAATTTTATCATATTATCATCATCAATTGATTACGATTTTATTATATCATCATTTCATTATAATTAGCCGTTTTCACAACGTGAATTAAATCTTGGGAGTCTTTTTGAAGGGTTTTTTGGTAGCACTGTAAGATTGCTGTCATTTGTCGGATTTTCACAAGAGTCTTGGGAATTTATTGAGTACAATTATCTGGCACATCTGGCAATGCTTCAGTGTCGCCGGGCAGCCTGTGTTGAGTGTTGCGGATTTTAATAAAATTAAATTCAACTTTAATAAGTCATATAATGAGTGAAATTTGCATCAGTTATACTCCTGCTACCCCAGTCCCTTCTATCACTTATGCTTTTTCTCTCAGCTTGTATATTAGCTGTGTAGTAAGTTAAAACAAAAGGAGTAGTAGGGACTAGGGTAACGTCTGCTCGTGTAATACTCAGGTAAATTTCCAATTACATTGATAAAAAGTTTATTACCTAGGTAACCAACTCGCATACGAGCAGGGATGTCCTAAACAAAGGGTAACAGGCAGAGGAATCCCTAAATGTAAATCAGGGTGGATATTATGCCAAATTTCTGGGGTTGAATGATGTAAGTTTTCTGCATTCTCATTACAATTAATGTGTGGATCCACCCAAATTCTGAGACGTGCTAAATTTGTTGGTGAATTATTTGAACAGCATCATTTGAAGACAAACAATTTGATCCAAACTTTTGTCCCACTGCATGTTATCCCCCTATTTCTAGTCGGAGCATCTCCCCAAATAAAAACTAAGTGGCGACGTCCCGTATCCTTATTGCAGGGTATGGGTGTTTTGACTGTTAGCGGTTTTTACCTTGAAGTGGGCGCAACTGGAAAATTATATTTTATCTTGGTTTCTCACGTCTGCTTGGGTATATGTGCTATGCAACTAGCAATACAAAACATTTTACTTATTATTGGAATAGAGCTATATCTGCTTTTCAGGCCAGGTCAGGCTTTCTTGATTGGCTGCAAGGTGGTTCCATGTGAAATACAGGATATGTACAGATTATCCTTGTTTTTAAAATATACCCACAGACAATAATGCTAATTCATCATAATAAGATGGTGTAGCTTTGTTGGTTGCATTGCTCATTTACCAAAAAGATCCTGGGTTTTCTGAGATAACTAAACAGTAACTAAAGGAGTTTCCTGATGTTGATTATTTTGTCATGCTATTGGGATTCATCCTTTGATACCTTAAAAGTATCAAGCTATAAAGTGGTGCAGTATCAGGCTTAACTTTGGCATCATTTGTGAATTCTGTGTGACAGCAAGTCACTTGGTGCCCCACATTGGCGCCCCTTCTAGTCAGCGGCACTGTCACATAATTTTTACACGGTGGACTGACCCGAGCTGGTGCTAACTGGAGAAAGCCAATTTTGAGCATATTTAGTACCTGACAGCATTAATGATGACTGACCAAAAATTTTGGGGGGACATCCCCCTGGTTGGCCAACAAGGGAGATGCCTCCCCCCGTTTTCAGCTCCTATGCTTCTAGTGATGTGAACCAAAGTTTGAGGTTGACATGCTGGGTGAATCAACCCCACATGCTTCAGCAAGCTTGGCTTTGCACATTAGACATCCACAACGGACATTTATTGAGTATTTACTCCAGGCAAATACAATGGATGGTACTATTCTATGCAGAGTGAGAAGTTGAGGTACATTGCTTTTACCATTATTGTACCATGCTAAATTCACTGACACACTGCCCATTTCACCATGTTGACCTACAAACCCCAAAGTATGTTTGGTGAGCTATCGCCGATGGAGTTGGCCGCCTACCGGAGATTGCGGGGCAACTTGCCGGTCGTGGCATTGTGAGAAGGTATTCGGCGGCGGCGGCTTCCCCACCTGGGCCTGCGACAACGGTAGTCGCCTGGGTAACTGTGGCCCATCCCGGACCAGCGGCGGCGACGGCCCAACCCGGGCTAGCGGCGGCTCCTTGGAACAGCGGTGGCCCCCTCTGATTCAGTCGGTCCTCGCCATACTCGTGAACGTGACACCGGCGATGTATCGACGAAGAAGTTCGATGAGCCGATGTGCAGTCTACGGCGTCATGGTCTCCCCCTTCCCAACTATCCATCGCCTCGCGCCTCACGAACACCGTCGCCTCCCGCCTCCCGCCTTGCTAGTGCCGTCGCCCTCCGCCTCACCAGTGCTGTCACCTCCCACCTCACTAATTCCGTCACCTCGCGTACACCGATCTAGGGGGTGGGGGTAGGATAGACCCTCGGCGCCTTCTGAAATGGTCACGGCAACCCCTAAAAGTTGAATTGCGCCCCCTAAAATGTCGCTTCCCACCCACCACCCCCCTAGTATGCGAGAATCAGTGCCCACCGATAGGATTTTGCGCCCACCTGAAAAGTTTTGCAGGCAAATAGCGGCACACACTGGAAAGGTGCCCCCGACGATTGGCAATCTCGGAGCCGTCCATGCCTTCCCGGGGGTGCCATCCGGACCAGGGGGCGCATTTTTTGACCGGAAAAAATATTTCAGGCGGGCGCAAAATCCTAGCAATGGGTGCCGATTTTCGCATCCTTGGAGAAAGGGTGGAAAGCGACATTTCAGGGGGCGCCATCAACCCTTCAGGCGGCGCCGCAACCATCTAGGGGCATAGGCAGGGGTGCCGCCACGGAATTTTGGCAGGGGGGACAGACCCGGGCTAGTGCTGATCGCGGGAGGCTAATTTTGAGCATATTCGGTAACTGACAGCATTAATGGCCATTGACCCAAAAATTTGGGGGACGTCCCCCCTGGTTGGCAAACAGGGGGGACGCGTCCCCCCGCTTTCAGCGCCCATGCATAGGCAGATCCAGGGGTGGGGCACGTACCCCTCCGATTGACCCTCTGCACCCCCTGAAATGGTCACGGTGCCCCCTAAAATTTCGGTTCCCCCAGAATGTGAAAATCGGCGTCCACCGATGGGATTTGGTGCCCACCTCATAGGTTTTTTTCTGGTCAAAGTGGCGCCCCCTGGTCCGGATGGCGCCAACCCGGAAAGGTACCCCCTGATCGGTCATCCTGGATCCGCCTATGATCCAGAGGAGCATATGGTCGATCAGAGGGGCACCTGCCCCTTTAATTGACCCCCAATCTGTATGATAGGAATCTGACTGTATCCTGACTATATCTGCCTGACTGCGGCAAGAAATTGGTAACCATAAAATAATTTCAATCAAATATTCAACTTTTGTTCCTAAAATACATGTAACATAACGATCGTAGCTCACATACCGTGAGTTAACATTCATTAGAGAGAAAACTTGGCGTTGCGTCATTATCGCCCAAGTTTCCCGAACGCGGCCTTTCTCCAGGGCCTTGAGCGCGGCCATGCTGCTCTCAGTAAACTGTCCGGTGATTGGTTCTTGGCCATGACGTAGTTAGTGACGTCAAGCTGGCATCTCGTGCCTACGTAGCCGACCTCAAAATTCGCTTCTGCATATGGAAGCCTTTGAAAAATCCCTCCAGACAAATCTGGAGACCGAAAAGACCGGATCTAGAGGCTTGGGAGACTTTTGAAAAAACCGACCCTGGAGGTCGGTTTTTTCAAAAAGACCCCCAAGATCTTGGGATATTTCTAAAATATATATCCATCAATTTAGATTTATTTATGGAATTTAATGCCAGGAAAAGCTCAGAATCAAGATATTTAGGGTCATTGCTTTCAATTTTGGGTAAGCATATTTCTCTAACTTCTATAGTTTCACTGAAATGAATGCCGGTTTTTTTGGCTTGGGAAATGTTAAAAAAACTACCAAAAGTCTCCCAAGGTTGATTTCAATTTATTGACGTTGTGAAAACGGCTATTGTATCATATCACCATCAACTAATTATGATTGTTCGCTTAATTATAAAGTGTATGCCAAGTTAAAGCTGCAGTCCCATCCTTGAGCATGGTTCCATTTCTTGTCGAAACCCTGCTTAGAGAATTTCGGATCCACAGAGCAATTTTGGAGGTGGCTTAACCTTCGCCCGGGTGGGGGGTCTTTTTAGACCCCTCCCCTCGGGTTTTTCGAAGCGACCAAAAAACGGCGGCGGGCAGCGCCGCCAAACTTAGTATAGCTGTTCCTTCATTATTTATACATCTTTCCTGAAAATTTTAGCTCAAGGTCATATCAGGTCAGGTCATCAGGCCAGGTGAAGTGACCTTACCTAAAAAATGCTTAGGACTGCATAACGAAAAGGAGGGGTAATCGATCAAGTTAAAACTCATACCACATATTGGGCCCACCAGGAGCTACAACATGTTCCGGGATTTTTTACATGGTAGCGGTTGCCAGATCGTGACATCATCCACAGGCTGATATTTATTTCTTTTTCTAGAGGATTATTTTTGAAAACAAAATATTGAGCTTATTGTACATTTTTCAGATGAATCATGAGTGGTTTCATTATTTTTGTCTAAAAGTACGCCTAATTTCACTAAATTCCAGGATTCGACTAAGGTGCCACATTCCCTTTAAGAATGGCGCCTCGCCCCCTGGGAAGGTGCCCCCCGATCGGCAATCCTGGATCCGCCTATGATGACGGCCCAAGGACAAAGGCCTACACCTGCTAGAAGCAGGCTCAAGGGAGTGGAAGGAGGCATAAGCAGAACTGGAGATTGCCCCACAGCCGGTCTGCAAAGTATGGCAGCAGGCCAGATGAGTCGCGCCAGCCATCTAAAATTCTCACACCACCATCCTCCAAAAATTCGCACCAATCTGCCACATACCAGGGAAAAATGCACCCATTCCTACCCCTACAATGCAATGCTAGCTCAATCATTAGTCAGTTAATTTAAGGCTTTTTATAAGGCCCCTCGTGTGTCTTAATAGCCATTCAGCAATTATTTGTTCATTTTAAGTGTCACTAACCTCGCAAATTCGCACCAGGTTGATACAATTCGCACCACTCGGTCCTGTCTCCAAGGGCACTCGCACCGACGAGATCTCGTCGAAAATGTCATACTTTGCACACTGGCCTCACAGCCGCTTACCAAATGGATGTGAATGGAAGTCAGATGGCTGAAAATGTCTGCAACAGACAGCAGCATTTGAGCCTATCTTCTTCCCAATTTTCCGTTTCAACTTCCACTGCTCGGATAGCACCTTATCCTGAGGAAACTTGTGAAAGCTGAGACTTCGACACTTTCTTCGGAAGGATACACACTGAGGAACGCAGCAGTTCTGATTGGATCTAATGGTTATCCGTCTCTTCTCCATTTTCTTTGAACTTTCCAAGATTATAACAAACAAGAAAATAACGCCAGTCTTCAATATTCACGTCCACCCAACGTCACGTGAAACCACACTCTTTCACAACAACGAGTTCACCACGACTGAAAATCCGTTACAAACCAATTGGGTTTATTTAAAAATGCGCCGGATATGAAGCAGCCACGCCAGACGGCAGACCCTCTCCTGGCGCTTCCAAAAAAATCCGCCAGGTGCCAACACTTTCGATGACCGAGGCCAATTGTCGCGTCCTTCCAGCGCAACAGCTGACGAAGGCTGCAGTTCTGCCATAGCAAGGGAGAGAAAGCCGTTGCTATGTCCACTCTCTGTATGTAGCTCTGTGCCTGAAACAACTTTTAATCACCTTTTGATCTAGCCAATACATTTTTTCGCGTATCTCCCTTTAAGAAAATCATCTGAATTACTCGTGATCTAAAGCTAAACGTGCCGCTGCTGTTCCCCACCTGAAGAAACCTGATTTAAAATTCTGCGGCGAATGATCGCTTAAAATATATGCTGCCTCTAATGCTTTTCTTATTAGTTTTGTCATGTCACTTTTAAGTATTTTAGCTTTCTCCCATTTTGGTAAATAGTTTCAATTATCGATATGTCTCACTACGCTGCTATTTTCGGAATGGTTTTTAACATCTCGTTTATGCTCGCTGAGTCTTGTCGAAAGGCCTCGTCTAGTTTCTCCGATATAAGATTTTTGGCATGGTCCGGAGCAGAGAATTTTGTAAATGACACTGTTTGTATTAATAACTTGCTTCTTCTTCTTTAACAGGTCGCCTATATTCTTTCCGGAGTGGATGCATATTTGGACTCCTTTCCCTTTAAACACAGATGAGATGGCTTCGGCATGTGCTGAGTTCGGTATCGTTATGCTTCTCTTTTTTGTTTCTCTTGTGTCGTTTCTTTCGTTGTTTCGTTCTTCATTCTTTTCCCCGCTTTCTTTTTCTTCGGCTTCTTTATTTTCTTCGCCTTCTCTCGCAGTTGAATCAGTAATCCTTTTGGGTATTTTGGGTAAGTTAAAAAGTACTTCAAAAATGTGGTTCATCTCTTCTTTCAAAAACTTTTCACTACAAATTCTAAGGGCTCGTAGAAAAAAACCTAAAACCACTCCACTTTTCACTCTTTTGCTATATGCTGAAAAATAGTGAATGTACCTAGTCTTCCTTGCAGGTTGGTCTCCTGTAGACTTTTAATTTTTACGTGGTCCGGTCGTCGCATGATAAGTAAATCTAAAAATGGGAGTGTGTTATAGTTTTATTTTTCTATGGTGAATTGTATGTTTGGGTCCACTTCGTTTAGAGCGTTCAGCTTTTCTTCTAGATTTGTTTCCTTCGGCACAACAACTAATACATCATCTATATACCTTTTCCATGTACATCCAGGTCCTAAAATTTTTTGAAACAGCTCTCCTCCAGTTTTTCCATGTACAGACATGCTGCGACTGGGCTTAGGGGTGATCCCATAGCTAATCCACTTTTTTGTCTACATTCTTCCCCCTCAAAAGCAAATGTATTGAAGTGCATGCATAATGAAACAAGTGATATATATATATATATATATATATATATATATATATATATATATATATATATTATTGAAGTGCATGCATAATGAAACAATATATATATATATATATATATATATATATATATATTTCTAAACACTTTTATTTAGGGCAATCCTTTGTCACTTATGCTACCTAACTTTACGCACACTTATCTTAACCTGGGCCCCAGGGGGCCTAGGTTAAGATAAGTGTGCGTAAAGTTAGGTAGCATAAGTGACAAAGGATTGCCCTAAATAAAAGTGTTTAGAAATATGTTAGAATATGTATGTAAGTTTAATTTAAAAACCAGTATCGTGTCTTTTTCTTGATGGTGCCCTCCTGAGCTATCAGCATGAAATTTTAAACTAAGATTTGTCCATGCTGTTTAAGAATTAAGAGCTAGTATATATATATATATATATATATATATATATATATATATATATATATATATATATTAATGTTTTGGAAGCGGCAGTGTACGTTCATCCAAAAGGTTTACTGTTTCTTCGATCATTTCTAAGGCTACTGTAATAGGCACGTTCGTGAAAAGGGATTTGACATCGAAGCTGGCTATTTTCTTGTTTTTCACATCGATGTTTTCAAGAGTGTCCATGATCTCAGAAGAGTTCTTAACGTGACTACCACTGATGATGCCCAGAGATCTCGAAAGGGGTTTTGCAAGAACTTTGGCTAGCTTGGTGTTAATGTTAACAACCATTCCGAAAATAGCAGCGTAGTGAGACATATCGATAAGTGCAACTATTTACCAAAATGGGAGAACGCTAAGATACTTTAAAGTGGCAAGGCAAAACCAATTAGAAAAGCATTAGAGGGAGCACTTGTTTTAAGCGATCATTCGGCACATAACTTTAAATCAGGTTTCTTCAAGTGGGGAACAGCAGCGGCACGCTTAGCTTTAGATCACGAGTAATTCAGATGATTTTCTTAAGTATTCCAAGGCGGTTCAAAGTCAAGATTCCTTTTCCTTTTTGGTTCAAAGTTTTTTTCAGTGATCTGTTTCGAACTTTAGTTTTTTATGTGTCTTTACAGTGTTTTTTATGTGAGTTTAATCTACTGACGAAGGAACTCTGATTCTGAAACGTCTAGTGTTCAAAAGTTAATAAAGTAACTGTTTGATAAAGAGCTCTATTGTCCGTGTGGCGAATTTAATTTTAAAACTTCTGCGTTTGGACTGTATCTTCCAGTCGATTGACAAATGTATTAACATATGATGTATATATACATGTGTGTCACATCCCGGGTTATTGTTTAATTGTTTCAGATCAAGCTGCTCCTAACGTTTTCTTGTGGCCTCAGCGACGAGGAGTTGGAAGAGATCTGCAGCCAGCGGCTGAAAGTGGACGCTTGCTGGGGTCACAAGGTAGCGGTGGAGTGCACGGTGAAAGTGGTGACAAAGGCCGCCAAGGCAGTAGTTGGGAAAGATCAGTGGCACGGCTTCATCTGTGGCCGACTCCGCCACCATCAGCAGATGGCATTTGCTTCAAGTTAACAGTCTGGGCCCAGCTATTTAACACAAGAATAGCGCAGCACACGGGATGCGATGCTCACATGGAACTTTTGCCAGCGCGTGTCGCGATGGCGTGATAATATTCGACGAGGTGTGTTGGAACCAGTGGCGGATATAAGGGGGGATTAAGGGGTCAGGCCCCTACCCTGAAATGTCAGTGTGCTTATACTTAATGCGTAGTCGCAGGCTGTTCTGAGGCAATGGTAGCGGAGGTTTGAGCCCCTAGCCCCCTTCCCCCACATTGAAGTCCTGGGTCCACTACTGGTTAGAGCATTTAGAATTCAGAATAGATCATTATTTAGAATAACCACCGTGTGGTTATTCTAAATCGTGCATCGCCTCAAACAAGCCCGACTGCAGTATCTCGTTTGCGTGCCGGTGATATTAGTGAGGCGATACTGATTTTAGGACCATGTTAGCACCACCTATAACGCCTGATATTAGACTTCAGCCGGTTGGAATCGATGCTTGATGACAGCACGCACTCCTTCCATCGGTTTCATAGTCAAACTAAAAAAGTTACGTCAAGATGGTCCCGGCGGTACCGCACAGGGCCGTATGAAGGTCAATTAACGATAACTGTAGAAAAGTTAAGCCTAAAAGCAATAGCCCAAACTTATGTTATTTTAAAGTTTTTGAAACATTTTCGAAGCTCTGGGGACAGCTCCTGACCAGCTTAGCAAAAGGACAAACATTAGTACCTAATCCCGCCACCAGGTTCGCTGGTATTTTGGAATGTATCTAACTGTACTATTTTAAAAATTTTAATTGGGATGGACTTCTCTCAGGTTAAACTAGATGTTTTAAGAACGATAGAAAATTCTGAAAATTTGAAAACGGGTCTGAAAGGTACAATGAACCCTCGCCCCGGTGAGGGTGTTTGAACACCCCTCTCGGTTTCTTTCGGTGGCATGAAAAAACAGCGGCGCGAAGCGCCGCTGCACTTGGCACACCTTATTCTTGATCAATTCTGAAACTTTCTACAAAATTTTAAGGTTTGGTCATATCAGGCCAGGTCACGAGTGCACGTCACGTGACCTCACCTCCAAAAATGTTGAAGGTAGCATAAGCAAGAAAAGGGTGCATCTATCGAATTAAAACTTGTCCCACACATTGGACCCACCGAGTAGTACAACATGCATTCCGGGATTTTTCATATCGATGACCTAAGGCCAGGAACGGATCATGACCTTTCCATTGGATAAGCATGGGAAAACAGGCATTGGCCTGCATTTGTGTATATACAGCTGAGAATGCCTTCATATTCTCCAAATCGTAGTATCCTGGGCCCCTTTTAGGTCCATGCTGCAATTCTTAACTTGTGACCTCTGGGAGGCCATCTAGGCTACTTAAGCAGACTTTCACACTTTGGTCAATAACATTGCAGAAAACGATACGAAAACGAACAGAAAACGACGATAAAGCTTTTATTTTGATACCACAACGTTTAGAATACATTATAGAGATATTATAGTATAGATAGATTATATTATAGCTAGATTATATTATAACGAGTCGATTGAAGTGCATATGTACTATGCTAGCTCAGATAGTGACCTGGATCTGACCTCATGCCAGGTCATTGTTGTGTTTTGACCTAGTATAGTCATACTATACATCATTTGATTCGCCGTAGCGAGAGGAAGCGAATGGTGCCTAACCAGGGGCTCCGCCACGGAATTTTCGCAGGGGGGGACGGACCCGGGATGGTGCTGACCGGGGGAGGCGAGTTTTGAGCATATTCGGTACCTGACAGCATTAATGACGATTGACCCAAAAACTTTTGGGGGGACGTCCCCCCTTGGTTGGCCAACAGGGGGGACGCGTCCCTCCCTCGCCCCCCGCTTTCGGCGCCATGTGCCTAACAATTATTCTAGCTCAACTCTGTCAGACGCTAGGGCCAGAAATTATTTTCTAACATGCCACCTTCTTTGACCTGTCCTGACCTCAATATTGACCAGAGTCAAAAAGTGACAGATGTAGTTTCGTCATGAATTTGTATGAGCTATCCACCAGTGTTCACATTTTTTCGGTATCTTGTATAGGACCCGAGTTCGAGGGAGGTTTTAACACCCCCATGGCAAAGGTGGCTCGGAGGCCCACTAAGCGGTGGGCCGTGTTAATGCAGGTGTTAATGAATTTCCTACTGTTCTCCATAGCTTCTCATTCCGTTTTGATATTTCCACAAAACTACCATCTATCTGCTGACAGATAATCCTTGCAACATAAGGGAGCTTCTGGTCATTGAAAATTCAAACCTTAATGTTTGTAACAAGGCTCAACCATGTAGTTAAATATGCCCATTTGGTAAGTTTCTAATCCATTGATTACTAAACGTAACATCATGTGACAAAATTGACATCTCGACATCGGATTAGTGATATAACTTGTTTTAAAGAGTCAAAGTTCATCAATGAAGGTCACATCGTAGACTATAGTCTAACAATATGACCCTCCTTGTATAGGTACAAGTAATTAATATATCTCAAATTTGCTTGCTATCAAACTGTGCTTGGCAACAGTTTTGTAAATACAACTCCATAATATCGCGGCTGTTATACGGACAACAAAAGTCAGTTTTGCACTGTACTTCTTGCGGCCACGAATCACCTACGTTCGAGAACTTCACTCTGCTCTCTTTACCGTTGGCCTCAGGTCCAGGGACACCCACACAGAACAGTCTCTACCAGTGCCTCCGACAGTACGTCCATGGTGATCTCATACCAGATTGGATGTGTTCTTACTGTGGACGGAAACAAGATGCCCACAAAAAGCTCGATATTTTCCGATTGCCCTCCGTATTGATCATGCACATCAAGCGGTTTACCTACAGCGGCAACACACTGCACAAGGTACACGCTCATGTATCTTTCCCACTTTGTGACCTCGATCTCAGCCAGATGGTTTCCGGCCCTCCACAGTTTTCTGGCGGCCTTGTGTATAATCTTTACGCAGTGATACAAACGTTACATCTATTAATCTTCATTTTCCTGTATGACTTTCTGTACATTTTGTCTTCTAGTGTTTTTCAGAATAGAAAAATTTTATAGAATACAACTACTGACATATCTCAAATTGATTAATTCTCTTATCTCAATTTTTCGGTGAAAAAACGAAATTGGTCCTTCACGTATCCAATTTCAATCGTGTAGTTGTGCGTCTTTTATCTATGTACTCTCACGAAGCCACAAATGTGAGATATTAGTCTTGAAATATTTAGTCGTCTCTTTTTACCTTTTCAAACTTTGATGGAAAGGTTAATCAATTTGTTAGTCGGATTGATGATATAATATTAAAAATCATCGGAGGTGGATACTGGAAAGTAAAGGAAGTGATATAAAGTTCTCAATGTGTAAGAAGCATGCATTCATGCCCCTTGGCTATCAATATTTTTACCTTGCCAAACTGCCAATATTTTTTTACCTTGCCAAACTATCATTCACCCATGTCAAACTGAGGGGGAGGTCTGATTAATTTCGTTTCCCTATCCTGCCAAGTTAATTTTGTCCTCTTGTCCCGCCTACTAATTAGTCGCGGTCAGAACCGAATCCATGCAAAAGATGCTTGTCTCATACCTTTTGCGATGAAAATGAGGCTTGTATATGAGTGAAATCCTACCAAGATACACAACTTGAGCAAGTCTATGGAATTTTGTAATTTTGAAACCCAGTCCTAGGAGCATGGTAAGATTACCTTTGTTCCTCGTGGCTGTCCTATGAGAACCTACACTCACCTTGCGAGAATAGAATCCAATTACATTAGGAATCCTCTATTTGAGCTGCTGTATTATGTGAAGCTATAAATGAACTATCACGTGACATCTCATTATAAATATCCAAGCGTTATGACTCTTTCAATATTGTTACAGACGGATTTATTTTTAGGATTTCACCAAGCAAGAAATATAGATCAAATAAATAAACATATACTCAATTGCCACGTAGCTCGCCTATGTAGCTCGTGTGCAAATTGAAGGCTTAACGAGCATTGGATCGCTTTGCAGTTTGAGCTACGAAGCCTACATAACATCCACATTCAACAATGAGGTAAGCTCAACCACTGGAGCCGCCCTGCTATGTTTTGATATAATTATCTAAGGACAGACAGTTCACACTCGTTCCAGATAACAGGATTACCGCAATCGCATGGATAGATGGTAATCTTGGGACAGGCTAACGAGGTTTACCGAGGCCGAGTCTGTCCCAGCGACCAGGCTACACACCAGAGGCGGGTCAATGTCGGTGACGCTAAATGAAAAGTCATCGGAGCCCGGTGTCGATAGCCGTCGGTTGCAGCACGCACTCCCAACCTCAGAGGCAGTAGCACTCCCGACCTCAGAGGCAGTAGCACTCCCGACCTCAGAGGCGGTAGCACTCCCGGTCTTAGAGGCAGTAGCACTCCCGACCTCAGGGCCGGTAGCACTCCCGACCTCAGAGGCGGTAGCACTCCCGGCCTTAAAGGCGGTAGCACTCCCGGCCTAAAGGCAGTAGCACTCCCGACCTCAGAGGCAGTAGCATCCCCGACCTCAGAGGCGGTAGCCGTCGGTCGCGGCACGCACTCCCGACGTCAGAGGCGGTAGCACTCCCGGCCTTAAAGGCGGTAGCACTCCCGGCCTAAAGGCAGTAGCACTCCCGACCTCAGAGGCAGTAGCATCCCCGACCTCAGAGGCGGTAGCCGTCGGTCGCGGCACGCACTCCCGACGTCAGAGGCGGTAGCACTCCCGACCTCAGAGGCAGTAGCATTCCCGACCTCAGAGGCGGTAGCCATCGGTCGCGGCACGCACTCCCGACCTCAGAGGCGGTAGCACTCCCGACCTCAGAGGCAGTAGCATTCCCGACCTCAAAGGCGGTAGCCGTCGGTCGCGGCACGCACTCCCGACCTCAGAGGCGTAGCACTCCCGACCTCAGAGGCAGTAGCATTCCCGACCTCAGAGGCGGTAGCCATCGGTCGCGGCACGCACTCCCGACCTCAGAGGCGGTAGCACTCCCGACCTCAGAGGCAGTAGCATTCCCGACCTCAGAGGCGGTAGCCGTCGGTCGCGGCACGCACTCCCGACCTCAGAGGCGGTAGCACTCCCGGCCTTAAAGGCAGTAGTAATCCAGGCCCAGAGGCAGTAACACTCTGGGCCTGAGAGGCAGTAGCAATCCCGGCCTCAGAGGCGGTAGCACTCCCGACCTCAGAGGCGGTAGCACTCCCGACCTCAGAGGAAGTACCATTCCCGTCCTCAGAGGCGGTGGCATCCCGACCTCAGAGACGGTAGCCGTCGGTTGGACACGCGGTCGCGGGCTCAGAGGTAGAAAAGGGGCCTGACTGTCACCGGGGGAATTTTGAAACTGCATATGAGTCTCCAGAAGTACTGAGGTTTGGCACACAACAAAATAGTATTTTCAGAGTGCTCAGGGTCATCCTGCACCATTCAAGGAGTATTGGCATTGTCAATTTCCTGATATGGCAGGACAACTCAATTCAATGCATATAAGAATTGAAAGAGGAAAAGGGAAGATACAGTCAACCTGGGTCTCACATTTGAATGCGCGATGTATGTACATACATACATTGTTTGAGCTCGGCTTTGATATCTTTGGGACATACTTATATTACAGCTGATGCACATTTGCTGTCCAGAACGGGCGCATACAAACCCTGCTACATAATATTTCGGCCATTCAAGCTCTAAAACTACTCACTCGGTTTTGGTTTAAAGCTCAACCAGGGTGTTTGATCTTCGCAGACCTTGCCAAATCAAGGTTTTTTTAAACAATACACTTCCCCCATTCTCACACTCCAAGCGCCTCAAGCTGTAGCCTTGAGTTCCTGCTAGCGTGCTTCATGTGAGTATTTCTGTCTCCAACATTGCAAGCGAGTTAGTATATTTTTTTACTTCTGCCTGGCTTGCCATGTGGCTCTAAAACCAGTTTTCCACATGGAAAATTCAACCTGAAAATAACGATGAGGAATGAAGGTGCTTGGATTTCAAAGTTAACAACTATTGTCCGTCGAATTTTCATTTGGGGGCCGGGTAAGCTAGTAGCTTCATTACAAGTGTCTTCAGATCGGACAGCATAGCTGTGGGTTCAATCCCCACGGCGGGAAACCGCCTCCCTTGTCTGATCTGATCCAGTGGAGAGGATCCTTAAAGGGAATGTGGTACCTTGGTCGAATCCTGGAATTTAGTGAAATTAGGCGAGCTTTTAGCCGAAAATAATGAACCCACTCATTATTTCTCTGAAAAATTTTCAATAATCTCAATATTTTGTTTTTAAAAATACTCCTCTAGGAAAATAAATAAATATCAGCCTGTGGATGATGTCACGATCTGGCAACCACTACCATACTTGAAATGCTTCAAGGACTTCGATTGGCTGATGCTCATCGTGACGTCAGCATATTTCGTCACACCAGTAGCTCAAAACAATGGCCGCCCGGCGAGGAGCTGATGAGGGGGCTGGTGTCAGGTAGGTTTTAGTTTTTTTCTACGGAAATATCGAGTTCCAAGATAAATGATATATGGAGTACCAGATTTTCCGACTTACTTTACAACTTGGCTATCTCAGTTAAAATCACGTTATTAAGATGCCACATTCCCTTTAAGCACCCACGCCAATACGTACTCCCTGTAATTGGGCAAGTGTGTCTGTTGGGAGTGCCCAAAATAAAATAGAATAATATAGACAAATAGGCGAATGTCGTACTTTATTCTAATTTGTGTTTTTATTTTTGCCTCGCAAGACGATGTCAAGAAGATGAGCCATTTTAATTCCATGTTTAAAATAGTGATTCGGAACGTCCGAAACCGGTCAAATAATCTGTGAATGATATCAAATGCATATCTTTGATACCAGCAATAAAAATACAGAAAAATCAACAGTCAGGTTTCTCCAGTCTTTCATGACACTTGACTTAAGAATAGCCAAGTCATTCCATAATGATGTATATGAGCTGAAAAAATCTTGTAGTACTCCCATGCCTTCTGATAATGGCTCGATATCATGTATTTTCTCAAAAGTGAATGAAGTTGTTTTAGTTTTGACAGATCATCTGGGCGCTGTGGCTGGTAGTTGCGCTGTGTACCAGATCTGCTCCGTTGATGAGTCATCAACAGAGCTCAGCCCGGCAGCCCCCACGCTGGTGGTAGCCGACGTTAGACAAATCTCCCGCTGGTCCCCCACTATTCAGTACACATTCCCTACCTGCTCTTAATAATACCTGACAAAAGAACAACAGCCACCCCGGCCATGTCCAATTGGCATCAGCCCTGCTACTGTGGCACGGGATCGGGCAGGATGTTGATGTTGTAGCCGGTGCTCATCAGCGGCGCGCCCCTCGGCGCCGCGGGTCAGGCAGCCTTTGACGCTGCCCGTCGCCGCCGGCGCCCTCATCGATTTTAATTTCATCGCCGGCCGCGAGGTATAAGCGGTGGCCTAATGTCTTATTGATCGGAGGCCGGCCGTTGTTTCGAGGCAGGAACAGCCGGGCGAAGACATACCGGCGGCAGCGCCGGCAGGGCTGAGATACTTCAGCCGCAGGTGAACAGTGTCTGTCTGCTTCAGCGCTGGCTGCTATACCGACGCATGTCCATGGACTGTACTGCTGCTGTCGTCAGACACTAGTCCGGAAACTTTCCCAAGCACAGCCCCAGTACTTTGCTGAGTCGGTACTTTTGCACGCTTGGATAAATCACTAGGCTGGTGTGTAATGGGCACTGAAAGGTACATCCAGCCACAGTTCCAATGCATCATTAGAGATGTATGGATTACCGTTGAGATTCTCAGTCAAAATTTATTGAAAAGAAGTGACATTTTTATAGTATGGTTTAAACTGAGTTAGCAGTTTTACAGCGTGTCAAGAAACCATTATCGGCACATTTAATTTCACCAAAAGCTTTCTTTAATAAATGTCTGTTCCTTTAAGTTCAAAATAAAGTGTTGTGCTCCGATTTCAAGTCATGAAAGAATCCCTTTCCACCTGGCAACGCATGGCACGTGATAAACCATAACAAATGACCTGGCTTTCGCAACGTTACATGCCACGAGAAGCCAGCTTAGCTGAGCTTCGTAATTACACGCGATGCTTGGGTCAACACAGGCTAGTAAGAAAAGAGCCGACAGTATAGTTTTTAGCGATTTAAGGTAAAGTGAAGTGTAGTTTCCTCATTTTCAGGCCGAGTTTGTCCATAACTTTTTTATTTCTACAAAGTGGTCGTAAGAAGGTGCTCGGAATGAGAAAAATCTAGGATGAGTCCGGGGTCAGCTTCGGGGCTTCAAGACGCTCCTGCTACTGCTTCGGACACCCTGCATTATGGTATTGGTTTGACCTCAACAACGTTTCCCACCTTTCAGTGCATGCTAGAATTCACTTTTTATGGTTCTGTCGCTTTTGTTCGTTCCCACATTCTCACAAGGCCCAGTATGGGTAGCTTTGTGGGATATATTTCTTAATTTCGGTGGCTATGGCTAAAAAGTTATTGGACAAATAAGCTAGAAACATGCTCCCCAAATGTCAGAGCAACATGCGCTGACCTTTAAGCCGATTTCTATTTGAAACCTGGGACAAATGGTGCCATTTGTTGCACATAAGCAGGCGCTCCGCGGCCGTTTTCAAGCTGGGGAGAAGAGTCCGAGAGAGGCCTCTACTTCAGGCGCCTCCTACCTGTAGAGTAGGATGACCCCTTTTCCAACTTTTGTTTGGAAACACTGCTCCCAGGGTGTTTTCTGATGTATTTTGGGGCGCTGATTCCGAATATTACCTCAGAATTGCAAATTTGTAAAATTTCGAGACCGCGCATGACGAATGAAAATTCTCACAAATACCAAATTTCGAGCATTTGACTGCGTAAGTCCAAAATCGGTCAGCAAAGTAGTAATGTTATCCATCTCACGGTATTTCGGATAGTTTGCAGTCATTTCAGCATTAAAATCCTGGGTCAAGCTCATATATACTGTGTGCCACAGGGTTTTAAATATATCTCTTTTGTTGGCAGCACCAATCGCAGCGCCACCTGTGGAAATATTGAGAAGATAGGTAATGCAATCTAATAGACGTTGTATTAATGAGGAAAATAGCGAGAGTAAAATGACATTTCTGTCATCGGGGTATCATTGTAACTGTATTCCAAAATTTACCAAATTTCCCTCCGTGGGCAGTTGTCTATGGAGCTTTCTCTTTATAGATCGACCATTGAAAGTACGTATCTCCACTTCGAAACACCTTTCCAAATCCTGCTGATCTTGGAATTCGAAGGGCTCGAAGAGTGAATCAAGTGATCGTGTACATTAAATGGTGTCGAATCAGTATTTGGTCAACGCAAAAACATTCTGTCCAGTTCACTCCCGGAGACAACTGGATATTTTGCTTCGTATCTGCCCTGGGCAGCGCTACCCAGAATTGGCTGCCCTGCTGTTAAAGAAGTGGCCGCCCTGCCGATTCGTGCCTTCGACAGCGGAACCTGCCTCTGGCGTTGATCTCACTGCACGTTGAATGGACTGTGTGTTGTTCGGCACGCCAGTCGTTTGCCACGTTACCAAACACTCATCTAGCCGGTTTGCATCCAGGAGTTTGGTGCGGCTCAATATCAGCTAAGGTGGCAACGTCTCGAATGTCGCTCATTTCCGTATGGCATATCGCACTGAGGTTTATGACGCATGTGCCATGCGTCGTAGATATCAGACCAAAGTGGGATCTGATACTTGTCCCGCTCCATCTGGCTGAGCAGGCCAGTCGGCAACGCGGTGTTTGAGACACAGTAATCTGAAGGTGGTCCAGGAAAAAAGTGCCTTCGCCTTCGTGCCTTCGCCAGAGGCAGGTTCCGCTGTCGAAGGCACGAATCGGCAGGGCGGCCACTTCTTTAACAGCAGGGCAGCCAATCCTGGGTAACGCTGCCCAGGGCAGATACGAAGCGAAATATCCAGTTGTCTCCGGGAGTGAACTGAAGAGAATGTTTTTGCCTTTATCAAATACTGACTAGACACGATTTAATGTGCACGATCACTTGATTCAGTCTTCGAGCCCTTCTGTTTCCAAGGTCAGCAGGATTTTTGAAAGGTGTTTCAAAGCGGAAATACGTGTTTTCAGCGGTCGATCTATAAAGAGAAAGCTTCGAAAGTTGAAACATGACAATGATTTGGTTTCACAAGCACTTGTTAGTTGTTGGCGCTTCCGTAAATATCGAAATAATCTGATCAGCAATTCAGACCAGCCCATTCAATTCCATAGACAACTGCCCACAGAGGCAAATGTGGTAAATTTTGGAATACAGTTACAATGATACTTCGATGACAGAAACAGAAATTTCGTTTTACTCTCGCTATTTTCCTCGTTAACACCACGCCTGTTAGATTGCATTACCTATCTTCTCAATATTTCCACAGGTGGCGCTGCGATTGGTGCTGCCAACAAAAGAGGTATATTTAAAACCCTGTCGCACACAGTATATATAAACTTGACCCGGAATTTTAATGCTGAAATGACTGCAAACTATCAGAAATACCGCGAGATGGGTAACATCACTGCTTTGCTGACCGATTTTGACCTTACGCAGTCAAATGCTCGAAATTTGGTATTTGTGAGAATTTTCATTCGTCATGCGCTGTCTCGAAATTTTACAAATTTGCAATTCTGAGGTCATATTCGGAATCAGCGCCCCAAGATACATTAGAAAACACCCTGGGAGCAGTGTTTTCAAACAAAAGTTGCAAAAGGGGTCATCCTACTGTAGAGGCCTCCATCAGTGGCTAATCCAGGGCTTTGGTTCTGGCAACTAGGTGAGGATGGGGTAATATGATACAGTTTTCACGGGATGAGCTGTACCTTCCAAAATATCACTACGATATGTATAAAGCGAGTTTTGTTCGATAACTTACTCATTTCTTTATCGAATGTTACCAGTTATTTTCATTCCGTTGTCAAGAAAACCTAAATCAATTGAAAACTTGAACCAAAGTCAAAATTTTCAACATGCCCCCACTACGGAGCAAGTTGTTACTGGTCACGGGGCAAGTTGATATGCACGAGTATTTTCTTATAAACTAACCAAAAAACATTTGCGAAATGTCAAAAGTATTTATTCCTTACATTGTGACTGAGCAGCGCTAAAGTCGCCGAAGAACTTCAGACTTTTTCGGCAGCAGTACATATTTTTTATTTATTGCATGACATGAAATAAATTTTTAATTAATTGAATTAAAAACAAATGGGTGTCAGGCATTCTGAGTTCGTTCTTTGCAGCAAATTGATGCGCCAATTTTTGAGTTGCGACTGTCGACAATCCATGGTTTATTGTGCACGCATGCGGAAGGTATTCTGCCAGTTGAGGCTCCATTTCATCTGAAAAATCTTTCAAAGTTCGATTATATCCAAACGTCTCGTAGCCATCTTGACCGTCAGCATGACAGTGCCGCCGGAGTGTCATAAATAGAATCTTGTAATCGTCTACTACTCTCATTATCGAGGTACCGATCCGGACCTGCTCCGTAGCGGCGTCTAAAACGCCGACCGGAGGAGCTCGTCGGGTTGTCTTTCGGACATATGTCCGCACCATCTAACAAAAGGAAAGGATGGTGTTAGGAAATTGGATGTAAGATGTAGGTAAAGCACAAAGAAATTAATTCATAACCATGAATTATTCCATATTATTGGAGCTTTTCAGTGGTTGAATCTCTTTCGGATTGATTCGAATGTTCTTAAATAATTTACGTACCTAAAGCTGGTGGAAATTTCGGTAAAACTGACGATGTATTTGTCAGCATGCAATAGCCCATTTCGATAAATTTACGGAATCAGAATTTGTGACAAAATTGGTAAAAATAAATTAAACACAGTTACATACCCATTTTTAAACATTATAAATTAGCTATGCCGACGTGAAATACCGTTGGGGCAGGTTGATACAGCGCGGGGTAAGTTGATACAGCCAGTAACAACGTGCCCCATCCATATTTTGCCAGAAGTGGATTTCATAAAACCAGTATGACGGCGATACTGTTCATTCCTCAGCGAATTTAAAGTTATCATCTGAAATATCGATGTCATGGCTTTTTTACAAAGGCACAATGACCCTGCTACAGCAATTGATACGGGTGTAAATTCTGCAAACATAACATCGCTGAAATTTTACTTTTGACCGAAAAAACGCACTTTGTCCGCAGCGCCGTTGGCGGTTGACCGCCACAGCTGCTGAAGGGACTGTCGCTGGCTTCCGGTATCAGCTCATCATGGCCAGAGCCCAAAGGCATCTAGTGTCATGGTTCGGGAGCTATCGGCGATGTATCAATTTGCCCCTGTAACACAACTCCCCCTCCTCACCTAATTTCCATTCCAGTGCCTTGGTTACATTTTTTGTTCTTTCTGTTAGAGGGGTCCTCCCTCCACCATGGCGAAGGCGGCTCATACCACCCACACGAAAGTTTCCCTTGCCCCAGTGAGGGGGTGTTTGAACATAGCAGAGTTGAGTTAGATTGAATGTTTAGGCAAAACTCACTTCTTGTCGTTGCAGCAAATCGAATTATGTATGATGTGACTATACTAGGTCAAAACATAAGAATGATGTGACCTTATGCCAAGTTAAGGTCACCATCTGACCTACTATAGTCATCATGTATATCAATCGGCTTGCAATAATAATGCAAACTTAATGGTATCAACATGAAAGCATTATCCTCATTTCCGGCAAAGTTATTGGCCCAAGTCTGAAAACCTGCTTAAGAAGTCCCAGATGACCTCTCAGGGGTCACAGATCCAACCTTGCAACACGAACCTATAGAAGGGACTAGGGTACTAAAATTTAAGTAATAGGAACATTTTCTAAGAAATATCCACCCGAATAGAGCCATGCCATTTTTGACCCAATTCCCGTGTTCTCCATGCATCTCCAATGGATAGGCCATGATTTGTACCTGACGGTCCTGACCTACCTGATCCTACCTGATCTGATCGATATGAAAATTCCCGGATTGAATTTTGTAGTACTCGGTGAGCCCATAATGTGATTTGAGTTTCAATTGGATAGATTAACCCTGGTCCTATGCTATCTTAAACTTCTTTGGAGGTGAGGTCACTTGACCTGCACTGGTGACGTGACCTGAGATGAAACAACCTGAAATTTTTTAGAAAGATTGCAAAATTGAAAGGATAAGGTGTACCAAGTACAGTGGCGCTTGGCTTAATCATTTATTAGTACCGCCGAAAAAAACCGAGGAGGTGTTCAAACACGCTCCGCCTACCGGGGCAAGGGTTAAGTCACGTCATTATTACGTTATTATGTTTCGACCTAGTATATTCACAGCATGCATCATTCGATTCACCGTAGCAAGAGACAGCAAATGGTGCCTAACATTGTATTCTAACTCAACTCTGTCGGACGCAAGAGCCAAGAAACTGTTCTCTAACCAGTCACCTTCTTTGACCTGTCATTACCTCAAAATTGACCTGAGTCCAAAAGTGTCTCATGTAGTTTCTTCATAATTAAGAGCTATCCACCATCGTTCGCATTTTCTCGCTATTCCGCACAGGACCCGAGATCAAGGGAGGGGAGGGGATGTTTGAAACCGCCCGCCAGGGGGAAGGGTGCTCGGAGGCCACTGGGGCGGGTGTTAAAATCTGGCTCATACTTCGCTTTAGGGTATTTGTACCTTTGTTGGCTCAGTTTCCGCGCAAAGAGCGCTGCGACTCACTGAGCTAAGCACTAACCTAGCCTGTCTTCTGAGCCAAGCTGAGATTACCGCATAAGCCTTAGGATGGTCTTTAAATTTGAAAGTTGGAAATTTGGGGCTCCTTACGCTGAAACTTGCTACCACAGCCCAGAAAATTCACCGTGTGCATTGCTACCCTACCCGGACAATATTTACCTCTCGCTCAACAAAGTTTAATTTTCTTCTTGAAGTGTCGCGAGGGGCGCATTCTATGTCTCCATGTGAAACTTATATTCTTCCCTATTTCGGTATATCATTAATATATCTATAATTTATATATTTCTACTGCTTAAGCTTTGCCACGAACAAAAACGGTAAGTGCCAGTCAGCCTTCGCACGTAAAACTGTCCCCACTAAAACCAAAACTGATCGGATTTAGGCACATTGTTGACTTCTTCACTGGGTGGTTGCTCAAATTCTAGAATTCCGTACAATTTGGCAGAAATTGGATAATATTTGGATGAAAGGTTATGAGGCCAGCCCCCTGGACCCCTATTACAACACTTATGTTAAAGGGGTGGCTTGATACATGCAAAGATTGAGTTCATCACATTCCCCAGAACCGTCCGTGCTCTTGTAGGGTCGTGACGCCAGAAGTCACGGTTCTTTCCAGGGAGTCTGGGAAATTATCCCGGTGACGTGAGAGAGTTTTGAGGAGCACCTGAAGCTGGTCATCCTTAGCTGGGTCATTCTACCATAAATCGACCAAAAATATCGTAAAATAAAACCCTTCTAATTTTTATTCTCTCAAAAAATGGTGCTAAGGGGGTTTCAAGGGTGCAGAATCTAACCATGGCGTCCAAATTTTTTTTTTGAAAATTTGGTAAGACAGATATAGCCTCCGTCATTTTTCGAGGGTCACCATGTACGCATCGTTTTGAAAGCCTGCCATTTTTTAATGATCGTAACGATATTTTATGTTTTTGTTCACCATTTAGCAGATTTCAATTTTGCTATCTTCGATTTTTATATTTCTGCAAATTTGACCTCATGACCTCGTGGCCTATTTTTTGAACGGTGACCTTGACCCGCAGTACAGTGAAATGTAGAAATTCGTGTGATAGGATTTCTACATTTGGCAATTCTCTTTTAGGTAAAATAATAAAAATATGGCTTTCGCACAAGATATACTACTTTTTACTTTCGAAACATGACACTTAGTGTCACTATGGAGCTGTGGCGTCGTAACCCACGGTATAATTAATGCCAGTGACGGCGGGACGTCCGAATTTAAAGGGGAGCCGTGGAATTTTTAACGCATTTATTACTAGTCAACGCCATAGGGTGTGTTAACCCTTGCACGTACAGGCGGGTTGTTGCACCCCCCCGCAGGTTTTTGAAGAATTGAAAACAGGCTTCTGAAGTAAGAGTCTTGAAATGTTGTATAGCCTCTCGGGCATTCATTGTGCATATTTTGCGAGCAAAAATTTTTCCTACCCTTCAAGGTCACGGAGTTATGACCTCAAGAGTGGAGGCATGTTGGGATCCTTTGGGCGCCGGTACCCGTTTTCACGCGAATGTTCCTGTCTCTCACCGTTCTTTTGCAGCATTTGCTCATAATCTGGCCGATATTTTCTTTCAACCTTCGAGGATCAATTTTATGAGGTTAGACCTTTTATGACCTTTTTGACATTCCATGACCTTGGTTGAACCTTGCGTGATCTCAGTGATAAATATGTGTCGAATAACGCATACAGATGCGTATTTCAATTCATTATTTCTAAATGAGATGAACACGGAATTATTTGAGGTGCGTCCGATACGGACTTGGCCTTTTTCGACCTGTGACCTTATTTTTCCTTGAAAGGGGGTAAGCAATAACAGATGAATACGCAAAGTTGCTTGGCGTAAATGATGCATAATGGTTTATGAATAGTCAATTTGAATGATATGGACACTAAACTAGTTGATTTGCATATTAGGTATATGAACTTGACTTTTCAAAATTTGACCTTATTTGACCTTGAAGGGGGTGTAAGCAATAACAGATGATGAAGCAGACACTTGGTGAAAATTATGCAAAATTTCTTACGAATAGTCAATTTGCATGAAAAGGATACTGAACAAGACGTTTTTCTTCCAATACGGACTTGACTTTTCGGCCTTTGAACTGATTTGACTTGAAGGGGATGTAAGCAGTGACAGATGATTAGAAACTCATTAAATTGGCGTAAATGATTCAGAACGGCTTATGAATAGTCTATTTAAATGATGTGGACACTTAAACTAGTTGCTTTCACTTCTAAGGTGTAGTTTTTAGCTCTGAAACAGTACCATGCAATGCAATGCACCACTAAAAATCGCCAATGATATGTTTTTAGTGCCTAAAACTTCTTCATTATAAAAGAGCTAAAATAATGAGTGGGTACGCTGAGCAAAATTCACTCAGAGATTACCATAGTTCAAGCCTAAACACGTTTGAAATGCCACAAAAGATTACCAAAGGCTATAGAAGCCGAACTAAGGTCATAAAATGTTTTCGATTCAAGCTACGTCCGGGGGAACGCGGCACAAGGCCTAAAAAGCCATAAATCTTCCTTAACCCTTGCCTTACCTAGAATAATGAAATCGATGGCCCCCTATGGTTTTTTTCGGAACAGCAGAAAAACAAGGAGAGGCAGCACCGCAGTTGAGGGTTTTACCTTTACCCCCTTATTTTCCCATCATCCCTGAAATTTAAAACCCCGGGTCACCCTAGGTCAGGTCACCAGGCGAGGTCAACCAAGGTCACCTCACTTTATATTTTGAGCTCTACCATAGCTACATTTCTAAGCCGACCGATTTTAAACTTTGTACACTTTATGAACCCTCCGGAGCCTACAAATATTTTTTCGGGATTTTAGATTTGGTGACCTAAGGTCAGGTCACCAGGTAACCTCTTCCATTAAAAGAATGCCAAAATGTGTCTTATGAACTAAAAGTCACAAAATAATCGTAAATACTCAGATTGCTCAGAAAAGTGTTCTTGGACACCCTTTCATGGATCTCAGGGGAGATATTGCCCTTTGATCTATCTGAGATCATCAGAGGTCACCAGAGGTCAAAAACGATATATTGACGATAACTTTGGACCCAATTAAGCGAGAGCACTGAATTAAAGGTCGTCGTTTATGTCTCGTCACTGGTTTTCATTTGATATACAACGAGGTCACTTTCTTACATTTCGTGAACTCAGGTCATATTAAGTCACGAGGTACCCTCTGGAGGTCAAACCACTGGCGGGAGTCCATTACGTTCCACATAGCGGAGAAAGTCCTGGTATTTCTTACCAAATTATTTTTCCAGATCTCAATAGCTCTAATGGCGTGAGAGCTATGCTCAGGTTTCTTAATGATTGCATATTTTACTGGAAATAGCCTGTCGTGACATAACTTGACCTCTGGAGGTCAAAACATAGACCTGAGCGCTTAAACGTGTAAGTAACATGTAAGCTTTCCATTCCAACCAGGTCGATGAATTAGCGTACGGAAATCCTTCTTTTAGGCTCAGTTTCTGGAAGAGCTGTCGGATGCTGTTAGATTATATGTCTCGGAGCTGGAGCCCCGCGACAGCTTGACTGTGCCACTTCGGGCACTCCAATGAATACTGATCCCCTTGGTGAAGTAAGGCAATAAATCGCCTCTTCCCTTCCAGTTTGACCCCGGGGTCAAGCAGCGCCGGAGCAACAACTCGGACAGGTACCACAGGTACTCTTGCAACTTGGTCAAGACTGCCTTGCCCATGGCACAGTCAGTGTTAATGAAAGTCGTCAAGTCCTCCAATAGCTGAAGGTTGCGTCGCGGAGCAGCTGTAGCCTCCGTTGGCAGTGTTCGGACGTGCGAGCACAGGAAGCCAACTAATAAGACGATCTGCCGAAGGCCCTTTTCCTCCTGTGACCTTGAACCGGCCCCAGAAAATGCATACCTTCGCTGCACAGATAGCTCTGGACGTCCATCTTCCGTGGTTCAGGGGCCCACGTGAGAGGTACGTAATTCCTCTTGGAGGAATCCAACCAAAGAATATCGTGCTCAGCTCCAGCAGCCGTCTCGAACGCCAGTGTTGTTGATGACTGTGCTCTGAAACTAGTGCCTGTCAACATAATCGAACAGCGAGCGTCGTCAGGTTCGAACTGCCTGTTTGGTAAATTTCCAGTGATATTGAAATCACAGGAAGAGGGTCCCTGGCGAACCTGGCACAGGATCCATGGCTGGCAAAATTCCTCAAGCAGGAGAAGCTCCAGTGGGTGATGACGGCAGGCAAAGCACAGGGCTGTTTGTTGAGGCGCTGTTCTATCAGAACACAAGCTCCTCTGATCGCGCCATTGTTGGAAGCTTTCGTATCAAACCACTTTCCACCGATATGCTCCGAGATTCCATTATTCGACTGTTTCTGCGACGGCTCTGACCAGCTCTGGGCCCGCTCCATTTGGCAACTTCGGGACGTCCAGCTAATCTTTCCTATTTTCGAGGTCAAGAAAGCTCGAAAGGTTGGTAACACGCAGCGCGCGCCGGCATCGTACACAGCTAACTCATAGAACGTGGAATGCTTTATGAGAACGCTCGGCACAAGCAAAGTCGATGGCCTGATTAAACCAAACCTTACATGGCTAACTCAGTATGGTTCGTGCCAGCACCAGACAAATTACGAATTTGATTACACGCAGCTCCACACATGACTTTCGCATAAAAAACGGTGCGCTTTGAAACGAGAAAAGTTACAGGTTTGATTTGGGCACCATGGATGGGAAAATAGTAAACAATACCAACGTCAGCATCACAAAAGAACACAAGCCGGCGTACCAGATCAAAATAGCTACTGGACACCACCGGAACCACCAGAAATATCGCAAAAATTAAAGATCAACAGGACATCCTGGCATTACAGCAGATCTCCACTTGATGAACTGGCGGACAGCAGACTGGAAATTGAAATCGAATGGCTCGAAGTGCAGATGCTTAAAAATTGCACTTAAACGAAGCCCTACTGATCCGGCCTATAGCATCTACGACCCAAGTGTTCAAAATGTCACCACGATCTGTGGTCTACAGGGTGTTTCAAAAAGAATGATATTTTTTAATTGATCGTAATGCAGTTGTAAATAGATTGTTGTGGTATGCATACGCGTCGGAAAAGGGGGGCCAGGGGGGCCAGGCCCCCCACTTTTTGGCCAAAAATTTCCTGATATCAGTCAAAATGAGAGAAAATCGGACATTCTTATATCCAGCCGCTGCGGGAGGCAACGAAGAGCCCAAATTCGAACATTTTTTGGTCCTGACGTTGAAAGTTTTCTGTCAGCATCAGGTTGAAATTTGGCTGGCCCCCCCACTTGTTTGCCGGTGGCGACACTTATGGTGGTATGATTTACATATCAATCGAAAGTGAATTTTGGGACATTTACGATTATTCATATTTTGATAGCTGTTTTGATATTTTTCTACTTCAAAAATAGTCTTAAAAATGAGTTGAAAATACTGCATATTTTGCCTTCATCGAAAATGTTCGTAGAAATCACGCGCGTATCACGTGACAAGTATCACGCCAATGACACTGCAAACCTTACATCGCCCCTGCGGTACATCACAGTCCACACGCACATTGCCTCTGGGAATTAATTCTAAAAAGACCTCTCAAGCTTAGGAAAGCCCGCGTCCAAGCAAGCAATCCCCAATTGGTCCACGTCCCTTGGTCTGCGGTGAACAGTGAAGTCTTTTGCGCTGTCTCCGCCGCATCCAGTCATTCATATGGAAGGTGAGCCAATGAGCCATATAGAGCTTGAACCAAAAGTTTTAAACTTGTAATGTTACTTAAACTTGTACCTTTGATGTCCATGCTCACGTGCCATTTCTGTGTGCTAAAGCTTTTTTAGTGTTGCCAGTTCCGTTTTCTCAAGCATAAGCGGGGATATACAGGGTGTTTCAGAAAGAATGATATTTTTCAAATGTTCAGTAAAGTACCAAAAATCCTTCAAATCTGTTCCTGAAACGTTCATTTTAATGGTAAATTGTAGGACATTTTTCAATAAACATGTTTCATTTGCATCAAACATTTTCCCCCGTCTTAAAAATAATTGGAAAATGATGCAAGAAACATAGTGTATCCCCGCTTATGCTTGAGAAAGCGGAACTGGCAACACTAAAAAAGCTTTAGCACACAGAAATGGCACGTGAGCATGCACATCAAAGGTACAAGTTTAAGTAACATTACAAGTTTAAAACTTTTGGTTCAAGCTCCATATGGCTCATTGGCTCACCTTCCATATGAATGACTGGATGCGACGGAGACAGCGCAAAAGACCTCACTGTTCACCGCAGACCAAGGGACGTGGACCAATTGGGGATTGCTTGCTTGGACGCGGGCTTTCCTAAGCTTGAGAGGTCTTTTTTAGAATTAATTTCCAGAGGCAATGTGCGTGTGGACTGTGATGTACCGCAGGGGCGATGTAAGGTTTGCAGTGTCATTGGCGTGATACTTATCACGTGATACGCGCGTGATTTCTACGACCATTTTCGATGAAGGCAAAATATGCAGTATTTTCAACTCATTTTTAAGACTATTTTTGAAGTAGAAAAAATATCAAAACAGCTATCAAAATATGAATAATCGTAAATGTCCCAAAATTCACTTTCGATTGATATGTAAATCATACCACAACAATCTATTTACAACCGCATTATGATCAATTAAAAAATATCATTCTTTTTGAAACACCCTGTAGGAGTAATTATCGATCAAAATCTCACATTTTCCGACCACATTAACACTACGATTTCTAGAGCCAACAGGGCTCGACTTACTCATTCAATCATTGCTTTCTGCTTCTCCCTGCTATAAATTTGACAAACATGCTGCAATAACCACCTTTAACGCGCCAACATTCGGTCCATATTAGAATATTGTTCTGTCATCTGGGCGGGAGGGGCAGTGCCATCTCGTTCGCATTGAGAGAGCCCAGCGCCGTTTCTCATGTGACTTTTAAGCCACATAAGACCAGCCTACCCGACTCTTGAATATGATCAGCTCATGACGTTTAATGGAATCTGATCACTACAGGCGAGGCGCAATCAATTTGACATTTTATTTTTACATCGGATATCGGATATTATCCGATATTAACGATAATTCGGATATCGGATATATCGGAAATCGGATTATCGAATATTATTACATCGGATCGTCTTATTTCTTAAAAAAGTTTCTCATCGCATGTACAACCGAGGCTAACGAGAAGTGGTGCTATCTTCACGACCCATTTGGCAGGGTAAATACTGGAAGTGCGGCCTGTTCGTGCGGGCTCCTCTCACTGCTAATGATGATTTTCTGGCATTTTCACCGAGGAGCGATATGCCAGTGAACCCAATCGGCAGAATACAAAAGGAGATTGTTCTGCATATAAAAACCCGACAACATACCCGGTAACATAAGTAATATGCCTCTCTGAAAGTGCATTTGTACTTGTTTATGCTTAAACCATACGATGTTGTAATTGTGTTCCATCTAGTTGAGGTTTATTCTTATCCTGATTTCGCCTGCAATTGGGTGATATTTATGAATACCTGTTGGCGATGAATACAAGACACAAGATACAGTAACAGGGTACATCAAGAAGTGGCCGTTGTGGCGGCAGCCTGTGCAAAGCATTGAGGCTAAACTTGGTGGCTGAGGTCGGGATAACTGCGGTTCGGTTGACGTTTATTGGTGGAAGTTTGCTCGGCTATCAGAAGGAATTTTCGCGTTAGGAGCTCTAAAATATGGATTCTAGAGTTAAGCCTGCTTTAAAGACCACCCTAATAAGTCTACAACACTTGTGTTTCAAAACTACAGGCACATTGCAATTGCCTGTCCAAACTATGGCTCAGTTTCGACAGGAGGCACATTGCAGTTAATGTAAGTGTCATCACATTTCCCATAACAAACAGGTAAATGTCTTCTTCCTGACGAGACAAAACGGACATTGCGGCAGTGGCGGATCCAAGTGGGGGGGCAAAAAGGCATTTGCCCCCAAACGGAAAAAGCTCGGGGAAAAACTATGTTTTTGCCCCTCCCCCAAAGTGATCGACCTCCTTTTTTCCCCAACTGCTTTTTAGTTTATAAGCAAGATTTTGGTACTTGAACTCTCAACTTCAAACAGAACCAGTTAAGTTTAGTGTAAATATTGGGCCTTGGACTGAAAAAAGTATCTCGAGCCCATATTTTTCATCCCGTGACGTTTTTTTGCTTTTCGCCTCAAATACCCAAAATTGTACCGGGAAGTGATATTTTAGCGCAGCTTTCACGGCCTGACGTTTTTTTTGCTTTTCGACTTTTGACTTTGGTTTGCCCCTCCCAAACCGACCGGCTAGATCCGCCACTGCATTGCGGCACCACGGGGTCACATGCTGAAATTGGATAGCATGTCAGGCATAAATAATGTCAACGAAAATTGCTGTTTGGTGACTAATTACACTACCTAGAACAATAGCACAATACAAGTGTTACAGGAGACAGTTTTGGCCCTGCCCTACAGATCACACCAGCGGGAACGCCGAAAAATTCTAGATGTGAACGATACAGAACAAATAACGTGCAATCTTAGAATGAGCGACTATGAGCTGGCACTGAAATCAATGTATGCCCTGACCAGTTTGAGATCAGTTCGGTGTTCTGATCAGTTTATTTAAGCCGGGTATGGATCAAGATCATACAACCATAGTTCCAATTCAGGCGGAATCGCCGATGGTACAACGCATTAACGGCTTTGCATTTCTGAGACACGGCTGCATCGGCCTGGTCATTATGCACGGTTCAAAGTCGGCGTGCGGCGGTAATTACGGGCGCGAGACATCCGCCGCGGCGATCCTCCGGCCCGGCCTTATTAAATTCCAAACAATGGATCATCGGCGACAGCCGGCGGCCGTCTCCCGGAGGAAATTGGATTGGAGCCGCGCGCCGGCGAGCCGCGCTCTCAGAAGACAGCGCTAGGAATGGGCAACAATGTATAGCGAAGACGGAACCGGGTATAAGCCGCCGATTAACATGCACGGCGTGTTAGCTGCGGTTCAGATTATTCGTGAACTCTGACTCGTCGGCACGGCTTCCCGCCGCTACAATTCATGATCTTAGCTAGGACATCTTTGCTTCTGGAGCTGATTAAAGAAGATCGTGACCACAGCTCGATCGATTACAGGTGATGCCAGATAATGGGGTCCTGTCTCGTACTTAGTACTTGGATCTCTTGCAAGAGAAGATAAAACAACTCATCTTCAGTAATAGTAAGCAAACGCAGAACATCAACTCACAAGTTTCAGTCGCCTTCATCCGCTGGACGTGCTCGTTGTTGCTCTGTATGTATATATGTTCGTCAGAAGTGGGGTTAAGGGCACTTCAGCAGCTGGAGGATATGTGTAGTGCCCAACGACAGGAGTGGTATTTGGCTAGTTTGTTCCCGATCCTACCCTGGGGCCAGGCTCTTGCCTTTTTCACTCAGACTGCTATTGTCAGTATTAGCAATCTATGAAATCCAGATTCAGTTAGCGGTCTTTATCCGCCATCAGTGGAAATGGGCGTGTGCCGCGCGTCTGGTTGGCTCTGGCGCCTCTCTGGCATCAGCGCCATGAACCTGGTGCCACGCCGCGGTCCTGCTGGCGCCGGCCTGATCTCTTCTGGCTGGATGCAATTCCCACGTTGATGTGGTACTTGGAGCGTTTACGGCTCTCCATGCGCGCCCGCTGTACAATATCGGCCGGGCCCTGCTGCCAGCAGTCGCCCCTGATCCCCGGCATAAACACGGCACCCAGATATGGCAGCGCACCGCCAGCTCCAGATATGGCCGCAATCTGAACAGGGCTCAGCGGAACGCAGAAGAGGGCTCGTTATGCGGCTATCTGAGCCGAGAGGCTGGGCGCCGTCCCACCGGCTTCCTACAGGCTGGCTATCGCCCGGCCGCACTCAGGGTGGCTAAGTGAATTTCATGCGGCGTGGTTTCACTGTGCTCCGATACGGGGTTGGTAAAGCGGTCTCAGCCGCCGGATCCCGAGGATGAGGACCGCTATTCGTATTTTTGTATTTGTTTTGCATTTGGTAATGTGCATATATATATATATATATTGTAAGTGCTGTTGGCCCTTAGTTCTTGGCTGGTATGTTATAGGCGTGGTTGATGATCAGGAGACTCTCTCTGGCTCCAGGCAACTGGTAAATTTCCTGAGGGTGACTGGACCCGGGGTCCGTGCTCCTGTAGATGCGGACATGTTTCAGCGAGTATATGATAAAGATTTCAAGGATCTCGCTGATGATTCTGAGCGATTCTCTGTTGAGGAGAAGGAATGGCTCGCTGAGATGGAGTCTGTGAGAAAAAACGAGAAAGTTCACTATGAAGTGCCTCTGCCGAGGGTCCCAGAGAGCACAATTCCAGACAGTCGGCCGGTGGCTCGGCGTCGTTTCGAGTCCCCCAGGAAGAAATTTAGAAGAAATTCAGGAAGAAAGTCCCCCAGAGGTTCACGAGTTCGCGATTTAGATTTAGACAGAGATTGTTTGCTTCCTGAAAAGGCGCTAGGATTGAGATGGGAGCTGGAGTCCGACACTTTCCGGTTTCGTTTCACGAAACCGAAGCGCTCACCGACGAATAGGAGGATTCTGTCAGTCATTGGTGCGATATTTGACCCGCTTTCGATTGTTGGGCCCTTCGTGTTGGTGGCAAAACTGATCCTACTGAAGCTGTGTCAGATTTCGTGTGGCTGGGACGATTCAATTCCCCTGACGTTGCAAAGGAGTGGGAAACGTGGGTTAATCGTGCTAATGTTTCGAACAATGTTCAGCTGGCCAGATGTGTGGTAGATTTGAGAGGAACGGTGGTCAGCACATAGCTTCATATATTCGCTGACGCCAGCGAGGTTGGCTACGGTTCAGTGGCTTACACGCTGTCTTTGGTTGAAGCGTAGCGTTCGGACGCTCACCGTTTACCTTTGGAGAGATCTTTCAGCGTGGGTCTGGGCTAACGTCATTAAGGTGGAGGGCCCTCTTTGGGCTGACCCTTGGTGCATATTTGATCAAATTTTCTATATGGTTTCGTTGGGTTTGCCCCAGATGTTCCGCAATAGCTGTTTGTGTCGTTGGTAGTTGGAGCCATGTCATTATTTCTTGTTTCAAAACGCGTTGAAACCCGGAGGAGTGTAAGTGCTGTTGGCCCTTAGTGGATTTTGTGGTTTGTATAGCTATAGTTGGCACCTCTACGTGCCGAGGTTTGAGGTGTGGCATCTGAATGTGTCAGACATAGCCGGCGGCGTTTATGTTCCATGTATATGGTGATTAGGAAATAGGTGAGCAGGAATCTGACGGATAGTGACGTGTTTATTTGATTATATCATTAAAGCATCATTCGTACTAGGCCTTTGCACCTCTGTTTAGTTTTGTCTCCTCTCGGCGGGCGAGCTGAAGCGTCCTGAGCTGGCGCGCGGTGGTCGCGACCTCTGTTGGGTCGAGACGGTTCGGGCGAGCGGTTGTTGGTTGTGACGGAGATCTGGTGAGTAAACTTTACCTATGTGTCAAGGTTATTCTACGGCATCTAACGTTAATCTCATCCATTCATACTTATAATTCGCAACGTGCTTGATCGTCTAAAGGTAACTTCATTTCGATTGTGTGATATACTTAATACGTATACTTTAAGGGATAGTTAAGGCGGCTTATTAACCTTTGTCTGTCCCCGTCTATTGTAGGAGTTACGGGATGCGTGTGCATCGGCCATCGGCGGGCAACGACGGCCAGTGACGTTTGCGCTCTTTCGGTTGCAGTCGCCGGTCGTGTTAGAGGGCTCATTTGTCGGTACGTGTGTTAAATGTGCTGTCTATGGATGTTTCAGCTCTAGCTTTGGATTATGCACAAGATAATTTCTTTGTGCCATTTGACATGAAGTCACTGATTGACTGCATGATGGTTGCCGCTTGTACTTAATAACTTTCATCCGTGCAGAAACGGCGGAAATGCACCGTCAAGTTAAGACACGGCCTCTTTCGGAGAGTGGAAGCGACGCGGCGACTACAGTTTCGACACGTTGCGCTTCCATAGATGACGGCAACGCGCAACTTCTCCATCTCGCCGTACACAGACATCTGGCTCCATCACGGGACCCCACCGGCTCGGGATCGCGGCTCACAAATAGTCACATGGCCGCCAGAGACGGACGGCAGCCGGGCTCTACACACATCTTGTTATCACAGCGTCCGTCAGCGAAAAAAGCGAAAAACATATATATATATATATATATATATATCTATCTATATATATATATATATGTTACAGTTAGTATGCGAAATCCGTTAGTTTGCAAACACCCTAGTTAGTTTGCAAACTCACTAGTTAATTTGCAAACTACCTAGGGAATTTTCAACTTCACTTGTTCAGTTGCGGAATAGCCGAATTACTTTCGATTATTAATGTAGAAGCTGATCCAGCTCAGTTTCGGTCTCACGACTGACAAGCAGGCCGCCTGCGATATACCGAAATCGTCAACAAAAGGATAGCACGGTAGCCACGTAGCCTACCCGAGTACTTCTTGCCATGCCAACGCAGGGGCGCAACTTTATGTTTTCGATTGGGGGGGCACCTGGCTCGAAAGGGGGCCCGTACATGATGGGGGGCCCGTATTTTTTTAAATGAAAATGTTAC
This sequence comes from Lepas anatifera, assembly GCA_034440635.1. Lineage (NCBI taxonomy): Eukaryota > Metazoa > Arthropoda > Thecostraca > Lepadidae > Lepas > Lepas anatifera. The sequence goes on from JAOTON010000021.1 coordinate 262,827, forward strand.
CGAAAAAAACTTGTTTTCGACTGTTTGTTGTCGAAAACTGACTGCAAAAGTTAAATAACAATTTTTAGCGCGCTATTCGTCACTGTTCATGATTTGCACTATTTAGCCCAAAAAGTAATCAGAAGACCCAATCTTTTGAACGAGCTGCCAAAGTATGAGGGGATATTGGACAAGTCTTCGTCGTCCACGCGGATGCTCTCCTCCGGAGGTACAACGGGATCAGCCCCGCACGACGCAGGAGGGATGGATGCTGGAGGGTCTTTTAGCAAACGGGATCCGGCTGGTGGCCTGGCCGAGGAAGGTAATGATGAGGAAAAGAAGGATTGGAATTACAACCTTACTTTACCGTTTTACTGGAAACTATATACATTGCACTTTTCCGAGTTAGTTTTAAATTGGGGTTTTAATTTGTTTGCGGTCGATAGATGTAGGTAGCTTGCATAGTACCAAAAATAGTAGTGATGTGAACTACTTTGAGTGGATGCGTACGTTGCTAGAGATTAAATGCAAATATGATTGGGGTCATTTTATAACAGTTTGCAAAATTAGCAAGACAATTCTAGATTCATAGGTTACCTGAAAAATGAAGAAAGTTTGGGTAGTTTTGCCAGAGCAGCCTCTCGGTCTTGAATGTTCTTTTTTTACGCTTTTGTGCACCCGACTTATGTTTATACTGTCCAACCATTTTAACATTCACACCTGGAACGAAATCGCATTATCACGAATACTTTAATACAAATGGAAGGTAGAGATGGAAGTGCGAAATTCCTTTATCAGCAGGGAAATCGAACCTACTGATATTTATGCTACATGATCAAGACACCTTTTTCTGATCCATTCACCTTGCCAGTTCAATGACATTTTACAATACTCAAGGGGTCAAGGGGTACTATGAATAGGTGGTACTGCCTATTTCCCTTTACAATCCTCATATGGGATCAGTACAAAAGGAATGGGGACCTAACATTTCTCACGCCCCATCCATCTCTCCCCGAATGTTCCAGGAGGCATGGGACCGGCCGCACGTTGCCCAGGAAAACCACAGGGGGCCCGCAAGCATGGCAGGGGCCCGGTTTCGGCAACAGGGAGCACGGATACACCACTTGGGGCACGAAACTGCTAACAAATAAGGAACTCCTGCAAATACGCGACTAACACAACAGCTTCAGTTTCTGCACGATATTCTTAGACCAAAAGGGGCCTGAACAGACCACAGAGGGCCTGAGCACACCAAAGGGGCCGGGCAGACCACAGGAACCCAGAAAACCATAGGAGCCCAGTAAGCCCATAAGGGGCCCGAGCAGACCACACACAGCCAGCAATTTGGCTGGGTTCTGCCCGATATATGCTGGGCTTTGACTGGGCAGAGCCCGAGTACATGGGCTCAGCCCAGTTCCGGCTCCGCTCCGCCTGGGCAGAGCCCATTGTCAAGCAAGAACGGGCTCTACCGCTCGGGCAAGTTGTCATCCCCCGACCTAATGTCGGGCTCAGCTCGAGTCTATGTGGCTCAGCTATCAGTCTTATGGCTCGGGCAGAGCCCGGCCCAGCCCGCTCTGGGCCCGGTCGGAATTGCTGGCTGGGCAGCGGGCCCGGGCAGACCACACGGGGCCTGGACAGATGAAAGGACCCGGGCAGACAACAGGGATCCGAGCAGAACACAAGGGCCGGGCTAACCCCAGAGGGGCCCCAGTTTGCAAAGTATGGCAGCAGACCCGACGAGTCCACACCAGCCTTGTAGTTTTTTCCGCACCACCAGCAGCCTAAAATTCACACCAAACACTGGTGAGAAATTTCACTGACCCGGAAATTTCGATGTTTTTACCAGTTTCTCCCTTCCTAGAACTCTGTGGGTGTTTGATTTGAGCTCCCTCGCACCAGACGGCAAAAGTGGGCATTTTTTGCTCCAAAGTTTACACCACCTGAAGGGTGTCCGCACCACGAGATCTCTTCGAAAGTGTCATACTTTGCAGACTGGGAGGGGCACGGGCAAACCACAGAGGGCCCGCGCAGACAAAAGGGGGGCCCGAAGAGGCCACACGGAGGCCCGGACAGACCAAAAGGGTTCCGGGAAAACCACAGGAGGCCCGGGAAGACCACAAGGAGCTCGATCAGACCAAAATGGGCACTAGCAGACAAGGGGTCCGTGCAGACTAAATGGGGCCGGGCAGACCACAGGGCCCGGGGCAGACCACAGAGGGGCCCGGACAAACCATAGGGACCCGGGAAGACCACAAGGACCCCGAGCAGACTAAAAGGAGTCCAGGCCACCCACAAGGGGCCCGGGCAGACCACAGGGGCCCGGGCGGACCACACAGGACCCAGGCACACTACAAAAAGTCCAGACCACCTACAAAGGGCCCGGGCAGACCACAGGGGTCCTGGCAGACTAAAGGGGGCCAAGGCAGAATACAAGGAGCCCGGTTGCAGTTACAGAGGGCACGGCTGAACCAAAAAGGTCCCGAGACTGTCCGAAATAGGGGCCCGGATGAAGTCAAAATGGGCCTGAGAACATCGTTAGGGGCCCGTTTGCGGACACAGCGATTATGGGTGGCCCTAAAGGGGACCGCACCCAAGCAAGCATGCAAGGGAGCCCGGCCGCAGCCACAGGAAGCCCAGATAGGCCACGGGGCCCCGCACTCATGGCAAGGGCCTGTCCGTGGCATTAGAGGAACCGGGCCTCCTGGACCACAGGGAGCCCGGTTGCAGTCACAGGTCCCGATTGCAGTCACAGGGGGCCCGGGTGGATCATAACTGGCCTGGTTGTAATCACAGGGGGCCTGGGTGGATCACATGGGGTCCGATTGCAGTCACAGGGGGCCCGGGTGGATCACAGGGGGCCCGGTCGCAGTCACAGGGGGCCAGGGTGGATGACAGGGGGCCCGGTTGCAGTCACAGGGGCCCGGGTGGATTACAGGGGGCCCGGCTGGATCACAGGGGCCCGGTTGCAGTCACAGGGGTGCGGGTGGATCACAGAGGGGCCAGTTGCAGTCACAGGGGTCCGGATAGATCACAGGGGACCCGGCTGCAGTCACAGGGGGCCCGGGTGGATTACAGGTGGCCCGGTTGCAGTCCACAGGGGGCCGGGTGGATCACAGAGGGCCAGGTTGGATGACAGGAGGCCCGAGACTGTCGGAGTTGGGGACCCGGCTGCAATCAAAAAGGGCCTGACAATATCGATAGGGGCCCGGTTGCGGACACCGAGGTTAAGGGTGGCCCACAGGGGACCCGCAAGCATGCCAGGGAGCCTGGCCTCAGCCAAAGCTAGCCCAAGTAGACCACTGGGGCCCGCAATCGTGGCAGGGGCCCGGCTGTGTCTGCAAGGTCCCGCAGCTTTGGATTGGGGGGCTCCTCGGGTCATTGGGGGGGCTTCTCCGAGCATTGGGGGGAGGGCTCGAGCCCCCAAATATATGGAAACTTGCGCCCCTCATGCCAAGCATAGCCAGGAGCCAGTATACGAATAAGGGCAGGGGTCGGGTGTGGCCTGTCCGGGCCTCTCCTTACTGTTCAATCAAAATATGCATTGTTTTGATAATGTGAGGGAAAACTGAAAGTAGTACAAGATATCATGGGCCTAAAGCTGCGTTTCAAGTTACAAAAAGACCAGGTAACAGGTATGCTAGCGACGACGGCACTGCACTCCGCCTTTCTTTTCACCTGTGAACACGCAGGAGGGGGAGGGGAGGGCAGCGGGTAGTCATCCCCGTGGGGAAAGCTGAATTTATGCAAGATCATCGAAAAGCAAAAAGAAACCACATTTGGAAATTGTTTGGATCTAGAAAAGGCACATTTCTGCCGGTTATAGTTTGAAGATGCGCTGACTTTCTTACTTGCTTACCGAAGGTGACGCACCTGGAAGCCAGGAGGTGCCTACTCGGAGGCGCATGTTTATGGGTTTTTAATCCCATTCAGAGGCAAATTCAAGTGGAGGGAGGATCGGTAGGGGCGACCCCCGTGGGCTGAGCTTAGCACTGCAAAGCCCAACCCTCCCCGTCCAGGGGACCCCAATGATGTCTGATGGCTGTTCCCGGGAGACCCAAATACCACCAAAATGTTGGTCTAGGGCGCCCCAAGAGTAGGTCTGGGGCCCCTAAGAGTTAGCCAGGAGCCCTTAAGAGTTTGTCTTTGGGCCATAAGGGCTGTTCTCGGGGACCCCTCATAATTTGTCTCAGGAGCTCAATAGTTGATCCCGGGAGCCCCAAGCGTTGGTCTTGGGAACGCCCAGAATTAGTCTCGGAGGCCCCAGAGCTGGTCTCGAGGGCTCCCAGAATTGCTCTCGGGGCCCCCAATAGTTGATTTCGCGGCCCCCGAACATATGAAATTAATAAGCAGGCACGAATGATTCAGTTTGCAGATAAATAACGCTCAAGAAAAGAAAATTTGCACGCGCCCCTTTCCCGTCAGGGACTCCGAGACTTACATCCTCCTCATCCTCGAGGAAATTCCAGATTCGCCTATCAATTTTTTTCAGTTTGCAAATATTTCACGTTCATTAAACCGGCACCGCCTGGGCTCTCCGCACCCAACATCACCTGGGGGTTCGATCGGACCCCTCCCACGATTTCGGGAACCGGAGGTGGTACGGAAAAAATTGAAATGGTGCTGCGCCTTACCGTCTTGTAATCAAAATCCGAGTTTTAGCCATATCCGTTGACCCGTAACGTAACAGAGGGTCAAAATGGGTAAATTTTGACTCATTTGGGAAATATTTTATAACTCGGGAACCATTAGACCTAGAACAAAGTCAAAGGCATCAATGTGTTTGTCTTAACGCAAGGATTCGAATGATATGCAACATGACCTTGAAAGGTTGAATCGTGACCTTGACCTCAGGTCAAGGTTTAATAATGATCTTTCAGGGTGATGTTGCACATCATCTGAATCCTTGGGTCATGCTCGTCACCATAATTCCAAATTTATTGTTGTATCTTATCTCGTTCAAAAGGTATGAACGTAAGCAGTCTCGAAAACCGTTACTTTTGGTGACCTGTGGTGACCTTGTTATTCCCCTGGCCTCAAAATGCTGGTTGTGTCAGTCTTATGTCAGCCTTACATAGGTTTATAAATTACGTCATAACTCATTGACCTGAAATAATTTTTTTAGCAAAAGCTATCAAATGGGTCAGCTTAGAGTTATACAAAGTCAGGCACATCTTATTTAAATCGGCTCGGAATCATTAGCGAAAAACCAAGGGGGTCCAATCCAACCCCCTCACTAAGAAGAGAAGGATTAAATACAAAACATCCCGCCCGGGCCTAGAAGGGGACCCGTCCCGAGTCTAGCATCCGCTACCTTCCTATAAGGAAGACGGCATCAGTGCCTGGTCCGGTTACTAAAAGCGAATATTTGGTCCAAAATCATTATCTTGCGCCGGTACGGGAATGAGTTCACGTTGCCCTTCACTCCCCCTCCTGTGTGAGATGTTCTAGACGATCTAGATTTCTCTCGCTTGCAGTTTTCAATATTATTGGTAATGGTTGCTTTCAAAGCAGGTCCAATTAAGATCAGCCAGCCATATATAGATTAGGTATCTAAGCATGTAGTAACTGCGAATCAATTCCAAGTATTAAAATGTATGCAAGAGCCAGTCAATTATATTTATATTAGTCTTGCTATCACTAGCAAGGAGAATACCGTATTTCGGGAAAAATGAAGCTACACCACACCTAGCGCCGCCGTCAAGCCATGTATGCTGCCGCTTAACCAGCTCTCGACTGGGGCTGACGTTGGTCACATTATGATGCTGCGGCTTGAAGAGATGGAGGCCAGAGAAGTGGACGAATTTCACGTTTCAATAGCTTGAAAATTCGAACCGACCGCTGATGAAGTTACCGAGACTTACAGAAAAACATTTGTGCCAGCAAGAAACAAGTACAAAGTTCGCTGTGAAATAAGGAAGCATTGTAACCTGAAGGAAGCGATCAGAAGGCGCCTACAAAACATGAAGATATTGTAAGTATGGACAAAGCATGACAACATTGTTTGACATATAAAGCAGAGTTTTACCATCAAAGGCATCGGTAAACAGAACATTTCTGGAAGACCAGCGAGAAGCACAGAGGTTGTATATTGGTGGCTTGGATGCAGTCGTGACGGACCATTGGAGACGGCAGCAGCTGCGGCAAGCCACTGCTGCTGCCGCCAATAAGGCCTGATCCGGAGGCCGGCTCGTGCGTATTCGAGCACAATAATATGACATTCACCCGGACAAGTCTATAAACGACTTCCGTGTAACATTTAGAAACAAGTTTTCTTTCCGAGATTGATTCATACCTGCCAGAGCCTGCTCGCGTGCAGTGTCTGTCAGCAGCTGCTGTGATGCTACAAATAGGAAGGTTGCTGCTGCATATACCACCAGTGGTCGCTGTCAATGGTGCCGTTGCGTTCTGACGCAGCTTCAGCTCCGTCAGAACGCAACATCCGGAGAACTCCTGGTAGCCACAACGACAGCAGCAGTGGCTTGCCTCAGCTGCTGCCGTCTCCAATGGTCTGTCACGACTGCATCCAAGCCACCAACATACAACCTCTGTGCTCCTCGCTGGTCTTCTAGAAATGTTCTGTTTGCCGATACATTTGATGGTAAAGCTCTGCTTGATATGTCAAACAATTTTGTCATGCTTTGTCCATGCTAACAATATCTTCATGTTTTGTAGGCGCCTTCTGATCGCTTCCTTTAAATTATAATGCTTCCTTATTTCACAGCGAACTTTGTACCTGTTTCTTGCTGGCACAGATGCTCTTCTGTAAGTCTCGGTAACTTCATCAGTGGTCGGTTCGAATATTGAAGCTATTGAAACATGAAATTCGTCCACTTCCCTGGCCTCCATCTCTTCAAACCGCAGCATCATAATTCGACTGACAACGTCAGCCCCAGTCGAGAGCTGATTATGCGGCAGGATACATGGCTTGACGGCAAGCTGGGTGTCGTGTAGCTTCATTTTTCCCGAAATGCGGTATTCTCCTTGCTAGTGATAGCAAGACTAATCTAAATATAATCGACTGGCTCTTGCATACATTTTAATACTTGAAATTGATCCGCAGTGACTACATGCTTAGATACCTAATCCATAGGCGTAGGAACCGGGGGAGGTCAGGGGGGCCACTGCCCCCCCCCACTTTTCTGTGGTGGGCCCCCGCAACGGAGACAAGAATATCAACAACTGTAATATCAAGCAAGAAACTCAAACTGGTCCGATAGCTTGCCCCAGAAACCCCTTAAACTTACCTGTGACCCTAAACTAAGCTGATGTCCTATGAGTCGATTTTAAGGCCCCTGAGCTAATCTGGGTCCCCTGTGCTGCACGGGAGGTCCTAAACTTATCTGGGGCCCCTGCACAGTAAAGGAATCCCTGACCTGAACTTGGGGTAGTAGGCTTTAATTGGAACCCTGCATTGTTCTGAAACCCTATATATGCCGACAAGGGGCCCCTAAGCTGATCCGGGCCCTTAAGCTAATCTGGTCATCAGAGCTAATATGGGCCCCCTGTGTTGAAGTGAGGGCCCCTGAGATGGCCTGGGACCCCTATAAGGCTTTACAGCTACTGACCTAGCGGCCGTGAGCTTGAATGGGCCCCTTGAGATGTTCTGATACTCTATATCAGCCACCCTGGGGCCCTTCTAAGCTGAGCTAGGCCTCAAACTAATCTGGGTACCCTTGTGCTTAACTGGGGCCTCTGATCTGGTATGGGGGCCCCTGAACTCTTCTAGGCTCCCTGGGCTAAGCTGGGGGCTGTAAGCTTGAACGGAGCCCCTGAGCTGGTATGAGACGAGACCCTAGATCAGCTGATCTGGGGGCCCCTGAGCTGAGCTGGACCCCAAAGCTAGTCTAGGCCTTAAGCTAGTGTGGTCACCCCTGTGCTTAACTGGGCGGCCCCTGAACTGGTCTGGGGCCCCTGGGCTGAGCTGAGGGCCATGAGCTTGAATGACCTCTTGAGCTGTTCTGAGACCTTACATAAGCCACCATGGTCCCCCTAAGCTGAGCTGGGGCCCTAAGCCTATCTGGGTACCCCTGTGCTTAACTGGGGCCTCTGAGCTGTTATGGAGGCCCCTGAACTCTTCTAGGGTCCCTGGGCTAAGCTGGGGGCCGTGAGCTTGAATGAAGCCTCCTGAGCTAGTATGAGACGGGACCCTATATCAACCGAACTGGGGGCCCCCGAGCTGAGCTGGGCCTCCAAAGCTAATCCGGGGCTCCCTGTGCTGAACAAGGGCCCTGAGCTGGTCTGGGGCCCCTGAACTTTTCTAGCGTCACTGAGCTAAGCTGGGATCCGTGAGCTTGAACAAGCCCATTGAGCTGTTTTCAGACCCTACATAAGCCGACCTGGGGGCCTCCGAGCTGAACCGGGCCCCTATGTTAATCTGGCACCCTGTGCGAATCTGGGGCGCCCCTGTGCTGAACTTCTAGGTGCCCTGTGCTTATGTGGGGTCCCTTGATAAGCTGGTTCCAAGGCCAATGCACTGGTCTAGGTCCCCTGAGCTAACTGATTTGGGTTCCTGAGCCATGGTCTGGACCTTGGGGTCCTCCAAGATAATTTGGCGGCCCCTGGGCGGCATAGGCATAGGAACCGGGGGTCAGGGGATACTACCCCCTTTTGTGGTGGCCCCCGCCACGAATATACAAATATCAGCAACTGTAATATAGAACAAGAAATCCAAACGGGCCCGATAGCCTGTCTGGGAAAGTTCCAGTTCCGTAGCACGCCGCGTGCAAGCCCCTGGAGGAACAGCGCTTCGTGAAAAAGGCCAAGGCACCTACTACCCGAGTGTTTCCAAATGAGCCCCGAGAACTGGACATAATCAAACTCCATCTCTTATCAATCCCAACACAAAGCATGCATTGGACACGCACCCCGCACCAAATGCCGAGCAACAGTCGTCCCTGAGCCATCGAAAGGCGTGACCAGGCCGGCCGTCTTCTACTACGAAGTGAAAAAACAACAACACGGAACTATCCAATGAAAGGAAACAGCGGAAAATAACGTAAGGAGTCATGTATGGAAATACCTGGTGCATGCCGGTGTGTATTAGGTTGTGTCAATATATGGAAAACTGAAAAATGAGATTTTGCGCCATGATTTCCAGTTCTATTATGGTCTAATGAAAAATAATCAAAGCCAACAATAGTCTAGGTCTTCTTATCTATCCCGTTTTCGATTGAAACATGCATTTCTAGGTTTTCTGGGGGGCATTCAAACAACTTTCACCAAGAGCATTGCTCTTTATATTTGCAGATGTTTCGGGTTTTTTATCGCATTTCCAAAACATATTATTTAGAAAAACACAGACAGTGTCCTGATATAAAACGACCGCGTTTCTCTATGCCCAGATAGCTTTGAATCACCTAGTTCATGACACAAACGAGACGAGCTATTTAGGTCATTACGGATTCCTTTACAGCAGCAGGAATTGATTCAGGGAAAGGATGGTCACGGTAAGTCTTGCTGTCTTTCAAGGCCTAAAATAGTGTTTGAGATGGATTACAAGTTCCATCTATTTGATCGTCAACTTTGTGATGCCGAGGAGGTCCTGCTTGCTGTTGATCCTGAGCATCAGTTTGGTGTGCTGGGCCCATCGTCTGATAAAACCATTCCTCTTCCAGCACGACAAACATAATTGGCATCTGTCATTTGCTTTACAGACGTGGCAGCTACAGCCATGGCTTGCGTGTGGCAGACGAAGTGTTCTACCTCCATGGGCTTTGCCATGAACCCTGGGAACTTGGATTTGATCAAGTTGCAGGTGATGATAGGCTCGGTGACCCCATCCCAGTCAATTATATTTTTGAGAGTGGTCATCTGTATGTTGACGTAGGGCAGGGTTCGCAGTCTGAGAGAGGTGTTCCCCACCTCCTGCTCCCCTGTGATGGAGATGATCTTGTGGAAGGTGGTTCTCTACTCCTCCGCCTCACTGCAGAACATGCCATGTTCATCAGGATCTCCTCGGAGTGAGCGAACCATTCAGAGGAGCACACGTTCGGCATGACAGTCAATTGCACCATCTAGGGCTAGATCCCGAGGCATGAGAGCTAGGATAGGACGTTTCTGGGACCGTCTGCCAAGTTGTTGATAACCTTCATCTGCAGTCAGTAGGGAAATTGGAACTTGGTAGGATATCGTCGCTATCATTATCGAGCCTTACTTTCCCTACTTGCCACAGGTGTAGACCAGCAACGACTGGCTGGACAGCCCTCGGAAAGTCATGTTGAGCTCTCCTGCCTTTGTACCCAGCCCAAGGTGGTGCAGTTGAATGTCATGCCCGCCTTGTGCTCCTCTGCAATGTTCGTTCACACCGAGGCGATCCTGATGACATTGCTATGCAGCGAGGAGGAGGAAGTTCGTCTTTGGCAAGATTATGTCCAGAAGGAGAACACCTCCCTCGGGCTGCGGATCATGTCCTGCCTCAACACACAGGCGTCTGACCTCAACACTATAATCGACCGTGAGGCCACCACCGACTTTATCATGGCCTGCAGCTTGACCAAGTTCAAGTCGCTAGAGTTCATGGGGAAGCACATGAAGGTAGAGTACTTTCCCTGCCACCCACACATAGGCCATAGAGAAAGCTGTAAAGGAAGTGACAGCTGGAGCCAGTTTTGTTTGCAATGCTGAGAGGAGGGATGGATTCATCTGCCAAAGGGTATAGCACATCGAATTGGTGCTCAGGATCAAAGCTGGACCTCCTCAGCATAATAACAATAATTTTTGGGGCTTATCGACGCACCAACTACCAGGGTTATATGGCGTCGCCAACTCTTTCCCTGTTGGAGGGGTTTCTTGGGAGTCAAATTGCTCCTTGTTCAAGGAATCTACCGGGCCGTAAACCCGAGTCGGCCGCGTGGAAAGCAAGGTTGCTAATCACTATAATACCATGCCCACACCTCCTCGGCATCACAAAGCTGGTCATCAAGTACATTGCACTTGCAGTCATACTGGAACTATGCATCTTAGGCATCAAAAGATAGCTAGGCAGATTTAGGGTTGCGGACCAAAGTGCGTAAGGAAGAAGTTCGTATGCTTAAAGTAAGTACGCAGAAGTACGTAGAGATAAAGTACGTACGTGTATAATAATCGTAATGGAAAAAGTTCGTATGGAAAAAGTTCGTACGGGTTAAAGTACGTAGGGGTAAAATGTTCGTAATGTAAAAAGTTCGTATGGAAAAGTTCGTACGGGTTAAAGTACGAAGGGCTAAAATGTTCGTAATGTAAAAAGTTCGTATGGAAAAAGTTCGTACGGGTTAAAGTACGAAGGGCTAAAATGCTCGTAATGTAAGAACTTCGTAAAGAAAAGGTGGGCAATTCCAGCACCAATCGACCAGGCAAATGACAAATCTACACGGCACCACTTCGATTTTCTTTAAAATAATTTTGTAGGGTTCTCATGGGCCCTAAAGACGAATCTGAAAGTTTCAGCTCGATTGGAGTAAAACTTTAGAAGTTATTGCCTCAGGCATTTTTTGGAAATCTGCTTACAGTGCATTTTTTAGGTGACCATACAACCCACAGAGACTGATGAACTATGCATTAAATATATATTTTCTGTCTGAAATGAGCGGAAGAACTCGAATATGAGTCCGTTTGACCCTAGGTCTTGTAAAATTGTGATTTGCCTTGACCTAGGTATTCAAAATTTGCTGGACATTTTGTTAAAAATGGCATATTCAAATTAAAGGTTGAACTTTTATCCTTCCATTAAAATAGGTTAGAGCATCTGTTTTTTATATCTACTAGTGTTTTTAACACGCTTAGTGGAGGGTAGCCTGGCGTCAACACGTAATGAAGGGGTCCCGAAATGCCTCCCCTGAGATTTCACCAATTAAGAGGGTTAGGAAAACGCGTGTTGCGGATTTTGTGAGGGCTGTATAATGTGTTTTTTAAGCTAGATTTCATGGACCTAGACCAATATCCTCAAGGTCAAATAAGGTCATAGAGGTCAAATGTAGGCCGTACCTGACACTTAGCGAAATGCCGTTGTTGTGCGAAACAAAGTCCCGAATACACTTTGAGCGAGCAAATTTCATAAAGAGAAGATATAAATTGTTCTCTGGAATATTTAGGTTGAGGTCGGTCAAGGCAATTGACCAATGGCACCACAATGTGAGATATTTCCATAATGGATGCACATACGTTGAAGCTTGCAAAGAAGCAACCATTAAGCAATCAATGAGTTTGACCTTGACCCACGGTCTTTGGCCTGTGACCTGGAACTTAGCATTCTGTAACCTCGGCTGTAACATCAAAACATCATAAACGTATTGCCAGGGAACGTCATGTGACCGAAAGCTGTGAGATCAACAATTGCGATAATGTTTATATGACCTTGGTCTGTAACCTATGATCTAGTGAAATGATCTTAACATACAACTATGACGATACTACGTTTTCATCGCACAGCTAGGTCTGCAATGCATTTGAACTGGTGTGACCGCACATAGGCGTCGGAAAAGAAGGCCAGGGGCCTGGCCCCCCACTTTTTGGCCCAAAATTTCCTTATCTCAGTCAAAATGGGAGACAACCTGAAATTTTCATAAACAGTAACTGTGGAAGGCAACGAAGAGCCCAAATTTGAACAGTTTTTGGTCATATCGTGGAAAGGTTTTTGTCAGTATCAGGTTGAATTTTGACTGGCCCCCACTTTTTCCGGTGGCGATGCTTATGTGACCGCAGGTTATGGCTATTTAGGAATATACATCTGATTTTGTAAGCCTATAGGTCAGTCAGTGCGTAAACATAGAGGACAGATTTTCAAAGTTCTTCCCAAAATTAACTCGCTCATCGATGTTTTTCTGCCACGAAGGGTTTCCGGCCACTTCGGGTAGTTATGCTTAAGCCCTGTCCGACTGCGTGTTAATGCTCATTACAGTGCTTTAAAGGATGACAATAACTCGTCGCTGAGGCTTCGACAGTGCCTATATTGCAAATGTAGTGGGACGAAATGCTGATACAATAGGACCAGTGCTAGAAGTCTGGTGAAAGCCAAATAAGGCAATCGTGGTTTCCCGTGTTTATATATAGAGCTCGCCTATCGCGTCAATTCAAATAAGTTTTTTCTGCATCGGACCGAAGCAAGCATTTCCCACTTGCGAGTTAGAACTATAGCAATACTCTCTCCTTGACGATATCTTTGCGCGATTTTACTCTCCTTGAAGTTAAAGGATGCAAGCATTTGTCACCACGTGGGAAAGTATGTGTGTATGTACACCGGAGACCGGTTTGCAACAATGCACCGAAATACGGGAGATGGTGCATCCATGAGCTGTCTTTGTGCTGAGCTGACCTTACGCTGTCACAGTAGGCAGTTCTGTTTCGTCCAGTGGCGGATCCAGGGGGAAGCAAAAATGACATGTCCCCCCAAATGGAAAGCTAGGGGCAACACTATATTTTTGCCCCCCCTCCCTCCCCAAGCGGTCGACCTCCTTTATGCCCCGACTCATTTTTAATTTATAAGCAAGATTTCGGTGCTTCAACTCTCAACTTCGAACAGAACCAGTGAAGTTCAGTGTAAATATTGGATCTTGGATAGAAAAAAAGAATCTTGAGCCCATACTTTTTTCACCCCGTGACGTTTTTTTGCCTTTTGGCTCAAATATCCCAAATCCTACTAACAAATCAAATTATTGTAGCAGAATTTTTCACTGCGTGACGTTTTTCTCTTTTTTCCTTTTTGACTTTGGTTTGCTCCTCCCAAACCGACCAGCTAGATCTGCCACTGGTTCCGTCGATGTCTTCAGGGAGCTCTCGCACCTGCATGGTGTTCAGGTTTACGGGTGTGAAACGATGAAACCGTTGGGTTTCAACGCCGAGCTGTACCGCTGTATCAGTCGTTTTGACATTTCAAAGACCTCCTCTCTACTGACAAACGTGAAATGGATTGTGGTGTCGAAGTAATGCGACAGAAAAGAGAACATCAAGAGATGATCCAAGATCTGATCCTTTTCTTCTCTCCTTAAGCTTACCTTGGCTGTTCTTCTTCTAACTTTACCGCCAACTCCGGCACAGGCGTTCTTCCCGTGGCTGGTAGCAAAGAAGTGTCATTCACATGGTATTTGAAAGTCAATCTGGATAATAACACACATTGGTAAAGTGAAAATTGTTTTTGTATTGGCCACCGCACCCGTATGATACGTAATGTATTTTCTTCAAACTCAGCATGTGGGTGCGTAGCCAAGGTACGAGTTTGTGCTGCAAGGTATGAGCCATGACGTGAGAGTGCTTTAAGTCGTCACTTAAAAAAAAACAACTTCTACTGCAACGGACTCCATCCTCAATCCAGTATGGAACAAAAGGGTGTACAGTCACGTGCTTTGCAGACCAGTGATACGACTGAGCAGCATTTTGCGCAGTAAATGTATTATTTTCTGATGAGCCATCGATGACTACGGCTTCCCCCATTGGTGCCTTTTCCTTCCAGTTTGCTATATAATGTCCTTGAGCCATAGAGATGTAGTGGTGACGGGTTACGTTACATACCTTCTCACTCAGGGAATCAACAAATCGCTCTATGTTATTCATGCAATCCGAAAGCGTCGATTCTCTCTCTGATTTTGACCATTCTTTGAACGTAATATCTCCAGAAACCATTTGAACGGAGTCAAAAGAGTATAAATACTCCCTAACCTCCTCCTCTCCAGGGCTCCGTTGACGTGAGGGTGTCCACTGTCACCGTACTGTTATATTTTTCAATATCACAGTTTCAATATATCACTGTTATATGTTTCAAACGTTTCGCGACTTTTTCCGTATAATCACGGCACTTCACTAAAGGTGCCCGGTATGACGCACATACACTTGACATTTATGACCTGATTTGACCTTAAAGATATAGATATAAGTCCATACAATTGAGCTCAAATAAAAGAGTTTACAGGCCTCACAAATCCCGGAACATGCGTTTTCCTAACCCTCTTAATTGGCGAGATATCAGGGGAGGCATTTCGGGGCCCCCTTCATTACGTGTTGACACCAGACCACCCTCCACTGTGCGTGTTAAAAACACTAGTAGATATAAAAAACGGATGTTCTAACCTATTTTATTGGACTGAAAAAGTTAAATCTTCAATTTGAGATATTCAATTTTGAAAAAAAGCTGCACCAGCAAATTTGGGACATGACCTTAGGTCAAGGTCAAATCATAGATTTTTTTCACAAGTGACCTAGGGTCAAACGGACTTCAGATTCGAGTTTTTCGGTTCATTTCAGACAGGAAAATGTATATTTAATGTTTAGTTCATCAGTTTCTGTGGGTTGTATGGTCACCTAAAAAATGCACTGCAAGCAGATTTTCAAAAAATGCCTGAGGAAATAACTTTTAAAGTTTTACTCCGATTGAGCTGAAACTCTCAGATTCGGCTTTGGGGCCCATGGGAACCCCATATGCCAATTTTAAAGAAAACCAAAGAGGTACCGTGTAGGCCTTGGTCGATTGGTGCTGGAATTGCCCAGTTCGTACGGGTTAAAATACGTAGGCGGGCGGGGGGGCATTACACGACATTTCAGCACAGGCCTTACACACTTGTCTCCGATTTTCTTAAAAAATATGAGCGCAGGGTTATCGGCAGAGGACGCATAGAAGAACTGACGCATAAAGGAACTGAGGTCTGCATGGGACGCTTTTTCAGCCTCCATCCCGTTCTCTTCAGTTTTTTTCTGTTCCAATCCATTCCATCCCTAAAATTTCAATAAAGTCCGTCCCATTCCGTCTCTTTCCATCATTTTTCCTTGAAATCTGGCCAAAATTTTGTTCCATTCCGCCATGTTCCTAATGAGCCCTGGGGAATTTCGTCCCATTCCGTTCAATTTCTGCAAAATCCTACCCCATTGCGTTCCATTCCTATTTCATGCAGACTTCTGGTGACCAACCCAGCTCGCAAGTGCCAATCTCTACTACATCGTACGATGACATTGGTGGCGCACTAGAACAACAGCCTACGCGAGTCTGGCCTTTTCCCAGTGCGGTCAAATTCTCTCGGCAGAGAAAATTTCCGAGTTTTAATACCAACAGAATCTAGATATCACAGGCTTCTTTGTTTCCAAAGAGGATGCATAAAACAGAATCTGAACTAAAAAATATGTTTCAAAGGGCTCATATGGTCAACGGAATACGACACTTTCACGGAGTAACCCACCAAAACGATGGTAATTTCAGAGTTCGTAAGATTTCTAACGGGGAGGACAGAACTGTCGTGATCATACGGGAAGAAGTTTTAAGGTATCATGACAGGACTGTGTAGTTTTGCTTACTTACTTTTGGCATATGAGCTTTATACCCCTACGTTCATTGCTTATGTATTTTTGCATACATACTTTTGCATACGTACTTTTGGCAATCGAATTTTATACCCTATGTAAATTTGCTTACGAACTTCTACGTACGTAGGTACTTTTGCGTACGTACTTGTGTCATACGACTTTTAAATACCCTACGTACATATATTTGCTTACGAACTTATGCGTGCGAAGTTTATCTATACGTACTTTAGCCATGCGAACTTTGGTCCGTAAATGCGGATTTATTGTGATCAGCCTTTACCTAAATCAATCTCTTATGATGTAAAGAAGGAATCCGTAACAACCTAAATAAATGTTCCCATTTTTTGTCATTAAATAAGTACCTAGATACAAGTTCATTAGGCATAGCGAAGTAAGTCTACTTGATATCAAAGCCTTGTTTGTAGTTTTCTAAAAAGTTGTTAATTTTTTAAATATGATGAAAAGGGCCTAAACATCTGTAAATGTAAAAAACGTGTTCGTGGTAAGAAATGATTGAAATCCTCCAAAAGAGCTTAAAAATGTATTTCTTATTTGAAAAAGATATGGGTAAAAAGCCAAAAAATATTTTTGGCATTTTACTATGATTTATCAGATCCTAATAGGTAATCTCCAAATCATAGGGCAAAATTTAATTTCTCAATTCTGCATATATTGACAACCTAGTGTGCATGCGTGCCTTATTAAAACAAAACGAGCTATCAAAAATTGTTCATAATTATGGACCCCCTTGGGCTGGGCCCCCCTTGAGGTGGGGCCCCCTCTAAGGTCGGCCCCCCCACTTTTCAAACGTTCCTACGCCCCTGACCTAATCTATATATGGCTGGCTGATCTTAATTGGACCTGCCTTCTCTCTCTCTCCCTTTATGATGTTGCGTTCTGACGGAGCTGAAGCTCCGTCAGAACGCAACGGCACCATTGACTGCTTTGAAAGCAACCATTACTAATAATATTTAAAACTGCAAGGGAGAGAAATCTAGATCGTCTTGAGAAGGTAAATGTACATTTATCGAATTCAAAATAGGTTCAAATCCTATATCCAGCTCCTTTGGCTAATAGATTCTTGACATAAGCGACGTAGCGGGAAAGTGGTTGACGGTTGCGTCATGCGCGCCATCTATTATCATCTTTTTAAGTTCAAATATCCCCGTCTTTCCAAGGTACTTTTTCGGGTAAGTATATATTTCAAGGAGTCAAAAAAGGTTTCAGATTGTTCAGATTCAATGGTTTTAAAGTTCTGGGGCCTTTTCAATACATCAGTTGCATTTTATTTTCCGTGAGAAATGAAAACATCAAAATTCTGGCAAACCGGAAGAATTTCAAACGGCTTGCGCGGGCAAATATTTTTCGAATTCAACATGTTCTACCGGAAAATCGTGATCAGCGGCCATCAATACATTAGAAAACACCCGGTAATCAAAGATCCTGTAAAAAGTGGTGATCACGACATGGCATGGTGTTGTTATCACACAGCGCGCCTTTATACCCGGCTGCTAGTGGTTACGTGACCAGGTCGCGCTCTGATTGGTCGGCCGGGTGGGTCACTGGTGTGGTGGCAGTGACCCGGCGCGCCTGTGCCGGCGGCGGTGGTTGGCTGACCGCGCCGTGGCTGAGGGCGCGGGGTCAGCTGGTTGGCTGCAGCTGGAGCCGTGTAGCGGTGCAGTGGCCGCTACAATAGCTTGTACTAAAAATTTGGCTTCAGGTCAATGAGTTTTGATGTAATTTATAAACCTATGTAAGGCTATTTTAGTCTTCTAACATAAGACTGACACAACCAGGGCCTCCATTTTGAGGTCAGGGGATTAACAAGGTCACCACAGGTCACCAAAGGTAACGGTTTTCGAGATTGCTTACCTTTTCCTTCATACCTTTTGAACGAGATAAGATACAACAATAAATTTGGTATCATGGTGACGAGCATGACTCAAGGATTCAGATGATGTGCAACATCACCCTGAAAGATCATTATTGAACCTTGACCTGAGGTCAAGGTCACGATTCAACCTTTCAAGGTCATGTTGCATATCATTCGAATCCTTGCGTTAAGACAAACATATTGATGCCTTTGACTTTGTTCTAGGTCTAATGGTTCCCGAGTTATGAAATATTTCCCAAATGAGTCAAAATTTACTCATTTTGACCCTCTGTTACGTTACGGGCCAACGGATATGGTTCAAACTGGGATTTTGATTACAAGACGGTAAGGTGCAGCACCGTTTCAATTTTTTCCGTACCACCTCCGGTTCCCAAAATCGTGGGAGGGGTCCGATCGAACCCCCAGGTGATGTTGGGTGCGGAGAGCCCAGGCGGTGCCGGTTTAATGAACGGGAAATATTTTCAAACTGAAAAATATAAAAATGCAGAGGCGAATCTAAAATTTCCTCGAGGATGAGTAGGATGTAAGTCTCGGGGTCCCCGCCGGGAAAGGGGCGCGCGCAAATTTTATTTTATTGAGCGTTAACTATCTGCAAACTGAATCATTTGTGCCTACTTATTAATTTAATATGTTCGGGGGCCGCGAAACCAACTATTGGGGGCCCCAAGAGCAATTTTGGGAGCCCTCGAGACCAGCTCTGGGGCCTCCGAGACTAATTCTGGGCGTTCCCAAAACCAAGGCTTGGGGCTCCCGGGATCAACTATTGGGCCCCTGAGACAAATTATGTGGGGTCCCCGGGACCAGCCATTGGAGCCCACAGACAAACTCCTAAGGGCTGCAGGCTAACTCTTGGGGGCCCCAGACCTACTCTTGGGGCGCCCTAGACCAACATTTTGGTGGCATTTGGGTTTCCCGGGAACAGTCATCATACATCATTGGGGTCCCCTGCGGGAGGGGGCGGGTTGGGCTTTGCAGTGCTAAGCTCAGCCCACGGAGGTCGCCCCTATCGATCCCCCCTCCCCACTTGAATCTGCCTCTGAATGAGATAAAAACCCATAGACATGCGCCTCCGAGTAGGCAACTCCTGGCTTCCAGGTGCGTCACCTTCGGTAAACAAGTAAGAAAGCCATTGCATCTTCAAACTACAACCGGCAGAAATGTGCCCTTTTTAGATAAAAAAATCCAAATGTGGTTTCATTTTGCTTTTCGATAATCTTGCTTGCATAAATTCAGCTTTCCCCCACGGGGATGAGTACCCGTTGCCCTTCCCTCCCCCTCCTGCGTTTTCACAGGTGATAAAAAGGCGGAGTGCAGTGCCGTCGTCGCTATCATACCTGTTACGTATTCTGTTTTGCAACTTGAAACGCAGCTTTGGGCCCATGATATCTTGTACTACTTTCAGTTTTCCCTCAAGTTATTTAAATAATGCATATTTTTATTGAACAGTAAGGAGAGGACCGGACAGGCCACACCCGGCCCCTGCCCTTATTCTTATGCCAGCTCCTGGCCATGCTTGGCATGGCAAGAAGTACTCAGGTAGGCTACGTGGCTACCGTGCTATCCTTTCGTTGACGATTTCGGTATATCTCAAGCGACCTGCCTATCAGGAGACCAAAACTGAGCTGGATCAGCTTCTGCATTATTAATCTAAAGTGATTCGGATATTCCGCAAATGAACTAGTGAATTTGCAAATTCGCTAGGTAGTTTGCAAATTAGTTAGTGAGTTTGCAAACTAACTAGTTAGTTTGCAAACTATCTGATCAGGCAGGGAGTTTGCAAACTACCTAGTTAGTTTGCAAACTAACTAGGGTGTTTGCAAACTCACTGACCGGTCCGGGAGTTTGCAAACTAACTAGTTAGTTTGCAAACTAACGCATTTCGCATACTAACTGTAGCATATATATATATATATATATATATATATATATATATATATATATATATATAAAGAGATTGCAATCTAAAGAACTCGCGGTGTAGTACCGAAGTATACCACCCCCTTAACCCAAATGGATGCTGCTTAGGGTTATTATGCCGTAATGATCCAGCTGGTTGTTCATGCTGGGATTTCGGTCCATAATTAATGCAGCCTCCAGAATTTGCAGTCTTTTTTTGTTTTCCTTTGCTAAGATTGTGGTGTTGCTGTTGAGGTCCTGTCTGGTGAGTTGGCGTTGGTGTTTCTGTTTGGTATGTAGCAGTGGACCACCGGCTTGTAGGTGGCAGGTGAGTCTCCGAGAGAGCGTAGTTGTTGTGTGTCCTATATAGCTAGACGTGGACTGGAGCTTGCAGTCTCCAAACGGGCATTTATACTGATATACCACGTTGGCAGCTTTTAGGAGCTTGTCTTTGTTGTTTTTTGGGTTGTTGCACATTACAAGCTGGGCGGTCTTAGCAGACTTGTAATATATGATTGTTTTGATGTTGTGTCCCTCTTTCG
Organism: Lepas anatifera; assembly: GCA_034440635.1. Lineage (NCBI taxonomy): Eukaryota > Metazoa > Arthropoda > Thecostraca > Lepadidae > Lepas > Lepas anatifera. The sequence continues at coordinate 283,398 of JAOTON010000021.1, forward strand.
GCTTGATGTTTCTTTTTAGAATATTCTTCAGGGCTGTTTCGTCTTCTTTGTATGCCGCGGTCATTTGGTTTTTATAAAACAGTTTGTGAGTCGTATTTTCTGGTATGTCGGTCTTTTTGTTTTGGACGTCATGTGCATGGTTTGGATGGAACTTGTCCAATGCAGTTTTGATTTCCGCATCGATGTCATGACACGTATAGCTGTTGTTCACGAGCATTTGCTTTACGTGACTGAGTTCGTTGTGAATAAGTTCCCAGCTGCTGCAGGTGTTTAGAGCTCTTCTTACATAGATGCGGATCACGCCCCGTTGATACCTATCGGGGCACGCACTGAGGGCGTTCGTGCATTGTCCCGTGTTTGTCTCCTTCCTGTGTACACTAGTGGTAAATTGTCCTGTGCTGGCATCCACATTTACGTCGAGGAAATGCAGCTTCCTTTGATTTTCCGGTTCATAGATGAACTTGAGAACTGATTCTTCCTCAAAGATGTCCTTCAGCTGCTTCAGATTCTCTTCACCTTCGACTTCCAAGTAGATGTCATCCACATATCGCATGAAAATATGTGGTTTTTGCTCGAGTTTTTCGATTGCTTTCTCTTCTACATGGCACATTGGGGTGTCCCAAAATTCACAAAGTTTAAAAGTTGGTATTTACCTTTGTTTTTCTCATTGCCTGCAGTCTGAAACCAAAGCATGCAAAACACCAGGCATTTATATTTATATTTAAACCCCGCGCAAATCACTTGAAGATTTACGTATAGCTGGCAATGGAGACTGCAACGCTGGAACAAGACGGTTGTTTGCCATCTTTGTACAGCGCGCGAAAAACATGAGGAAACCAGATCGGGACGGTGGTGTGAGGAGGAATTCGGGGAGAAAACAGTTGAAGGATGCATGTCTGCAATTCTTTCTCGCAAAAAGGCGCGAATAATGACATACAGTTGTTTGTGATTGGGGCTGTAGAGCGCGCCCGCTATAGAGGCGACATTATCTCCGCTGATTGGCATGGCATAATCGGATGGTTGTAAGACAAGCTTTTGAGTAATTGTTGGGTATGTTGCTTTGTTTTCCTGCCTTCACGAAGGAAATGTTTGAATTATACAATTGTAATTTTTTAAATATACAACATTGTTCTGCGCACTACTGCCAATCCTATTTGACCATGATCAATGAAAGCCATTACAATACAATACAGTAGCCGCCTCTGTCATCCAGGGTGATATGATTGGCGCCCCAGACAGAGGCCGAGTATCTGTCAGGAGTGCCTCTTGCCTGCTAGCTTCAGTGAGGAAAAATGGTGGCGGTGATCTCCTAAAATTTTCGTCAGTAAATCGACAAAACATCGACAGCGGTCTACAGGCCGGCAAACACAGGCGGAGATCATATGTGAAAACTTCGCACCGTCGCGTCGTTGGACGCTATTATCCACTTGGACGGTACAATATTGGATGACGGCAGCGGTAGCAGCGACAGGCTGGCCTTCATGGTATCCGGCAACGCTAAAGAATGTCTCCTGGGAAAAATTATGTCTACCAGGAAGATAGAAAATGGAGATGGAGGGTGTCAGGCGACGGAAGTATTCGATTGCATCCAGAAGTTTGGTGAAATCGACAATGTCCAGGTGATTTCCTTTGATACAACAGCGTCCAACACCGGGTGGCAAAATGGTGATGCTATAGAACTGGAGCAAAAGCTCAAGAGGAAGTTATTTATCTGCCGTGCCTTCACCACATCCACGAGCTTTCAGTGAAGGCTGCTTGGGACAAGACCTTCAGCCGTTATCTAACACCGGACAGAAAACTGTTCAAGAAGTTTTAGTTGGTCTGGAACAGCATCGAAAAAACAGACTATGAAGTGCTGTTGCAAGAAGAAAGGCTGGGTAAGAGGGGAGTCAGTCCGAGAGAATATAAACCAAATGTTGGAGACCCACTCGTTCGACTTGAGGGAAGACTACAAAGAATGCGCTGAAGTGGCGATTATTGTGCTCAGTGGCACAGCAGACTGCGTGGGGACGAGTGGAATGGAGTTTCAAAAGCCTGGGCTTATCACAAGGCGAGATGAATGACACGTCATATACGGCTTGAAGATATATCTATTCAGATCCCAGCTTTTAGCCCTAAATGTCATCACACCTGCTGTATCCGAGAACCTCAGAGGGTTTGCCATTTTCCTCTATTTTCTTTCTACGTAGAGGCCTGGTTGAGCTGCACGTCGGCTGCGGATCATGCCCACAATGACCTCAAGATGATGAAGATTCTGATGTCGTATACTAAAATCGACTCGGAGGTGGCCGAAGCCGTACTAGCCTTTCGAATGGCATACATGGTAACTTTCGGCCGAGCTAGTACAAATGGAGCTAGTCAGCGACAAAGTAGATGCCAGTACCAAGGATCTCATTGCTCAATTTCTGTTAAGCACATAGGACTCGCTGATTGCCGGAAAATCGAAGCTTCCCATTGTGCCTTGCGATTAAAGGGAATGTGGCGCCTTGGTCGAATCCTGGAATTTATTGTAATTGGGGGTACTTTTGGCCGAAAATCATAGAAGCATTCGTGATTTCTCTGAAAAATGTACAATAAGCTCAATATTTTGATTTTTAAAATGCTCCTCTAGAGAAGTAAATAAATATCTGCCTGTGGATGATGTCATGATCTGGCAACCACTACCATATTCGATACGCTTCAAGGGCTTAGATTGGCTGATACTCACCGTGACGTCAGCAAATGTCGTCACACCAACAGCCATGACAACTGTGGTCTGCTGCTAAGGGTACATGAGGGGTACATTTCGGGTAGTTTTTAGCTTTTCTCTACGGAAATTTTGAGTTTCAAGACAAATGATATATTGAGTACCGGGTTTTCCGACTTGCTTTTCAACTTGGCCATCTCAGTTAAAATCACGTTATGAAGGTGCCACATTCCCCTTAAAGCATGGAGGATCTGACGCTGACAAGTTTGTGGGCACGCAGTCCCATTTCATGTTTGAAAGCCTGTCGGTTGGCACGTCATTTCTAGCTGAGTGCCCGCCATAGGACGGTATCCCAGGTTGCGATAGGCTGGAGGCCTTCATCCGAAACCTGCGGGTGACGAACAACGCTGCGGAGAGAGGGGTTAGGCTGATAACAGACTATGTCGGCTGCCTAACTAAGAGTGAGGAGAGCCAACAGCAGTGGCGGATTTAGCCGGTAGGTTTGGGGGGCAAGACAAAGTTGATGAAAAAAATGTCACGCTGTGATAGCATGCCACAATTTAACTAGACGGTAAGCTGTGGGGGTAAACGGAAGAGTCGATAAGCAGAATAATAAAAAAACGTCGCGGGGTCAAAGCTGTTGCCACAAGATGCTTGTTTTGCTATCCAGGGCTCAATTTTTACACTGAAGTTGACTGGTTGTGTGTGAAGTTGAGAGTTGAAGCACCAAACCTTGCTTGTAGACTAAAAATGAGTCCGGGCAAAAATGAGGTCGACGGCTTTGGGGGAGGGAGGCGCAACCATAGTATTGCCCCCAGCTTTTCTGTTTGAGGGGAGGGGGCAATGTATTTCCCCATCCACCACTGGCCGACAGTACCTACTGCAAATTCTAGAGCAATACCACAAGCCGTTTCCCGACACTAGGAAATCAGTTCTGGCGTACACCTCTGGCCAGGGACCCTCCAGAAGGATGTTTGTATGTAGCAGTAGACTTTTGTTCCATATTAAACAACGTGTATGTGTCTTGACACTGTGACTTTCTAGTCTGAGGACCAAAGATAATGTTTATAAAACAGTATCTTGTCTGTACATACAAGGAAAAACGACCAGGTATTCTGGTAAGGGTTATGTACCTTCAGGGGCTCCGCCACGGAGAGGGGGACGGGGGGACGCCCCCCCCCAACTTTGGCGAAGGGGGAACAGTCCCCCAACTTTCAGCTGGAGACCCCTACCCGAAATAAACGATAATGTCACATTAAAACGCATAACGAAAGACAACTCGGCCTATTAAAGACCTTGGTAGCTATAGAGGAGGCCCTGGCAGTGTTATAGGGGGCCCTAGTGGCGATACATGAGGCCCTTTTGGTGATAGAGGAGGTCCTGTTGGCGATAGAGGAGGCCCCGTTGGCAGCAACAAGATGTCCTGATGACAGTAGAGGAGGCCCTATTGTCCAAATAAAAGGTCCCGGTGGCCATAGATGAGACCCTAGCGGAGATAGAGGAGGCCCTGGTAGCAGCAGAGGAGGCCCTTTGTCATTAGATGAGGCCCTGCTAGCGATAGAGGAGGCACTAAGGTTGATCCAGGAGGCCCTGAGAGCGATCAAGAAGGATCTTGAGGGCGATTCAGGAGGCCCTTATATCGATAGAGGAGACCGATTTGGCCCCTGGTATCGATGTAGCAGGGCCTGGTGGTAACAGAGGAGGCCCCTTTATTGATAGGGAAGGCTCTTTTGTTGATAAAGGAGGGTTCTTTGTCGATAGGGAGGCCCGTTAGTCGAAAGAGGAGGAACCTTCTCTATCTCCACCAGGGCCTTATCTATGGCCAGCGGGACCTTTTCTTTAGCCAAGAGGGCCTCCTCTATTGCCATCAGTGTCTCTGTAAGTTTTCATGCCGTCCTCGGCGTGAAAATGTTCATGACCAAATATATGAATATGTAGTGATTGGTTTGTGCGAATGCAACAAGGGATAATAAAAAAGGCTGGCTCTCAAAGTCCAAAGAATATACACATCAACGCCCCCATGTGGCACTGACATAATCATATATTAGGTATATATACAGCGACAGGAGAAAAACACTGCATAATTATCTGGTCCCCACGCTATTAGTGCAAAACGAAAGCTATTACACCAGAATACCTCGCACCTATACGTTATTACGTTATCATTGAATTATCAATGTGCCCTACACTGGCTCGTTCATGGGGCCAAGGGCCTATGCCCCCAAACCCAAAATAGTGTATCCCCTTCAACGACCAGCAACATATAACTTGCTCGGCAATTTTGACTGAAAGAAATTGATTCTAGCTCCATCGTTCTAAAAACTTTTTGCTATCAACTTTTGGGCAATTTCTTTGGTCCCCCAAAGCTGGATCCGCCATTGCTGCCTAGGAGGCCCCCTTCGAAAAAAGGCCTCTTCAGATCGAGGCCCCCATGAGCTTGTCCCCCAACTTGAAAGTCGGGGCGGAGCTATTGTGTACCTTGCAACACAATATGGTTCTATGTAAAACGAAGAACATGAAGTAATTGTAGTGGAAATAAATCGGAACGCCATGTAAACAATACATCAACGATAATTCTTCCAAAACATAGCGAAAAGGAGAGGAAAATATAAGACACCTTACGCTGTAGTCCCGCATTACGATGGAAATACCGAAATATTTCGTGTTCAGGCGTTGCAGTCTCCATCTAGAGCTATGGGTAGAACTTCAAGCGATTTGTGCTGGGGTCATATATTAATTTAAATGCCTGATTTTTTTGCACAATTTCGTTCCAGGTCACACTCAACGGGAAAAAGAAAGGTAAACACCAACTTTTAAAGTTTTGTCAATTTTAGGACACCCTAATGGCACATATATGAGTTGGCGAATAGGACTCCCAGCGGGGAGCCCATGGCTACTCCATCAATCTGTTGGAATAGTTTTCCACTTGGGCATCGGAATGGTGCCTCCGTTGTGCATACTTGAAGCATTTCCCTGAGGATTTTTCGAGGGAGTTTGCTTGGTGGTGGAAGATGGTCATGGTTATATACATAGTCCAATATAATTTCTATTGTTTCGTTTACCGGAACGTTTGGGAACAAACTTTCAACATCCAGCGAGGCGATGCTGCCTTGTGGCTTGTGAGATCTCAAATTTTCAAGGAATTCATCCATGGACTTGATCGTGTATTTCTCAGGGATGAATGGGGTCAGCAGGGTGTTCATTCGTTTTGCAAGTTGTAGGTGGGTGTTGGTATTTGTGAAATTTGGGTTAAGGGGGAGGTATACTTAGGTACTACACCGCGAGCTCCTTAGATTGCAATCTCTTTATGTATATCTACACGGAAGTCTTCCATATGAAACAGCACGATCGATCATTAATTTTCTGCCGTTACAAGCGTTCAATATACATATATATATATATATATATATATATATATATATATATATATATATATATATTTCTAAATGTCTTATTTAGAGGGCCTCGTGGAAATTATAAGACTATTTTGAATATTCGTCTTAGTTTCTCGAGCTAAACAAAGTGAAGCACTTCACTTCCATGAAGACTTTACACAAGAATAGACCACTGAAACACTGATTGCTCTCGCGTCATCGGGAAAATTATGCATTCGTTCCACGAGGCCCCACATGTTTCACACCTCTGTATCAGCTAGCTGGTTTCGACGCATACCTCGTCATTATAACAGCACTCATGAACAATATAATGTAAATATATTTATGAAATCACTTCCAAAGTTACCATCATGTAAAACTAAGGTATACAACATTCGGCCATTCAATTGTGCAAAATTCTAACTAAAGCCGTTAAGTAGGGGAGACTGAGGTCAATTGTAACAAATTTCACATTTCTGGTTCTGGAGAAACAGTTCTTTGAGTTAGAGCACTATATTTTCATCATCTTTGAAGATTTTGCAATGTGACAGACGTAGAAATATTTCAAAATGAAACAAATTAGGGGTCAAAATTTCACTTATAAAAATTTACTTTAGCTGTTACAATTGACCCCACGTGAGGGGCAATTGTAACAGCACCGGGGTCAATTGTACCATGTTAAGGCCGTATGAATTTCGACGATTTATTTGTACCATAAATACATCCTAATGCGAACACTTCTGCATCTTCGGCCTTCACTTAAGCTTCATGGACCGTCTCCAGTCGAGTCCCGCGCTCGGTTGTGCGGGGTCGAAAACGAGGCATTCTCTGAAAGTGCGAGACATTTGTTTGAAATTTTCCGGTGAAGTTTTTTTTTAGAAATATGAACACAAAGACGAATACCGGTGATTTGAATAATCCCTATAAATGACCCGAAAAACCGCGTTCAAAATGTTTGCAAAAATTTGCTTATCAGTCCGGTCAGTAAATCTTGACCTTGTTGCCAAAAAGAAATGACCCTTTCTAGAACCAAAAGCCTATTATTTTGGGCACGTTTGCCAAAATAAAACTGACAAAACTGACTACCTACAAAAATATATTTATAATTTCACTGAAATCTCGTTAATTTTTCAAACTGGGCACATTTAGCCTTAGCAGCTGGCGTGCTCTTAAACCCCAATTATCATCGCTAAATTTTCAATATAAGAAATATTATAAAGGGCAGCCCACATTGCCACTTTTCCGCAACATATCCCAACCTACAAACAAACATATCATTGGAAAGCAATGTGATTATCATAAACAGTAGCGCACCCAGGGGGCAGCGGGCCCGCACTACACCCTACCCCTCCCCACTGGAGGATCCGAGGAGGCAAACAGGACAATTCCCCCAAATCGCCCGATTTTTGTCGATTTTCTTTAAAATCCATGTTTTTTCGATTTTATGTGCTATGCCCCCTCCCAATGGTCGGCCTGGATCCAGGCCTGCCCCCCCCCCGACGTGTTAAGTGCCTCCTCCCAAAAACAGATGACACTATGTCTGCGAAGCAAACAGTTCATCGCTCCCCGCCCCCACCCCCCCAGGATATAACGATTGATCCCTTTGGGTGAACAAGTGCGCCCCCTTCATCGGCCTGACGTCCCCTCGTCAGCCCCCCAAACGAACATCCTGGGTGCGCGCCTGATCAGAAAATCACTAACCTTGCTACTGCATTTGTGCAGTAGAAGCAAGTTTAATACGTCATAAGGCCATAGGGGTCAATTGTAACATTGTTACATTTGACCCCAAGAGAAATGTTACAATTGTCCCCATCACAACGCGCAATGTTTTACACCAAATTGCTGCTCAACAAGCTGGCCTAGGCGACAGATGCTGTGCTCATTTCGTAGCTAATTAAACACTCTTTATGCACTGAAACTGTCTTTGCTGTACCTTATCATACTTATCAATAAGCTAATCATCTTTAAAGATTTCTAAAGTTACAAAACACCCTCAAAAACACATAATTGTAAACAGCGTCTGACTTATCCGCCGCACCGAGTTGAAACTTCGTTAACAAAGGCAGCAGCTGATTGCGCATTTCCGGTTGTGCCACAAGCGCCATCCATTGATTAGTTTAGACGATATGGCCAGTATTACAATTGCCCCGTGTTACATTTGACCCCAGTCTCCCCTAGTTCATGGTTTTGAATAATCGCCCTAGTTTCTCGAGCTGAACAAAATGGAGCACTACACTTCTATGAAAGTCATGCATACAAATAGAACAATGCAACATTGATTGATACGGCAGAGGGCATTCTATGTCGAAAACTGTCTGGTAAACACCCCTTCCCCACCCCAACCCTCACTTTAATGTCATAATTAGAAGTCAGTGCCAAGTAGTCCAGCTCTGCGCCAGGAGTTGATCTGTTTATTGATGACTGCACCAGGAGTTAATCTGTTTATTGATGACTACACCAGGAGTTGATCTGTTTATTGATGACTGCGCCAGGAGTTGATCTGTTTATTGATGACTGCACCAGGAGTTGATCTGTTTATTGATGACTGCACCAGGAGTTGATCTGTTTATTGATGACTGCGCCAGGAGTTGATCTGTTTATTGATGACTGCACCAGGAGTTGATCTGTTTATTGATGACTGCACCAGGAGTTAATCTGTTTATTGATGACTACACCAGGAGTTGATCTGTTTATTGATGACTGCGCCAGGAGTTGATCTGTTTATTGATGACTGCACCAGGAGTTGATCTGTTTATTGATGACTGCACCAGGAGTTGATCTGTTTATTGATGACTGCGCCAGGAGTTGATCTGTTTATTGATGACTGCACCAGGAGTTGATCTGTTTATTGATGACTGCACCAGGAGTTGATCTGTTTATTGATGACTGCACAAGGAGTTGATTTGGTTATTGATGACTGCACCAGGAGCAGATCTGTTTATTGATGACTGCGCCAGGAGTTGATCTGTTTATTGATGACTGCACCAGGAGTTGATCTGTTTATTGATGACTGCGCCAGGAGTTGATCTGTTTATTGATGACTGCGCCGGGAGTTGATCTGTTTATTGATGACTGCGCCAGGAGTTGATATGTTTTTTGATGATGGGTCATTTCCGAGCAGTGCTTAGAAAATCTACAACTTTTGATGATCTGCATAATACTTAATGATTGCCATGTTCTCCTGTAAGTCTTGTCTAATGCAATTGCTAAGCGGCCGGGATGTGTTCTGAAAAGAAGCTGCGAATTTCGCTTATTTAGGTATATAACCTGCCTTTTAAAGCCCACAAATTATTTAAAAAATATACGACCCACGTTTCTAGCCGTAATCAGTGTCCAATATGTTCTCATAAAAAACTTTTTTCACGGCAATCGGCTGCTTTCTAAAAAATTCTTGAAAATGTCATGCTATTGTTTTTTAACGTTTCTCCGTCGAATTGAGCGAAGCACGAAATAAAGCTGAATGTGCGAAATTTCAGCACATGTTAGGTGTTATGATAGACTAACGTGACTGAAAAATACCGATATGTAAGGAAAGTATGTTTCACTACCAGCTATGATCGTGTAACAGGAAAAAGAAAGGGAAAATCTATTTACGCGGGGTAAGAATGCCGACAGCTCTTCTCAGTGAAATTCAAGGAAAGCATGAAAGTCATGTCCAAGCGCATGAGTGCCACAGTCATCTAATGAAGAGAAGGCTATTCCGTATCTCTCAGAGGGGTTTCGTGACCCCTGATTCTGAAGGCGATGTCCTGAATAATTACCGATAGTGGTAAAAGCAGTCGTGGTAACCGTTTTGCATTACGAGGCGCCGACTGCTGAGGGCACATGGCGTCACCAGCTCTCACTCCGTTGGCAGGGTATTACGGGGATCAGACAGACTTATGCAGAATACTCGCCGGGACTGGAGCCCGGATCAACGGCGTGGAAGTCGAATACTCTTCTCCGACGCCGCCCTATCCCCAATCACCGATGGTGAGAGGTCTACTTTAGCACTATGCAAAATCGGATGAAATGTCATTTAAGCAACCGTAACGACTTCCGCTTATTATGCCACCATTGTAAGAATTTCTATTTGTGCAAATACGTTTTTTGATGATACAGAAAACAAGACTTCGCTGACGATGGGGGAGATGAACACCAGTGAAGCATCCATAAAACATACCGTTGTTTCCTTCAGCGACCAAATGTGTCCTTATCGTGTCAATTTTCCACTAAATTTCATTAGTGCCGGATCTATGCCCATAGTTTTTACCGGGGGGGGCAAGGAGGTCTTAAATCATTAAAAACAGTTTTTAATCGACGAAAATCGGAAGTTTTGGGGAGGGCGAAACACTTCTCTGCCTTCCTCCTCCTATGGATCTATGTCAGATAGTGTTACATGCTATAGGATGATAAAATTGCGAAGCAAAAGTGTCAAGTTTCGAATCAATAGTTACGATCGAATAGTAGTAGACGTAGACGATTGAGTCAAATAGTAGACGATTCGAATAGTAGTCCAGAGGCTCTCGTTGAAATTAGCACGTGATTCTCCAATTAACCTGGCCACGATTTGTACTATCAAAACTTTCAATTTTGACGTCGGGGTATTGCCGTTTTGTACAGGATGTCCGCTCTAGTTATAGTAGATCTCTATGGGAGGAACTGAGGTCAGTTTTGATTGAAGTTTCGAGTTTGCCGCACCTGTTTTAGATTTGTCTCTCAGAAGAACCAAGGCCCTTAACGTATAAGGTACGGTCATCGGGTGATTCGGCCGGATCATGACGTAAGCATGTGACGTCATAATTGCTCACATGCCGAGCATCTTCATTGACTTAAACCTATGCAGGCGAATAAATTGTATATTTCACAGTGCTGCCACCTACACGGAGACGCTAACACTACGTTCTGAGCTTCTGCTGACAGGTCTGGTTGTCTGGCGTCCTTCGCCCGGTTGCCTATTGCGACAGCTGCTGGCGGCTTCTGGAGCTCATGCGACCGCCTGCTCCGAGCGCTGTTACTGGTACCAGCCCTGCCTATCGCTGTTTCCACAGCTGACCTGTAAATATACTCTCTATCGGACTAGGTGGTGTTGGTTTCTAGGATTCCGGCCACCTTGTTCCACTTCCGCTCAGTCCCGTCCCACATCTCTCTCAACTATCATTTCTCTCTTCGGCCTGAAACCCGAGCGGTGGTTTAGCCTGGGTGACCTCACTTGTTGAGCCTCTGGTTCTTGGGTGAGGGGCTTTGACTGGACCTATCGGTCCTTCATTGCCAAAATCCCTAAACGTACGGCCAGTAGACTGTCTTCCACCCTCGCTAATTAGCAGTGAGGTCCCATCGATACCCTCCACGGGCTGCGTCTATGCAAAGGTGCCACGGCACCTGCCCATAAAACACTACCTTAAAATAACATAGGTCCCAGTTAGGACCCTTTAGAGGCTGTAATAGCCACCTAGGTCCCTGATAGGTCCTGAAGAGGCCCCCTGCCTCCCCTCCGATTAGTGATAGGTCCTGAAGAGGCCCCCCTGCCTTCCCTCCGCTCAGTAACATTCTAGTGGCTGTAACAGCCCATTGTAAACCACTAACCTAGGAAACTACAGCCGATCTCCCAGATAGGATAAAATCCCACTCCACGCTATATCTAGGCTAACTTCCCATTAGTTAAAGCTCTCTCGCCTAACCTTCAAATTTGTCAGCCTTTCGCAAGAGCCAGTCAGTTAGCGTCTCCTCAAAATTCTCACTACTGCACTCACTCACTCATCCTCCCTGTATTATTCCCTAGCTCCGCCGTTAGGCAAGCTAGACGGACCAAGTCGGAATTCCGCCCGACGCTCTGACGTCACGCACACGCCCTGACGTCACAGCCTCCAGAACTTTCTCACGCTACGCAGAAAGCGCGCGCAGTCAGCTAGAAAACTGAACTCTATGCGAGCGGTCCTGCACGTTATAACGTAAATTGGAATTGCTAGCCACTCCCATGGATCGCCTGAAGCTTCCCAGGCGCCGCCAAAGGCAGGCACCGAGAAGGCCTCTAACGAGTGGCAGCCCACCCCCTCAGGATAAAACGGCTGCCACTCAAACCAAAGTTCAAAAAGTCGCTACTGTAACCCAAACTGAAACTGTTCCCCTCTCCATGGAAAGAAGCGACGCTTCTTTCCAAATCGCACCGACTACCCGCACTTGCGGATCTCAAACCGACCTCATAGGTCATTTTATGCAGTTTCAGTTCTCAAGTGAACTCGAAACGTCAGACGACAAGTCAGTCTGACCACGAGCTGACCGGGACAGAGACCGACTCTGACGCTAGTAGTGCATCAGAGACGGGCTCTGCAAAAACTGTCGTAAACATTTCCAGTGCTCCCCTCTTGGAAACCCCCAGCCCCGGCACCCCCAGCCCCGGCAGCTCCCCCGTAGCAAGGAAATTTAGCTTTTCTAGGCACTCTACCCCCGTTTCTCCTGCCAGCGATAGCAGCAGCAGCAGGTGCTCCTATAACCTTCGTAAGCGTAGATCCCCAAAGCACAAACGTTAAACTATCATGGGTTCAATTCTTCAATGGAACACAAATGGCCTTATCGTGAAATTCCCGCTTTTTTCATCGATATTTGCTGAGAAAAAACCGGCGCTAGCAGCATTACAAGAGACCCACTTTATTGATAAAGATAACGATAAATACAAAATCTCGGGCTACTCTTGGTATCGTCATAACGTAAACGCTGCTGTCCGTAAGGGAGGCACAGCCATCCTCATAGAAAATAGCATCCCACTCAGTCACGTGCCTATGGTAACATCACTGGACTGTGTAGCTATTAGCTTGAAAATACAACACGTCCAATTGACGGTTGTTTCAGCATACATATCTCCTTCCGACCCTGATCCAACGGATCGGGAACTCGCTCAACTATTTAATCAAATAAACGGGCCTTTGTTATTACTTGGAGACTTGAATGGTCACCACCCATCCTGGGGCAGCGCCACACCAAACCGTAGAGGTGAAATTATATATGACGCAATAGGTTCTCAAAATTTAGTTATCCTAAACAACGGCGCACAAACCCGCCAAGCAACGCAAGGCGGGCGTTCAGACTCAGCCATTGATATTTCGTGCTGCACGCCTAGAATTGCGTCAATGTTTGCCTGGAATGTCGAAGACAACCCAGGCATGAGCGATCACCTCCCAATCAAAATTGATATACCACAAAGAGCACTCGACCGCGTTGATCTTTTTACCCCTTCCTGGAGTCTAAAACGAGCAGACTGGACAAAATTTGAGGCAGAGGTCGACCACACACTGGTCAACGAAGGCGGCCCATATTCGGCAGACAATGAACTAGTACTAAGAGCCATAAGCTCAGCAGCACAAGTAGCAATACCAAAAACCAGAGGACCTCGAAAGAAAAACGGAGCCCCATGGTGGAACGCAGAGACGGCACACGCCAAAGCTCAAATGATAAAAGCCCGTAAGGCATATGAGAGGAGGGCACACAGCCCTACTCGATGCGCCCTTCAGGCAGCAAAAAACACTTTCGAAACACGTGCAAGCGGGTTAAAAAGGATAGTTTCAACTCTTTTGCCTCCAAATTCAACCGCTTCACTCCCACCACCCAAGTTTGGAAAACCATCAGAGTTTTCTCTGCGAAACGATCACCCTCAACTAAAAATAGCTGGCCAACCCATCACCGAACCTAAGGAAGTCATGGATAAATTTGCTGATCATTACGCCAGTGTCGCAGCTAATAATTCGTACAGCCAGCGCCCCAAAGACCAGGCAGAATAGTGCAAAAAGCACACATTCATCAATTATGGTAATCGAGAGTACTATAACGTACCATTTACAATGACCGAGCTAAATTACGCCATTAGCAAGTGTGGAAACACTGCAGTGGGCCCTGACGAAATTCATTACTCTTTCTTCAGGTACCTCAACCAAACAGCACTAAAGTACCTGCTTTCGGCCATTAACAACATGTTTCTTAGCGACTCTTTCCCCACATCGTGGCGAGAGAGTATTATCATTCCCCTTCCAAAACCTGGCAAAGAAAAAACACACCCAAAAGGATATCGCCCAATTTCGCTTACTAGGTGTGCTAGCAAGCTTGTCGAGCGCATGGTAAACGTTAGACTTCACGAGATCCTCGAAAAGAAACTTGATGCTATGCAATCAGGCTTCCGGCGCGGGCGAGCCACCACTGACAATTTGGTGAAACTAGTCAGTGACATCCAGAATGGCTTTTACAAAAAGCAAGTAACAATAGCCGCATTCCTAGACATTAAATCGGCGTTCGAACGCGTACAAAAAGACGCCCTTTTGTTTAAATTAAGCAAGCTAGGAGTTCGCGGCCACCTTGCAAAATTCATTAAAAACTTCTTCAAGGACCGAAAGTTGAAAGTCCGTTGTGGCACCACATACTCCTACCTGGCAACCCAAGACCAAGGCACACCCCAGGGTAGCGTTCTGTCCCCACCCTCTTTCTAGCAATGATCAATGATCTCTTCGCCAAAAAGCTACCGCCTGGAATAAATTACTCCCTTTTTGCGGACGATGTTGCTATTTGGAAATCCACTGCAATAGATACCAGGCGGTATAATGAGCCAGAATTTCAACATGCAACTACGCAGTTGCAGGACAGCTTAAACGACATCGATAATTGGTGTAGTTTAATGGGTCTATCACTCTCGGCGGAAAAATCATCAGTCATTGTCTTTGCCAGAGCGCATTCCAGACACGAACCTCCACGGCTCCAAATGTCGGGTAAACCTATCGAATGCACCAATAGCTTCAAATTCTTGGGCGTCACCCTAGATTCCCGATTGAGTTTCAATGAGCATATCACCAAAGTCGTCTCTAGCTGTCAAAAGCGAGTCAACATTCTCCGCATGCTCGGCGGCACAGAGTATGGCGGGGATCGAAAGACCCTGCTTATGCTCTACAAGTCCCTGATACGGTCCATTCTCGAATATAATTCGTTTGTTTTTGATTCGACGAACAAGACCAATAAAATAAAGCTAGAGCGAGTCCAAAATGCCAGTATCCGGGCAGCCACAGGCGCGCTCTCAGAATCCCCCATCACCAGGCTGCTAACTGATAGCGGGCTATGCCCACTGCAGACAAGACGCGACGCCCAGCTTATTTCTTACTATATTAAGGTCCAATCCACCGAAAACCACCCGGCAAAACAATGTTTCGCCCATCCCAGACGAGCAAATAAAGCCACTCTACAGAAGTGGCCCCCATTTAAACACAGAGTAGCGAAAACCCTGGAAAGCCTTAATCTTGCACTGCCAGCAACAATAGGCAAACCCCCACTCTCCCGCTTCTGGACTCAGAAAGAGCCCAAAGTTGAATTTCTTTTTACTTCCCGAAAACGTACTTCTCAGAGGAAGAAGTCTCCCAGAAATTCCTAGAGTTCCGATCTTGTAACGCGGACAAGACTTTTATATTTACAGACGGCTCCAAAATAGGCGAAAAAGTAGGCCTCGGCATCTGGGGGCAAAATATTTGCCTACAGAAAAGACTTCCGGACAACTGCTCCATCTTCACAGCCGAGGCTGTTGCCATCCTAGATGCATTAGCCATAATCAGAACCCAAAATATCAACTCAGCCGTCATCTGTTCCGACTCTAAATCTGTCCTGCAGGCCGTCAGTAACGTAGTCAACCCCAGCCACCACGTTATAGCAGATATTCAGAAAGGTATCAATGATACCCCTGATGTCTCTTTTCTTTGGATCCCGGGCCACTGCAAAATTCAAGGGAATGAAAAGGCCGATGAGCAGGCAAAAAAGTCCCTAGAACTTAGAGAGATCGCACCCTTAATGTGGTCTGGAGATGATAGCATAGCTCTCCTCCAGGACAGTATCCGGAAGCAAATTCAAAATAACTGGACCACAAACCACAGCGCCCACCTATTCTATATCAAGCTTAACATCGGCTACTGGCCCAGTTCCAACCAAAAGAGTCGCCGGCGCGAGGTTATGCTAACCAGACTCAGAAATGGACACACAAAATTAAATGCCTATTGGAACGAGGGTACCTGTGGTACCTGCGACGCAATGGAGAATCCCTATCACATTCTCATCGATTGTCCCCAGCACAATACCCACCGGCAACCCATGCTAGATTACTGCCGAATCCAAAACATCCCTGTAGACCTAAAAACTCTGCTCGGTAACGACCATCCTGAGCTACTCAAAAACTCTTTACATTTCTAAAGGACTCTGGGCTAGAGAAAATTCTATAAATCACCCATCCCAGTATATATGATGGAGGGTGCATGGTGCACCCCCAAAGTAGGACTTGGCTATTTTTAAATTAACCATTCATGTCGTAGATGATCCACTGCAAAATTTAAGCAAGAGTTGTTTAACCTTTAAATGGTATATCGTAGGCTAAGGATAGGTTATGTTAGGCTAGTTTTGAAATCAGGTTAGGTTAAATAGGTTATATTTCTTCACCGCAGTGATACCTTTCACTGCGGCTCTATGCTAACCACACTCATACTCTTACTAACAATCTAACCGTCCTCTCACAATTCTCTTTTTCTCTGCGCGGCGGCTGCCCAGCCGGAGAGGGGAGCTGCAACCTCACCTCCGGGTTGCAGGGTAAATTCGCGGCACCCTGGCCAGGTGTTTAGCGCAGTTTCTAAAATATGAAAATTAATGATTTAACGGAGGATTTCGAGTAATGTAGACAAGCGGACATCAGTAGCTGACACACAAAATTCTAAATTCTAAATTCCAAATTCTAAATTTAAGGTCTTCAACCACAGAGATAACCTTCGCACTCTGCGGGTCTAATTTTATAAAAAGAACTCCCTTGACATGGCTATGCCATTGCCACGACCGTCCATTCGCAAGCTGAAATATCTTGCAACCCATTACTTGAAATAACTCCCATTGCTTTAACAGACTAACGTAGCTTGCCCTCACGCAAAACTCTAAAATTCTGCCACACACTCCTTTAGAGGCGGGCAAAGGTGCTATGCACAGAACGCCTTATAAAAAGCCTTTGACTTGACTTGACTTGACTTGGATCGCCTTAACAATGCAAACCTGCCAAGCGGAGCTTGGCTGGTTGGTAGTTACGACTCCATCCACCAAAATCTTGCGAAGAAATCTACCTTCAGTCTGGACAAGACCATCCGCCGAAAGGTGATAGGCAGCTACGAAATTATCCGGCACCAAAAAGACGTCCTTAATAAAACCAGGAACGCTGCCTCAACCAAAGCCCTGCTTGATACCAAAACTTTCGGATCGAAACCGGTGAGTTTCGCCATTCATAAGTCTCTGAACTTCTACCGGGGCACAATTCGTGCGCCAGAGGCTTCCCACCTCTCTGAAGACGACATCGAGCGCAACTTTGATTTTGAGGGCCAAAGTGTGCTCACCATTCAAAGACTCACTCTCCCCAAGCCCACCGCCGAAAAAGCCCCTCGCCGTAAAGACAATCGCTTCCTCGTCACCTTCGACACAAAGTGCCGAGATGACTGCGGCCGTGTCAAACTGGGCGACTGTGTCTACCCAGTGAAGCCGGTCTACCCCAACCCAATCAGATGTCAAATCTGTCAAAGGTACGGCCACGTTGAGTCTAGCTGTAAAAACCCCGCCCCCCGCTGTGGCAAGTGCAGTGCTGCACACCGAACCAAAGACTGCACCTCACTTAGCCTCCTGTGTGCTGCCTGTGGTGGCGCCCATGGGGCTACCGATCCTAAATGCCCAGCCTGGCTCCGTGAAAAATGTAAATATGGTGGCTGAAGACGAAAAGCTCCCCTTCGTCCTGGCCCGCAAAAAAGTGCGTGAGAGCGAAAAACGTCACTCCCTAACCCAGGCGCGTGGTGGCAATGCCACCGCGGCAGCCTCCAGCACAGCTGGCCAGGCCACCCCTCAGCTCACCGCCTCCCAAAAGCGTCCCCTTCGCCCCCTGATGGAGCCACTAGTCATGGTCCCCCTTCGGCTGGCCATCCCCCACACGCACCACAGCACAAACACCTTTTGGCGCAAGTGGACACCCACCACGGACTGGACGGACCTCCCAGCCAGCCCAGCCCGTTCCTCTCTGGGTCTTCCGCCCAAAAGTACCGCCACCCCCCGTCCCTCACACGTCATCTGGAAGACCTGGACCACAACCGAAGTGCGGCAAAGCAGCCCTCAGCAGGCGCCTAGCTGTACCGAGTTTCCCCCGCTCCGAGCCCCCTCCCGCCCAAAAGTCACCGGTGCACCCCCTCCCAGGAGCCGCCTACGGCGGGCACCGGGACGGAAACACCAGAATGGCAGCTCCCCCTTCCAGTAAGACAGCTGCCACTCAAACAGAAAAAGTCAGTGTAGCCACCCAAACCGAAACCTCTCTCACGGACAGCAGCAAAGCTGCTGCCTCTCAAGCACCGACGACCCGCCATTGAGGCTCTCAAACAGACCTGGCATGTCATTACATGCAATTACAATTTGCCAGTGATTCCGACACGTCAGGTAGCAACAGTGAACTTGATAGTGAGCTGCCCGGGACCGAGTCTTACCCAAATGCTGACAGCATCTCGGTCACAGACTCTGTAGAAAATAGTTATCTCATGTCGGCCTCCCCCACCAGTTCAGTCTCATCCAAATCCCTCAGGCCCGGCAGCTCCCCGGTGCCGAGGAAATTCCGGTACACTCGGCACTCGTCCCCCGTTTCCACTACCAGCGACACGAGTAGCACACATTTCTATCACCTCCACCCCCGCCCCCGCAAACCCCCCAGCATCTAAGACATTAACACGCGCATTGACGGGGGTCTGAGCCACCTTCGCATTGACGGGGGGGGGCGGGTACCCGCCCCCCTAAGATCTCGAGAAACACGGTAGGTAGCGAAAAACGGTAAACGGCGTTGAGCTGCCCATCCACTTCTCCATCGAAAACATTTGAACCATTTTTTGTCAGGTCACATTTAACCCTCGCCCCACCGGGGGGCATCGATGCCCCCCCTAAGGTTTTTCCGGGATAGCAGAAAAACGACGAGGCGCAGCACCGCGGTTGAGGGCTCTACCTCTCACTGCATCATTTTCCCATCATCCCTGAAATTTTTTACCCCGGGTCACCCAAGGTCAGGTCACCAGACGAGGTCAACCAAGGTCACCTCACTTCACCTTTAGAGCTCTGTAAGAGCTACATTTCAAAGTCGATCGGTTTGAAACTTCCTACACTTTATGACCCCTCCAGGGTCTACAAGGTGTATATCCGGGATTTTTCGATTTCGTGCCCTGAGGTCAGGTCACGAGGCGACCTCTCCCATTGGAAAAGCATAGGGAAAAGCTATTTCATGATATAAAAGCCACAAAAATGATTGCAAATACTCAGACTGCTCAGAACAACGTTTTTGGACACCCTTTCACGGATCCCAGGGGTCATATTTGCCCTTTGACTTTTCCAAGGTCATCCAAGGTCACCGGAGGTCAAAAACAGTATTTTGACAATAACTTTTGACCTAATTAAGCTAGAGCGGTGAAACAAACACCATCGTGTTTGTCTTGTCACTGGCTTTCATTTGATATACGGCAAGGTCACTTTTTGACCTTTCGTGACCTCAGGTAATATTAGGTCACGAGGTGACCTCTGGCGGTCAAACCACTGGCGGGAGGTGTTTACGTTCCACATAGCGGAAAAAGTACTGGCAATTTGCTATCAAATGTACTTTATCAGGCCTCAATAGCTCTAATGACATAAGAGTTATGCCCAGTTTGCTTAATCATTGCATATTTGAGTGAAAATAGCCGATCTTGACCTAATTTGACCTCTGGAGGTCAAACCATTGACCTGAGCACTAAAACATGCGAAGTAATTTCTTACTGAATTTACGCGAGCTTTCTATTGCACTTTGCAGATTTGCGCTAACGCCCATATTTTCGGAGTTAGAGGGGGGGCCATCGATGGCCCCCCGGTGGGGCGAAGGTGGCGCCGGACCCCCGGTGGGGCGCGGGTTAAGGTCACGAGAGGTCAAAACATGCCCGTCATAGGGATAACATGTAAATTCAGTTTTTCAACCATTACATCTGAACAAGTAAAGATAGAGCAAAACGACTTGAACTGTATGAATCCTCTTAGTAAGCCGAATCGAATGATATACAATTTGACCTTGCTAGGTCAAATCAAGGATTTGACCTGACTTGAGGTCAGGTCAGGGTCAAATTATATAAAATGCATATCATTAGAACTGCAAAGCCCAGGCGAGTCTAATGCAGTTAAAATAAATGCTCTATCACCATCCGTTACTGAGTTATTCCGTAAAAACCATTTTTCCTATGTATTTCCATCGGAGAGGTCATGCCTCGTACCTGACCTTAGGTCATCGATATCAAAAATACCGGAACATATTTTAGAGAACTCGGTGGGTCCATTATGTGATATGAGTTTCAACCGGATAAGTTCACCCTGCTCCGACTTATGCTAGCTTAAACTTTTTGAGGTCGGGTCACTTGACCTGTACTGGTGACCTGACCTGAAATGACCTAACCTTAAGATTTTCACAGAAGTTGTAAAAATAATGAGGAAAAAGGTACACCAAGTACGGCGGCGCTACGCGACGCCGTTTTTCTACTGTCTCCGAAAAACCCGAGGGGGGGGCGGGTACCCGCCCCCGTCAATGCGCGTGTTAAGCCTAAAGATAGAAAGTCGGACACTCACTGTTGGACGCCCGTGCACAGTGACTTCTGGCTACCTGGAGGTTGGGTGGTGGCGGCATCAAAAGGATGTGATAGAGACTGGACAATAATCACGTAATACCAGCAAGTTCATGCCATAGAAATATACCTACCTCCTCAGTTCACTGTATCGTGCACCATATGATTTGCCTTGGACCCTCCTTGCTTCCACGCTCAGAACTACAAATCTCTGCGCCTCAAATCATCAGTAGCATTTTAAACTTCTAGTGCTACATACGCATGAAGTCTGTGAGGCGCAGTCGGTGCCTGACCTCGGCCGTTGTCGGACGCTTGCTCGCGAGCTCCCGTGCTGCCCGCCTGGCAACCGAAGAGGTGTGGACGCCACGTTCCAGTGACCCCGTGAGATAGCTTATTGACCTCCTCAGAGTGGTTGATTGGGCCAGACAGAGTTTGAGAGAGACAAAAGTGGCGCAGTGCTTTGAATTTTACGCAATTGTGGCCGTGGTTACCAGTCCACTCCAGCCCGGGTAATCACGTGTGCTCATTTCACTCACTCTTGGGGCTATCATCCTCTATTTTCCGTCTATTCAGGAACTGCGTTGGGCTATCTGACGTCTTGGTCTTTTTGCAATGCCTAAATCCAAAAGTCTCAATAATGAATCTTCAAGTCGGGCAGCTCCCTCCCTCCAGCCCCGCTCAGGCAGCTCGCGGCCGCCAACGCAGCAGTCGGACCGGCAGTCACAGCCGGCGACCGGCCGCGCCCCGGGCGGTAGGGGCAGAGGCGGCACCAGCGGGGACAGACTGGGCTCCCAGCCCAATCAGTCTGTCCGCGACATGATTGAACGGTTAGACCAACGAGTTGATCGAGTCCACAGCAGTCCCTCCAAAAAGAGACGTGTATCTCGGCACTCCACTTCTTCATGCGCCTCTGATATCTCTACCCAGGACACTTCAGCCGCGGTCACAAACACCGTCGAGGCTAGACTCCCGATCACCCGTGACGACCTGTGTCTGATTGTTCGTGAAGAGCTGAGTGCCTTCAAATCTGAAATTAGCCGCAAAATAGAAGACGCTGTCCAGAGCGCGCTAGCCGGCGTCAGCGCTCGCATCAGCGAGCTGGAAGCTCACGTGAACGTGCGCGATGAGGAACTCAACCAGGTGCACACGCTAGCAAAAGAGTGTAAACGACACCTTCTGGACATGGAGAAGTTCGTGGACGACATGGCAGCCGAGGGGCGACTACCTACGCTGGTGATTTCCGGCGGAGCCGTCCCTCCTCCCCCTCCCGTGGAGCGCGCCGAGAACAGGCGCCCTGTTCTGGAGGACACGACGGCTCTAGCCATCGAAGTGCTTAAGAATAGTCTTCCAGATGTCGCCATCAAGAAGAAAGACATCATCTCCAGTTTCCGCGTACTGAAGAGCAGGAAACTGGTGGTGAAGTTTGCGGCCTGCGATCCTTACACCGTTCGTGACCGTGTGTATCAGGGACGGTTCTCGCTCATGGGTGAGAAGGACAAAGACCGCAAGCTGTTTATCAGTGAGGCGCCAACCCCATTCCGGCAGGACATGCTCCAGGCGCTCCTAGCTGCGAAAAAAACAAAGCGTATCTACTCCGTGTTCACTCGTGATGGCTCAGTCTTTTTAAGCCAACTGAACACGAACGCAGTGTGCGGGTAAGAAACTGGGGCGTCATCAGGGAGTATACAGATGGTTATTAGAAAGAAACACCGTCTTTTGGTATGGGTATTATCTTGCCTTCCTGTTCTACAAAAATTAGAAGCCAGCTGCAGCAATGTTTCCTCCGTCCCTTCGCTTGCCAAGTCATACCAATGGATATGTGACATGTGTGTGTATAGCTGGTTTGGATTCCTTGTGATATTGTGTTCGTGCGGGCTATTTTCTATGCATTTGTGCATTTCATTTGTGCGGGCTATTACGATGGTGCAATACCGGTCTGATGGGATTATTTTTGATCGGGATATTTGGCCTCAATAAATCACCCCTTGGTCTCTGCGTGGTCATTTTTGTCGCAATATTTAAATGATCCGCTCTTATTCCCTGCATATCTTATTTTCCTTCGCTCTACTTAAGTTGTCAAGCGCTGTCTTGGGTGTAATGAAATTAGCTGCACAAGATCAAAATCGGATCATTAACCAGGGGCTTTATGGAAATGTTTCTAGCAGTAAAAACAGTGATTCGGTTGAATCATGTAATGGCTCATTATGCCACTTTGATCAGTAATTGTTAAACAATGACCAGTAGCCCAGCCACTCATGAAGTAAAGCTTAGCATAGCTTCCATAAACGTCAATGGTCTCCGGGCCCAGATTATAAACGGGGTCCCAAAACGAAGAATGTTTTTCTCGTGGCTTAAAAAAACTTGAGTTTGACATAATTTTGCTAAAAGAAACCCATTCCCTTGAAAAAGATGCAAGTACGTGGCTTAATCAGTGGGGAGGCACATGCAAATTTTCACACGGGGAGAATAATGCGAGAGGCGTCACTATACTATTGAGGCCGAATTCCGGAATTATAATAGATAATGTACATTCTGACATAGACGGTAGATACCTTACCACAGAAGTAGAATTATATGATCAGCGTATAACCATTGGCAATTTCTATGGGCCAAATGTTGATAATCCAGTCAAAATCCTTGAGTTTTGTTCTAAAGTAGAGGACTATAATAATTCAACGGTAGTTCTAGGTGGTGACTTTAATTTTTGCCTGCAGAAAGAGATTGATAGGCAAAGCTCGGCTAGACGGAACAGGAATAATGAACAGTGCAGGGAAGCCTTTTCTCGTTTTATGCTGGATAAGGATATGATAGATGTTTGGAGAGAATTATACCCCCATAGAAGAGAGTTTACCTTTGTTAAGACGAATCCTCCTTCCAAGTCTCGTATAGATTTTTTGTCGTTAACAGAGACGTATGTCACTCCCAAACTGGTCCCCAGGCTGAAATACGCGACGGTTTATTATCTGACCATAAAATGATAACGCTTACCTTATTCATACCAACAATTGAAATAGGAAAACCTTTTTGGAGGTTTAACAATGGACTTTTGAAAGACGATGAGTTTATTGAAGCAACAAAAAGAAACATTCCTCAGATTAACCAGGATAATGAGTCAGGGGCAGTGTCGTTTTCGCTGTTGTTTGCTACATTACTGTGTGTTCTTAGAGGCCAGATCATTAAGTACGCCTCGCAGAAGCGGCGGCAGGCGGAGGGGGCTCTTGACGATTTGGAATCCGAAATTGCCTCCCTTCAAAACTCAGAAAGTCCAAATGACTATCACCTGGAATTTTTATTGAAAGAACGTAATGAAATGATCGAAAACTTGGCAAAAAGGGGCATTTTCATGGCAAAGGTTCGTTGGCGCCAATTAGCTGAGAAAGGTAGCAAATATTTCCACGGAATCCCTAAAAGGAATAAGAAACGAAATATATGTAAAGGATCATATGTCCAAGACTCAAATGGTAATCCAGAGGAAGTCACTAATAATACTGATGAAATGTTAAATCAAGCAAGACTATATTTCTCTAGGATGTACGAACGAAGACCAGCGAATGTCGGGGTTGAGTCTTTCGTTGAAAACCTGCCGGTTCTCTCAAGAGAAGACCAGCTTTTTGTGATGGAACTCTAGATATGGAAGAAGTAACTACAGCCGTGTTCTCCATTCGAAATAATATTGCACCAGGGCCCTCTGGATATACAGGGGAGTTCTACAAATTCTTTTGGGCAGAGCTGAAAGATTTGGTGCTGAAGGTTATACACGAAATATTTCATAACGCACATATGCCGGCGCAGTTTAAGGAAAATGTCACAGTTTCAATTCCTAAGAAAGGAAAAGATTCGCGTAAAATAACAAACCTACGCCCAATTTCCCTTTTGAATACCTTTTTTAAAATTATTACGAAGTGCTTTGCACTACGACTGTCAAAAGTTATAAAAACGCTAATAGACGAGGATCAAACAGGGTTTATTAAGGGACGGTATATTGGGGATAATATAAGAACCCTTTTGGAGACAATCGACTACTGCAATAGGCAGAAGAGATCGGCCTTAATTTTAGCGTGTGATTTGAAGTCAGCGTATGATTCGGTAGACTGGAGCTATATGAAAAAAAACACTGTCTGCTTTTGGGCTGGGGGATAACTTCAAAAGATGGATAGAAATACTTTACGATTGCAATCCAGGTTTTCAACACAAGGCCTCAATACAAATTAACGGAAAACTGTCGCGACCCTATGGAATACATCGTGGTCTGAGGCAAGGGGACCCCTTAAGTTGTTTTCTATTTTTGCTGGCTTTTGAACCTTTTCTGCTTTTTATCAGACGGTCAGAGTGTATAAGAAGTGTAGATGTAAATTCAAGTGAAATAAAGGTAAGCGGTTATGCCGACGATGTAACGATTATTTTAGATGGGAGCACTAGTTCCTGGAAGAATTGCTTGGATGTGTTTAACCATTTCCAGGGCGCATCGGGCTTAGAATTAAATCACAACAAAACACAAGCCTTTTGGATAGGGAGGGATGCCATAAACAGAAGCCCGTTATGCACGGATGTTCCGCTTCTATGGAGAACGGATTTTGTAAATATTTTAGGAATCAAGTTGTGTAATGATACTGATGCACGAATAGCAGACATCAATTACGATGATAAACTGGAAAAACTTAAATCCTGCCTTACTCCCTGGAATGGGAAGGGCCTTACCCCTTTTGGGAGGATTCATTTGATTAAGTCGGAAATGCTCTCGCAATTAGTATATGTTATGTCCGTACTTCCTTCTCCTTCTCATAAGTTTGATCGAACTGTGGAACAAATTATGTTTAAGTTTGTTTAGGGAGGAAAGAGGGACAAAATTAAGCGGGCTACCCTGAAATCCAAATACAAAGACGGTGGTCTGCAGGTACCCGACATAATGTTGCGGTCCCAAAGTCTAAAAATTGCTTGGATTAAGAAATTTTTAGACGAAAATTGTCATGCGAAATGGACAATACTTGTTAAGCGTGTGTTAGCTCTGAGCGATGCTGTTTCAATTTTTCATTGCACCAGTAGTGAAGCTGTGCTGCGGAATTATATCAAATCTCCGTTTTGGGTAGAAGCTTGCTTATCTGGGATGAAAATTACAGATAACCAGGTGGAATTGCTGGATCAAATAATATGGGCGAATAAACATATCAACATAGAAAATCACTACTTTTTGAATAGAAGACGCTTGATTCAGAAGGGCATGCCTAGAGTTCGTGATTTATACAAGGGCAACGCAAACCGATTTCTGCTACCTAATGAAATTTCTGAAAAATTTGGAATCCACCCCATGGAGTCTCTGTCATTGCTTCGAGCTATTCCTCGCCAATGGAGAAGGGAGCCCATCGGCATTGCCAATCACTTAAGAGAGATTGGCGATGATTGCTTCGGGAACTTACAGTCAGCTCCGAAAACGGCAAAATGGGCTTATTTCAAATCGGTCGAACAACACACGCCTGTATATGATGAAAATTGTCATAAAAAATGGTCACGAGAATTAGGGTTATGTGAACCCTTCCAGTGGAAACCGATATACGAGAGAATCCACACATCCACAAATAATGTGCGCCTTAAATGGCTTCAGTACCAGTGCATACGAAGAACTTTGCCAACAAATAGAATCCTGTTTATGTATGGCCTCACTGACAGTGATAGATGCGAGAGCTGCCCTTCGCTTCCCGATACAATCATACATAAATTCTGGCTTTGTCCCTGTTCTAAATCCAGGGGCGTAGGAACGGTTTGCAAAGTGGGGGGCCAACCTTAGAGGGGGCCCACCTCAAGGGGGCCCAGTCCACGGGGCCCATAATTATAAAAAAACAATTTTAGTTAGCTCATTTGGTGTCAAAAAGGCACGCATGCACACAAAGATGTCAATATATGGAAAATTGAGAAATTAAATCTTGCCCTATGATTTCAAGTTGTACCTATTATGATCTAATAAATCATAGTAAAACGCCAAAAAAACATTTTTTGGTTGTTTACCTAGACCCTTTTCAAATACGAAATACATTTTAAGCTTTTTTGGAGAATTTCAATCATTTCTTACCACGAACGCGTTTTTTATATTTACAGATATTTAGGCCCTTTTCATCACATTTACAAAATTAAGATCTGTTTAGAAAACTACAGACAATGCTTTGATACCAAATAGCCTCATTTCGCTATGCCTAATCAACTTGTATTTGCTTATTTAATGACGAAAATGGGAACATTTATTTAG
Source organism: Lepas anatifera (assembly GCA_034440635.1). Classification (NCBI taxonomy): domain Eukaryota; kingdom Metazoa; phylum Arthropoda; class Thecostraca; family Lepadidae; genus Lepas; species Lepas anatifera. The sequence continues at coordinate 310,320 of JAOTON010000021.1, forward strand.
GTTATTACGGATCCCTTCTTTCAATCATTAAAGATATATTTAGGTAAAGGCTGATCACAATAAATACACCTAGCTATATTTCGATGCCTAAAATGCAGGGTTCCAGCATGGCTGCAAGTGCAATGTAGGTACTTGATGGCCAGCTTTGTGATGCCGAGGAGGTGTGGGTATGGTGTTATAGTGGTTGGCAAACTTGCTTTCCACGCGACCAACTCGGGTTCAAGGCACGGCAGATTTCTTGTGCAAGGAGTAATTTGACTCCCAAGAAACCCCTCCAACAGGGAAAGAGTTGGTGACGCCATATAACCCTGGCATCGAAAGACGTCGCGCCTTTCGATGGCTCAGGGACGACTGTTGCCCGGCATTTGGTGAGGGGTCCGTGTCCGATTCATATTTTGTGTTGGAATTGATATGGGATGGAGTTTGATTGGGCCCAGTTCTCGGGACTCATTTGGAAACACTCGGGTAGTAGGTGCCTTGGCTTTTTTACGAAGCGCTCCTCGCTCCTCCTCCAGGGGCTTGCAGGCAGCGTACTACCGAACTTGAACGTTCCCAGACAAGCTATCGGGCCCGTTTGGGTTTCTTGTTCTATATTACAGTTGCTGATATTTATATATTCGTTGCGGGGGCCCACCTCAATAAGGGGGAAGTATCCCCTGACCCCCGGTTCCTATGCCTATGCCGACCAGGGGCCGCCAAATTATCTCGGAGGGCCCCAAAATCCAGACCATGGCTCAGGAACCCAGATCAGTCAGCTCAAGGGCCCAGACCAGTGCATTAGCCTCGGGACCAGCTTATCAAGGGACCCTACATAAGCACAGGACCCCTAGAAGCTCATCACAGGGGAGCTCCAGATTCGCACAGGGTGCCAGATTAGCTTAGGGGCCCGGTTCAGCTCGGAGGCCCCCAGGTCGACTTATGTAGGGTTTAAAAACAGCTCAAGGCACTTGTTCAAGCTCACGGATCCCAGCTTAGCTCAATGATGCTAGAACAGTTCAGGGGCCCCAGACCAGCTCAGGGCTCTTGTTCAGCACAGGCCAGCTCAGCTCAGGGGCCCAGATCGGCTGATCTAGGATCCCCTCTCATACCAGCTCAGGGGCTCCATTCAAGCTCACGGCCCCAGCTTAGCCCAGGGACCCTAGAAGAGTTCAGGGCCCCCATACCAGATCAGAGGCCCCAGTTAAGCACAGCAGTACCCAGATTAGCTCAGGGCCCCAGCTAGGCTTAGGGGGTCCCAGGGTGGCTGATATAGAGTCTCAGAACACAGTGCGTAGCCAGGATTCGGCCAAGGAGGGGTCCGACTACCGTCGGGGGGCCCCAGGCCGGGGTCCCCTTAGTAACCGGGCCTATCTCCTATATCTTTTGTATAGTATTTTAACATTATAACATTCACACGAAGGAAATTGTGTTGTGCATTTTTAAGCATTCATTCTTATTTTGTTTGTAGCTTGGTTTTTCGATCCGACCAAGTGTTGATAAACTAAGGTCACCAAATATTAAGGATGGCCCAAACCTTATATGGTAGCGTGGCTATAATAACAGTTTTGAGCCATATTTCGGGAAGTTCAATGTTGATGCGCGCATGATGTTAAACCTGAGTCTATCTCTTCACTCGGGTATCCAGACATGAAGTTAATGGAGGTCAGTCGTTTTGAGTACGAAGAAATGATCTTCTACGGGAAATGATTAGCGATTATTTCCCGGTGTCGAATCCATGAACTCTTTAATCAGGAAATTTCCAAAGAAACAAAAAAACGAATGAAGATACAAGGGATATGGTATCGTGTCCCGAACGTTACATAACCTGTATTCCGTTGACAGATCCTGTTGAGATCCAGTTACTTTCTTACCCTTGCTATCTTGTAAACGAGCGAATTACCAAGACAAAAGGCGCCCAAGATATCTATCGCCTTGGCTCACTCTGTTATTGTTATTTTCAACGTTTCATACCTATTTTTCTTTTTGGGATTATGCTCATCAATTTCTGTCATTACCCTTGTTTGTCTGGTTTCCTACGAAAATATTGGAAAGTTGCTTATTTCAGAATATTTAGGAATGTAGTTATTGGTGTTAAGCTACTAGATTACCACGCGCATTGACGGGGGGGGGCGGCTACCCGCCCCCTTCGGGTTTTTCGAAGACAGCAGAAAAACGGCGATGCGTAGCGCCGCCGTACTTGGCATACCTTTTCCCTCATCATTTATACAACTTCTGTGAAAATTTTAAGGTTAGGTCATCTCAGGTCAGGTCACCAGTACAGGTCAAGTGACCCGACCTCAAAAAAAGTTTAAGACAGCATACGTCGGAGCAGGGTGAACTTATCCCATTGAAACTCATATCACATAATGGCCCCACCGATATCTCTAAAATATGTTCCGGTATTTTTGATATCGATGACCCAGCGTCAGGTACGAGGCATGACCTTTCCATTGGAAATACATGGGAAAAATGTTTTTACGGAATAACTCAGTAACGGAAGGTGATAGAGCATTTATTTTAGCTGCATTAGACTAGCCTGGGCTTTGCGGTTCTTATGATATGCATTTTATATAATTTGACCCTGACCTGACCTCAGGTCAGGTCAAATCCTTGATCTGACCTAGCAAGGTCAAATTATATATCATTCGATTTGGCTTGCTGAGAGGATTCATATGGTTTAAGTCGTTTTGCTCTATCTTTACTTGTTCAGATGTAATGGCCGAAAAACTGAATTTACATGTTATCCCTATGACGGCATGTTTTGACCTCTCGTGACTTTAAATGTGACCTGACAAAAAGATGGTTCAAATGTTTTCGATGGAGAAGTGGATGGGCAGCCCAACGCCGTTTACCGTTTTTCGCTACCTACCGTGGTTCTCGAGATCGTAGGGGGGCGGGTACCCGCCCCCCCCGTCAATGCGAAGGTGGCTCAGACCCCTGTCAATGCGCGTGTTAAAAATTGACTAAGGTGCCAAATTCCCTGTTCGATTTGCTCTTATGGTAAAATTAGATTAATTGTTGCCCTTCCTTCGATACTGGTGCCTGATCGACATGTTTCAATTTGTCCTTTTTTAGTACACAATAGGGGTGTGTACATTTTTTCCGAGGCATATGATTTTGAAAATTTTTATTTGAGCTCTGGAGCCACCTAAGACCAACACTTGCCGGCACTCACAAAGCTAATTTTCGGCCTCTCTCCCGATTAGATCTCAGGGGGTCTCTGAGACCGATTCACGGCGCCTCTTGATCAAAACTGGGGGCCCCTGAGAATCTCTCGGGGCTCCTGAGATTAGTTATCGGCAGCACCTCTGAGACTAATTATTGCCCCCCCCAGATTTGCTCTGGAGAGGGGGGGCTGAGACAGACTATCGTGGCCATCCAGATTAGCTATTGGGGTCCCCTGAGGCTGTCTTTGGGGTGGGGGAGGGGGGCTGGGAATGACTTCCGACAGCCCTCTGAGACTTATTCTAGGGCGCCCCTGAGACAAACACCCGGGGGGGGGTGGAATAACCTCTGAGACTGAGTCTTTGGCGTTCCTGAGACTGACTCTCGGAGGCTCCAGATTAGCTCTCGCGGGCCTAAGGCTAACTCCGGACCTGTGAGATAAAATAATCGGGAGCACCTCTGGAAATTACTCTCAGAACCCCGAGATTAACTCTCAGATGTTTCTGAGACTGACAACCGGGAGCCCTCTGAGACTAACTTTTGGGTGCTCCCTGAGATTGACTCTTGGGGCCGCTTATACCAAATTTGGGGGGGGCACAGCCTGAGGCTAAATCTCGAGAGCTCCCAAAATTACCCCTCTGGGGCCCTCTGAAACCAGCACTCTGCGGATCAAATTAGACTAACTCTCGGTCCCCCGGATTAACTCTCGGGGCCACCTGAAACTAAATATTGACTCCTGAGAGAGAAACCCGTGAGACTATGAGGGCCCTCTGAGACCGACTCTTGGGGTGCTCTGAGACTGTCTCTTGGGGTTCTCTGAGACAGACTCTCAGGGGGACCCCGAGACCGAACCTCGGGGTCCCCTAAGACAGACTCTTGGGGTCCCCTTGACCGACCCTTGGGGTTCTCTGAGCCTGACTCTCAGGGCCCCCCTGAAATAGACTGTTGCAGGGCCCTGAGAACCACTCCCTGGGGGGGGCTGAAACTAGCTCGGCCCCCTTCCCTGAAACAGACTCCCGGGGCCCCTGATACCAACTTTTGGGGCCCCTGATACCAACCCTCTGCGGCCCCCGAAATCTACTTTTGGGGGCCTTGAGACTCGACTCTCATGGCGGGGGTCTTGAGGCCGACTCGGGACCCCCTGAGAACGAATCTTTAGGGGCCCCTGAGACTGACTCTGGGGGCCCCGTGATCAGAGAATCCTTTGCAGTGGTTCAGATTGGCCCAAGGGGTGGGGGTCTGCGGACGCCTAGGGCCCCCTTGGCTACACCACTGCATCCACACTTTCGGGGGGCCCTCCGAAATCACCATTTGGAGGCCCCTAAAATAATTGCTCCCCCTAGATTAATACTTCGGAGCCCCTTGATACTGACGCCCGGGGGTCTTAAGACCTAGCTCGCGGTCCCACTTAGATCAGGCTCAGGGGCACCCTAAGATCCATGCTCGCGCTTTTCTCAGGAGTAACTCGACACCGATGTTCCGGGACCCTCAAGATAAATATTTCGAGCCCCCCCCGAGACTAATGCTTGGTACTCTGGAGCCCCTCGATGCCGATGCTCAGGGGTCCTGAACCCAGGCCTGGAGGCCCCTGGGACCAAACTCTGGGTCTCATGAGGCCAATGCTCGTGCCTCACTCATGAGTACCTATATCAATAGTCGGGGGCACTCCGAGGGGGGGCCCTGAACCCCTGAGACCATGCCCGGGGGCCCCTGAGACCAAGCTCGAGGGGACCCTGACACCAAGCTCGGAGGGCCCCTGACACCGAGCTCGGGGCCCCTGAGACAAAGCTCGGTGGCCCCCTGAGACCAAGATCAGGGGCCCCCGAGACCAATGCTCTTGTTTTCCAGTGCTTACGGTCATCCTTATGCATCAGATGCCCTCGGATGCCCCCTGAGACCAAACTCGAGGGCCCCTGACACTAAGCTCGGGGAGGGGGAGGGCCTGAGACCAAGCTTGGGGGCATCCCTGAGACCAAGCTCGGGGGTCCCCTGAGACCAAGCTCGGGGGGCCCCTGAGACCAAGATCAGGGGCCCTGAGACCAAACTCGAAGGGCCCCTGAGACCAAGCTCGGGAGCTCCCTGAGACCAAGCTCGGAGAGCCCCCAGACACCAAACTCGGGGCCCCTGAGACCAAGCTCGGGGGCCCCTGAAACCAAAATCGAAAGGCCCGTGAGACCAAGACCGAAAGGCCCGTGAGACCGAGTTCGGGGAAGGGAGATCAAGCTCGTGGGCCCCTGAAACCAAAATCGAAAGGCCCGTGAGACCAAGACCGAAAGGCCCGTGAGACCGAGCTCGGAAGGAGGGGCCCTAAGACCAAGCTCGGGGGCCCTGAGGCCAAGCTCGGGACCCCCTGAGACTGAGCACAGGGGTCCCCCAAAATCAATATTCGGTACTCTGGAGCCCTCGATACCGATTATCGGGGGCCTCCTGAGACCAAGCTCGGGAGCCCCCACCCCCCGAGCCAAGCTCAGGGGCCCCGAGATCAATTTTTGTGTTTTTAGTGCATAAGGTCAGCTCAAGAGGGTCCGCGGATCCCAGGGACCCCCTCCCTTGGCTACACCACTGTCAGAACATCTCAAGTGGCCCACTCAAGCTCACGGCCGCCAGGTCAGTGGCTATAAAGCCTTATAGGGGTCCCAGACCATCTCAGGGGCCCTCAGTTCAACACAGAGGCCCATATTAGCTCTGATGACCAGATAAGCTCAAGGGCCCGGATCATCCAGGGGCCCCTTGTCGGCATATTTGGGGTTTCAGAACAGTTCAGGATTTCAATTAAAGCTTATAACCCAATTTCAGAGCAGGGGCCCTATTCCTGAGCAGGGGCCTCAGATAAGTTTAGGGTCTTCTGTGGATCACAGGGGATCCAGACTAGCTCAAGGGACAATATCAACTTTACGGTCCCAGCTCAGCTCAGGGGCCCCCCAGGTCGGTGGATACAGGTTCTGGCCAACTCACGGGGCCCTGTTCAAGGTCACGGCTCCTAGCTCAGTTTAGGCGTCCTAGAACAGTTCATGCTGCCCAAACCATCTCAGGGGCGCTCAGTTCAGCTCAAAGGGCCCAGATTAGCTCGTTTAGCATCAGAGGCCAGTTCAGGGGCCCTGAGAAGCTCAGGGGACCTTAAAATCAACTCATAGGACCTCAACTTAGTTTAGGGGCACAGGTAAGTTTAATGGGGTTCCGGGGCAAGCTATCGGGCCAGTTTGAGTTTCTTGCTTGATATTACAATTGTTGATATTCTTATCTCCGTTGCGGGGGCCCATCACAGAAAAGTGGGGGGGGACCAGTGGCCCCCCTGGCCCCCCCGGTTCCTACGCCTATGTCTAAATCAATCTGGAACGTGGTTTAGAAACTTCTTCGCCTTAGAAGGCATCTAACGTGTAGGGAAGTATTGTTTGGGCTGAGAGACAGAAATTTAACTAAATCTTGCACTTCAAATACAGTGATTATGTTGGCGAAACAGCTTATATGGACTTCTCGAAACCATCCTCAGAGCTTGAGTGCAGGAAATCTGAAGCGGTACTTAAGTGAATACATAGCTATAGAGAAGTATATATCTCAAATATCAGGCAGAGAGCAACAGCACCAGAGTCTGTGGGGAGAGTTAAGTGTGCGATTAGATCGCCTAGATGATAGCTGATTCAATGGTCATAAGAATCCAAGGGTAACTAAAAGTGTTGCATCTTGTGATCAGCAGTGAGGCGTCGGGGGATGATTGTATGTTTGACACGTTTCATTGATTTTTTCCCTGTCTGTTTAACATGTTGTTTTCAATGTCGACAAGCACAGCTTGATGCGCAAGTGCAAAGTTCGCGTGCATTGTATGCGCTAAGTGAAGTAACAAATTGTACGAACTTGGTGCAAACCAGAAACACTGGAAGTGATCTGTTTTTGCTTGTCCAAAGCTTGCATTCAAAGTGAAACGCTGTGAGTGTATTGGTTGTAAAACCGTTGCAATGTTTGGTGCGAATAAATGGCCCGTGAAGGTGTTGTCGCAGATTCGCCAAGCTGGTGATCCGCGGCCGCACTGGAGGCCGTCTTGAGTTGAAAAAAGTCTGTGAGGCGTGTATCTCACATTACCGTGGGCGTTGTATTGCCCATAAGTCTGTGTCGATTGAAAAAAAACTGGAAATATATAGGTATGTACCCTGATGTCGAAAAATACTTCGGACTCGAAATCAGCACCTGCAGTTTTGGCCGTCATGCATACTCACCAGTCGAACTCATTTAATAAAATCGTGTTTTTTCAGTGCTATTAACACCAGACACTGCACAATAGAGGTGGGAGTTTCGGCCAATTTTGCAGGCCCGGGCCCGGGCCCGGTCTGCTGCTGATTTTAGAAGCCCATCACAAGCCCGGTTTGTGGAAGAAATGGATTATCAAGCCCGGGAAGGCCTGGTATCATGGAAAAACCATAAACGACTATATACAACATTTATTTACTTTAAAGCTGTTTCAAATATATGTTTTAAGCCAATTTATCCTGTAAAAAGTTTTGGTTTCACCCAAAACCATGTTAAAAAGGTGCATGTAGCATCAGTAGCCTCAGCTATCTTAATAATTCAGCAGAAAATGATACTGAAAAACACACAGTATGAAACATGGCTTGCTTATGATGCAAGCTTACTTCAGGTAATGACCAGCATCACATTATAAAAACAATGGGCATTCTAGATAGAGGTATGCACATGGCAGCTATAATAATCGGGATGAAATAAACCCACTCATGTCAGACATTTCCTCCATATTTGCAATTTTATAAATCATTATATGCTGGCACGAGCCTCACAATTGAGTTCCAATAATGTTTATGAATAGAGGAGAGAGCAGTGACAAGTTTTCAGCTAAAACTTTTCAGAATATCATGGCGGAATGGCTGTGAATGAACCAATAATCCTTCACATTGTCCCTCAATTGATACATGTGAACATTTTCTTTTAGTTTACTCACTAAACAGCTAGGAAGATATTCAAAAGATCGTTCTGCTTGGGTCAGCCCGGTCTGCAAAGTAGGTAAGCCAACAGGCCAACATGAACAAGGCCCATCAGCCATATACAATTATCAAACCACCAGCCATAAAGAACTATCCTGATAAAGAACCACTAGTTTTCAACAGGTTCGCACCAAACATGGAATACAAATATTGCACCAATCTCCACCAAAAAGTAAAGCTGACACAAAAAAACAACTCAATCCCACCCACATCACCATTCGGGCTTGAACACTATTTCTGTTTGTTTTGTTGTATTTTACGGGCTTGCGCTTAGTAGGTATCTGAAGCGCCGTGCTTGTCTACATTAGAGCAATCATTTATGAAAACATTTTTCACCAACATTTACCAGAATAGTAAGTTTATTTCAGCGAAAATATTTCAAGACTTTTGAAAATATATTTTAAATTTCACAGACTTACAAAATAAGCACAAAGTGTGTGGTGCATTTCTTTTGTTCCTGAGAATAGGCCACTTTTTGCGCACTTGTTTCATATATGACGCTTTTCTGGCCTTGCAAGGCTTTGCAAGCTGCTCAAGGCCGCGGAATTTGCCATAATTTGGATATTCTGTTTTTGCGTTCTGTAGGGTAGAGTGGGGTAACGAGCCCACCTGGGTAAGACGCCTACTACCATCTACAGGCTGATGCATGAATTGTACCCTCCATATATTATTTTTTTCTGGTAGCGATCTTTCTGATCGGGTCCTGAGCGTGTTTGGACGCGCCTAGTCTGCTCCGGTAATTTTCAGCAAGAATTTGTTGTTTTTACGCCTCCGGATATAAAAACAAGCTATATTAAAGTTGTGATTGTACTCTATGCGATTTAGATGTACTCACAGCAATTTGTGTGGTTGAAACAGCGAGTTTTTGCGACATTTTGACAGCCACTATGCGGCATGGAAACGCCGCAGAATTTAGAAATCTTTGTGTCGACGCTGCCGTTGCTACGTGGGTAAGACGCCCATGTGTAGTGCGGGGTAAGACGCCTGGGGCGTCTTACCCCAATATTTGGTAGGCGTTTTACCCCAATGGGTAAGTGTGTCCTTAAGATAGATTGGAGATGAAGGTAGGGCTGCTATCGCTACTACCACCATCACGCCCACCACTGGTCGTGATGGCGAAGTACGTTGGGTTAGAAACAAATCACCGTAACAGAAGACGTTGAGTTTCAAATATTAGCTCCTATAGCACACAGGAAATTTTTTTCGAGTTTGCTCTCATTTGGTAATCTTGAGGGGTGGTCTTAAATCACTGACGGGTCCAAAGGAGGCTAAAGGGGCCGTGGCCCCCACCAAAGACAAAACATGTATATTTCCCCCTCAAAGACCAAATTTTGGCCGCTTTTTTCTTTAAAAAATACTTTGATTTTGCGATTTATTCTTGATTACCCCCCTAAACGTTGGTTTGGCCCCTCCAAAAGCTGCTCCTGGATCCGCCGATCTATTAAATACCTACCTTCTTGTCATGGATCTGCTCGAAGCACTGTTTGCATATCGCGATCCCAAACCAACGTCGTCGTTAACTAAATTTTCCATATTATGCATACCCATCCTCATCCTACCTTGACATCCTGTTCCAGAATATGGGAAGAAGTACCGAAGAAAAACCACTTGCGAGCAGAATGAACCGGAGGCGCTTTAAGGTGCTTTGTGCGCCCTAAAAGATATTGGAGCTTTACCTTAAATTGCTTTTGCGTTTTCTGATAATAGGTAAAAAGCCTACCTGCTTGTTTTTGTTGTGTCGGGCTTTAATGCCTCAAATAACTTGCCCACTTTGTCACAAGACTATCGTAAAGCGTAATAACAACAATGTTCCTACTTGTTCATGTGACGAGGTACAATATGCGCTGGGTGTTATATGACGGCGTTTTACCCCGGGGCTAGGGCGTTTTACCCCGCTATCGGGGTAAAACGCCCTTTTACATGGTCTCAAGAAAAAACAAATTTCGCACACTTCGCATAGTGTCAGAGTCCCAAATTTCTCCCTGAGTGTAGGCAGACAATGACAGAACTTAACGAAGAAGAAATAAGGCGATTCCATCCACGCAGGATTGGTACAGACACGTTCTCCCTTAACGTATGCGTCTTACCCCACTCTACCCTATTTCTACGTTTCTGTACATTTGTAGTGTGGTGGGAGGGAAGTGTAAAGTAAAGGTAGGCGTGTTATTCTGCCGGCAGAACGCATACTAGTATGCCACACTCATGCGCAGTACGGTATTATGGGCTACAAGATACCGTATTGCGCATGCGTGCGGTATACTAGTATGCGTTCTGCACGGCAGAATAACACGGCAATTATCTTGGGAGGGAAGTGCTGTTATGTTCAAAGCTTATGATAGAAGTTGTATTTCATAGAGGCCAGGGAAGTATCTCCACAAGGAAAATGCAACACATAATGTCAAGTATATTCATGTTTTGGTGCAATTTCAAAGGTTCCTTCTAAGGCTGACTGCTCTCCCCAGTATCTCCCCACAACTGACTTATTTATGTTTTGAAGTACTTCAGTCAAAAACAAGTTTTCTTTGTGCCTATTTCCTTGCTTATACTCGCCCTTTCTGAGTGGATTCTGCATCTTTTGGGCAATGAAAGAGCAAGATGAAGATGTGGAAGGGTCAAACTTATCAACATTTGTTCTTGCAGCTAGAGTTAGCAGGCCAATTTGACAATTATGGGCTCCCACTAGATAGTTTGTACCTGACATATTCACTTCACTATTTTTGTGAAGGACATGGAAATGGCTCCATAGATAACATTTTCTTTTTACCTGGAGCAGAAAGCTTCTGGAAAGAATTTTCTAGCTAGAGCTAGGTGTTAATATCAATATATTAGCAGCAAATTGGTTAAATGACTTCCTTTGAAATGGTTTTAGATGGTATACTGACAATATGGAAGCAAAAAATAGGCTATCACAATTTATATTTTGTTCACTCATATATGACTTGAAGATTTTGAAGTACCTAATCAGGATATTCATAAGATGACAGTACGGCATGGATGTGTGCAACTGTAGGCATTATTCAATATTTGATTTTAAATATTGATTCAGGTTTAAATAACTTGCTTTTGACCCTGGCATGATTAACAGTTAGAAAGCTAGAGCTTCATGCTTTTACATTCCTGATGTATGTCTAGAAGTCTCAAAATTAATTGTAAATGCATTTTCAAAAGCTGCTGGTGCATGAATAACATTTTTTCAGTGGAAAAAACTAGGTCTGTACTGAAAAAGGCTTATTTAACTTACAGAAAATTGACTTTGAAGTCCCAGTTCAGTTGAAGTCCGGAATGAGCCTGGGTGAAGCCCGTTATCAGCCCGGCATTGGCTTAAATCAGGCCTTCAGGCCCGGTCCAAGCCCGCGGGCCTGGGCCGGGCTTTCACCCCAGACCCCCGGGCCTAGAAAGTCCCACCTCTACTGCACAAGCACCTAACCCATTATTTCATCCACGTCCATAGAATATCTCGTACACCTGCCCTCCTCCCTCAGCCCACCAACAGGCGCAACCCGCCCGCGACTCCTCCCCAAGCAGGCTTGAACTCTGCGTCAGCGGTGGCTGGCGTGACCTCTGTAACCCCTGTGCCCGCAAGCAAGCGGTCGCGAACGGATGGCGGTCGCTGATTGGTGGAGGCGCGTTCACTTGTATTGCGGGGAACTGAGCGGAAATTTATCCTTAGAAATAATAAAGTTTTAAACCATGAACCAGGAGATGTATTGGCATTATCTTTTTTAAGCATTCCTAGTCATACCTTGTTCTCTATTGTCTTGATTATCTGGTCCACCACCCGAGGCTGCTCTTCGGTACAGGCGAGACGGCGGCAAAGTCAGCACAGGCTAGCCGGCGGCCAATTTCGCTGAAGTCGGGAGTATCGCGATAGGTTGCTGCTGAGTAGAGAGCAATGGGACTCATCCCGAAGGTGGGGCATTCCACGACAAATCGACAAGTCGATAACACCCTCATGTCGCATATTTCGTTGTATTTTTTGTCAGGGGGGCTATTGATGGAGCTGATGACGATTTTCGTATTCATTTTCCTCCCTGACGTACGGTTTGAAAATTATAGCCTCAGGCATTTTGACCATACCCACTTGCATACCTTTTTTAAAGACGACATTTTGCCTGTATGCTTCAACAAATGCCATAAAAACTTAATCTGGGTATCTTAAGGACGAATTACTAATCCTAGCTCATTAAAAATCTAATTCAAAAAATTTAATTTTAAATATACTATACATTCTTCAATTTTTCAAAATTTATAAAAACTATTTTCCTATGAATTATTTAAGACTTTTTGAGACTCACATTACTCTTTATACTTTTCTCTATAAATTTCAGTAATAAAAAGAATGGAGACTGTAAGAGAAAGCGAGATCTGAGCTCCCAAACGTCCCGATCCCCACTTTTGTGAGGTTCGTGCGCCAGCGCGGCCCGGCGTCGCTGCAACTATCAAACGTCTCTGGTCACGAAAAAGGTGTCAATGGTGGAATTGGTCGGCAATGAGGGTAAGGATGTATTTAAAACAATAAATTTTAATCAATGTCCCATTCCTTAACACCCGCGCTGGAGAGGCGTCCGACACTTACGGACACTGGAGGGGGGCGGGTAGGCCCCCTGAGCTCTCGGAAACTAGGAGACTTAGAAAAGCTCCGGTTTGGGACTCGGTGGGAACTGTGGAAATCTATATTATGACTAATCTTAATTGACCTAGGTCAGTATCGTCAAGTTCAAACGAGGTCATAAAGGTAAAGTATTAGCCGTGCTGGATATTCGTCCGGAAATGCCTTGATTAAGCTCAAAGAAGTTCAGAATACACTTAAAACAGCGCAAGGTCATAGTGAGAACGTCCAAGAATTGTTAAATTAATTTTTGGGGTTAAGGTCATTCAAGGTCATTGACCTAAGACGTCACAATATGACATATTCCCCTTATTCACACCATGACTAGCACCATAGCAACTTTTGGCCGGGAAATGAGCATTGACCTTTACCCATGACATTTTGATTTGACCTGTAACATTGACCTTTACATTTATTTATCTTAACTATGACGTCGAAGCATAATATACGTCATAATGGGTAACGCCATGCGACCGGAAGCACCGGACCAATGACTTTGAGAATGCTGGTATGGCCTTGAAGTATGACATTGACCTTCATGACAGGTGAAATTGACATATACTCTCGTTTTATTTGGCGCTATAACATTGCCAGTTGGTCTTTAATGCACGCGAACTGGTGCAAACGCGCAATTGCAGCGATCTCAAAATAAAGGGTTTAACTTTGAAAGCCTATAATAACAAAATTGGGGCCGATTTCCAAGATTATTTGACCAATCGACCTGCCATTGAATATTCTCAAAAGTAGTGAAATAGCGTTTTTTTGGCCACGAAGGGTTCTCCAGCCACCTATAAAAAAGTAAGTGGGGGCCTCCGAGGCTCCGCTCCGGTGTGTTTTTAACACGCGCTGATATGAGGCCCCGGGCCACCTTTACTGGCAGGGGGGTACCCATACCCTTACGATCTCAGCAAACATGCTTGGAAGGGGACACGGAAATTAGTGTTCCATTGCCTGCCTCGATCTCTACCCAAAATGCTTCAACAAAAAGTACTTGAATTAGTTACTGAGTTCAGAAAAGGTTTCAATAAAGCAGTCGCGAGGAAAGGAACACTAAAGATTCACAAGTTCGTACCGGCTAATTTGAAGACCATTATTGTCCATAAGCTCTCGAATGATGAGGGAAAGAAGGTTCTAGTTTCAAATTGAATCTGTAAGTTCAATGGCACCATGTGATGGAGTCGTTCTTCTGATCCGTGGGTCAGATCTTAAATAAAGCATCATGTCTCAATCTTATATGTTCGAAAAGCAGTTGTCGGTGTGGACACTATGTGACTTTTTGTTTGTGATGTGTGCTTTCTAATATAAATTGAACTGGGATACATGCAACTTTTTTGGGCATGGGTAAAAAAAAACTATCTAAAACAAACCTAAGACAACAGTAACGTCACCGGCTTCTGATAATCGGCTTCTGACGCATAATCCCCTCACTACATTTTCCACCAAATGCACCAGAGTGTCGGAATTGTTCCGAATGTTCCGGTAATACGTTAATTTTTTCGGAACGGCTAAAATTTTATGTTCGCAATAGTAGCCTCCACACCACATCTAGTTCATTCGCAATGTTACCGAAGCGCAGTCCTGCTCAGTTCTCCCCTCCCCGTTACCCCACTTCCAGCCGGACGCGTCTATGCGGCGTGCCGACTGCAGTCTGAGTGGCCGGCGACGGTGTTGGGCTTGGTCTGCGGTGCTCGTTACGGATTTTGTTCTGTAGTCTCCATTCTTTTTATTGGCGTCATATGTAGTTTAAACAATGTTCTTTCACATGGAGTTGTTTTGAAGTAAATAAAAACATAGGAAATATGTATGCTTATCTTTGGAAAAGTTTTGAATTATATTTTGTATATATTCGTGCCAATTAATATAATTAAACTTACATATTTGTATTTTTCAGACTTTTGTCATTATTTTCATGTAACCTCTTGAAGGAGTACGTTTAATTTAAATGGCTAAAAACTCAAGCGAAAAGTCTGATGCACGCGTCCGATGCTGGATTGCCCGAGGCTATAACTCCGAAACGATTATCCGGACAAGACTAAAAATACCACAGTCGTTTTCAGCGCCACTGAGAACCCTAGTCCCAAATTTTCATGAAAATTTGAGATATGAGGGTGTTATTTCAACCCATCGAATTGTCGATTTGTTATGGAATGCCCCAGGTAACCGAGGGAAGGAGAAATACGTGCATAAACTTAAAACTTAGTCGGACGACTTATAGAGAGCGTTGCCTAGGTGAAACCAAATAGTATGCCAAGAGAGGGAAGCACGTGCTGCTTTGCTCGGTTTTGGGTGGTACAAAAGCACAAAACTTCAGTTGGGTTTCTAGACATTGTCCATGTTTTAAGCGCACTTCACCTTTCTGGTGCCATGTCGTGAAAAATTAAACTCTCTCGCGAGACCCAAAAGTCAGAGGCGTTTTTTTCTCAGGAGGGTATCCTCTTAACAAATTTATCATGCTAAAGTGGATTTTCGAAAATCATTAGGAGCGCCGAAATCTGAAAACATTCGAATAGGACTGCGTTAAAGGGAATGTGGCACCTTGGTCGAATCCTGGAATTCAGTGAAATTAGACGTACTTTTAGCCAAAAATAATGAAACCACTCATGATTTCTCAAAAAATGTACAATAATCCCAATATTTTCTTTTTAAAAATACTCCTCTAGAAAAATAAATAAATATCAGCCTGTGGATGATGTCACGATCTGGCAACCACTACCATACTTGAAACGCTTCAAGGGCTTCGATTGGCTGATGCTCATCGTGACGTCAGCATATGTCGTCACACCAGCAGCTCACAACAATGGCCGCCCGGCGACGGGCTGATGGGGGGGGCTGGTGTCAGGTAGGTTTTAGCTTCTTTCTACGGAAATATCGAGTTCCAAGACAAATGAAATATGGAGTACCGGGTTTTCCGACTTGCTTTACAACTTGGCTATCTCAGTTAAAATCACGTTGTGAAGGTGCCACGTTCCCTTTAACACCCGCACTGGAGGGGGGCCTGGCACTAACGCGCAGTGGAGGGGGCCTGGTAGGCCCCCTAAGATCTCGGAAACTAAAAGGTGTAGAAATTCGAAATTTGGGAGGTGGGTGACGGCTATAGTACTCTACATCATGACCGATTTTCATTGACCTAGGTCAATATCTTCAAGGTCGAACGAGGTCATAAATGTCAAATATTGGTCATGCTGGGGACCGATTGGTAAATGCCGTGATTATGCGGGAAAATGGCGGGAATAAGCTAAAGGCGGACCAGGGTCATATAGAAAAGGTCTCAAAGAACCTTCCCTACAATTTTGAGATCAAGGTCATTCAAGGTCATTGACCTTTAAGGTCACAATATGGTATACTACTTATAATGTACACTTTGACTAACACTATTGCCACCGTTTAGCGGGAAATGAGGATTGACCTTTCCCAATGACCTTTGACCTTGACCTTTGACCTTTAAATATGCATTGGGGTACTTTATCGATGTCATAGCATAATATACGACAGACCGAGTAACGCCATTTGACCGGAAGCACTGGGGTCAGTGACCTTGAAAGTGGAGATATGACCTTGACCTGTGACCTTTGATCTTGACCTTGAACTTCATGTGAGGTGACCTTGTACATATAATCCCGGTTATATGGCGATATGACTTCACCACTCGGTCTCCACTACAAGCTAACTGGTCCGACCGCGCGATTACGGCAATCTCAAAATGCAGGTCTGACTTTGAAAGCCTATAGTCAAAAACTTTTCGGCCAATTTTCAAAAAATCTTAACCAATCGACACGCTATTGAATTCTGTTAAATTTGGCAAAGTATCGCTTTTCGGCTACGAGCGGTTCTCCGGCCACCTCGGAAACACAGGTGGGGGGCCTCCGAGGCCCCCCTTCAATGCACGTGTTAAGAGAGCCGTTGCATTCTGAAGGCTGTTGCAAAACATTACATCCCCCTTAAAAACCATTGAACTGAGTTCACTGCCTAATATGAAACACAATTTTGAGTGACTGGACGCCGCACATCCAGAGATAGAAATCAATACCCCAGCCCTGTAGGCAATCTCAAAGTTTCATTAGCGTGTACAATTTAGCTTTGCACTGAACATATACCGAGGGAACATACTCTGATGCACATCAATATTTTGTAAGATAATGCAGAATAATTGACAGTGGATGGATTACCCACCCAGGGGCGGACCCAGCGAGGGGGGCCTGATGCCGAGAGTACATAATAATGGGCGCACGCACGTCGATATTTTATTCTGATTTCCAACCTGCGCCCGCACTGCGCAGGTGGGGCCAAATCAGCATTGTGATCGTAGTCCGCACCTTAGATCGGTATGCTGATATTCTGCGTAGGCTAGGTCGGTACTGGTCCCTGTGCATCTCGGCTACGCTTGTCCTACGTCGAGCGTGGCTACGCACGGAAGGAGGTCAAAGTACCCCATAGGAATACGGCAAGTTACTTGTCTCAGTCAAGTCTTAGGAGGGCATAATATTAGAATAAAGCCTTAGAAACTTTAAAATAACTGGGGTCTTGAAGTAAGCCAAGGTCCATGAACTTAAGTCGATAGATCACTCATGGTTGGCTAGCTCAGATTGAAGGGAGCTGGGATCACTGCTCTGGTTTATTAGACCTTTATGGCTAGGTAAGGCCCTGTGTGCTAATCATCATCATATAAGCAAAATCAGTAGTCCATGTAACCATCATGGGGCTTCCCAAAGTGTATCGGGATTTGATCTGACGTGTCCTGTAGAACCCTAATCCCCAATGGCAAACATAGGCCCATTGAACGAGACGGGCGTATTCTAAATATTCGTTGGTCTTCTAAAAACTGTTTAAGGCTCGTGAACATAATTTTGTTTACTGATTGGGAAGAAAATAGTCCCCGTGGAGTCTCCCCGGGTCCCAGAATGTGTTTACGATCCGTGGTTTCCAGTGGGAGTGGCTTACCTGACAGGCTTGTTCATTATAACTTTTTATTTGTACATGCAATTCTATTGCTAGAAAAGGTCCGCCATCCATTTAAACGGGTAGCCAGGCGTGCCCCCTCCGCGATCCCTACGACAACAGTACCCTTACGTTAACACCACCAGAACATAAAATATTACAAGTCGCGGCACGCCCTGCTAGGAAAAAGAAAGTAACTTAAAGAAAGCATAATAAATATCATACTATTAGTAAAAAGTGCCAGTAGTAGCTCCCTGTAAATATACAGGGAGCAGGAATACAGGTCTATTTAGGTTAAATGCACAATAATTTAGCTCATTACCGGTTAGATTGTCAGTCTTTTTCCAAACGGGACTACCCAAAACTGGAGATTCGTGTTAGCCCCTCCGAGATTCTGGCGAAAAGATAGAGGCCTAGTAACATTCGCCAGAGAACTCGGAAGATAGTAAGCAAATTAGGGCAGACATGCAGGCATAGGCAAGCAAGCAAGCAAGCAAGCAGGCAAATTAGCAAGCAAGCGCAGCAGGGAGTCAGACACACACACGCACGCACGCACGCACGCACGCACGCACGCACGCACGCACACACACACACACACACACACACACACACACACACACACACACACACACACACACACACACACACACACACACACATCCGAATCCACGCACGCACGCCTGCCTACACATCCACACACACGCGCACGTACACACCCTCACACACCGAGTACCGCAGTCACCCACCCACGCACGGCAGACATCCACCTTCCCCCCACAAGTTTTCCCTCTCGCCCACCTACAAGCACACTATCCCACTCACATACACGCACGCCCACACCCACACACATTGTGCTCTGGTACATCATCACCACCATCAGCGCCGGTCATCGAGGCTCATTATTAAGAATTCTATAATTGCAAAAGAATACTTCTCTGATATATGTTTAAGCACATGTTTGTTTAGAGGAACTTCCGTTATACATTTAAAGGTTGGACATATAGTTTTGTTCTAAATTTCAGGTGCAGAGCATGCCAGAGCAAATTTCCTATAATTTGTTGTAGCTTGAGGTATTTCAAAGTGTCTAATCAATCTCGTATTAGTTGTTCTGTATTTCTGAAAAAGAGACGATATCACATCTGGCATTGTACCATCCAATACTTTCGACAATATAATAACTTTTTGTTCAGAGACTAGTTCAGGGAATTTAAGTATTTTTAATTTTAGAAACAGTTCATTTGTGTGGTAATAATAGGGTTTTTTGTCGATGATTCGAATAGCACGTTTCTGTAATTTGATGATCTTATCGAGAGTGGATTCGTAATTACTACCCCAAACCATTGCACAATAATTTAGATGGGGCAATATAAAGGCGTTATACAAATGAGTGAGTTCGTGCGATGATAGGAAATACTTGGCTCTGCTCATGATTCCTAAATTTCTACTTATAATCGAAGATACATGAAGGATGTGCGAATTCCACTTAAGCTTTTCGTCAATATAAACGCCAAGATACTTTACAGTTTCTTCACGTTTAAGCTGGATTCCATTTAGTCTTACATCAAAATTTCTAATGTTAGCGATAGAATAAAGCTGATAATGAGATTTTGAAGCATTTAGAGACAAACGATTGGACTGAAACCATTTTGACACTTCTGGAAGAACTTTATGGATTTTTGACTGTACACTTCTCACATCATCCCCCGAGATTATAATAGCAGTATCTTCTGCAAATAAGTAAAATCTAGTTTCAATGGACACTCGATACAGATCATTTATGTATATAATAAATAATAGTGGTCCTAGTATTGATCCCTGTGGTACTCCCGTCCTTAATTGTTTTGCATGAGAGATGACCCTCTTAATTTTAGTCCTCTGAAATCTGTTAGTTAGATATGAAGAAATAATATTATACAATTTACCCTTAATACCAATGTGATTTAATTTTTGCAATAGTATGCCTAGACTAACCGTATCGAATGTTTTTTTCAAGTCTAAATAAATTCCACATGATGTGTTACCCTTTTCTAAAGATTTTGTTACGCTCTCGTAAAGATGTACCAGAGGCATGTACGTACTATGCTTTTTTCTAAAGCCGAACTGAAATGAATATAAGATGTTATTTTCGATCAAATAATCAGAGATATATTGGTATAGTACCCGTTCCAAAATTTTGGAGAAGATGGGTAACAATGAAATGGGTCTATAGTTCGTAAATCTATCTTTTCACCTGATTTAAATATAGGGACCACTACTGCTTCTTTTAACATCTTTGGGAATATACCTTTCTTAAGACATAGGTTGAAAAAATAAGTCAAATTACAAAGACAACTTTTATATGTACGATGCAGAATCTTTGTGCTAATTCCATCAATGCCACCACCCACTTGTTTTAGTGATTTGATGATATTTTCTATCTGTTGTTGGTTTGTTGAAAGTTCAGCCGTAAATGGTGGGTGTGAGTAATCTTCGAGATATTCTATAGGATTTATGTTCGAAACAGGAATGTCTTTTTTCAAGTGTTGATCCAATTGTAGCAAAAAAATCGTTAAATCCATTCGCTATGTCATCATCTTTGTGCTCCCCGGAACTATTATCAAAAAACACAGAGGGATATGATGTACTTTCACAGTGTTTCGATTCATAATTTCATCCAAAAGTTTCCACGTTTGTTTTCCATCCCCCTTATGAGCTTCAAACTCAGACATATAGTATTTCCTCTTATTTTCCTTAATAATTTTAGTCAGGTAGTTTCTATAAAGTTTATATTTATTTTTATGTTGTCTCAGCACAGGATCATTTTCACTACTTGTTTTTTTCCTATTTTTGTGTGAAATATACCTATGATACAGTTTGTTCTTATAATTTATAGACGCTAGTATCCCTGGAGAAATCCACGGTTTAATTGGAGTTTTCCTTCTACATGGTTTAAATGATTTCGAAAATTTATCAATTCCAGTTTTATAAGTATTTATAAGAACTTCACAAGCCTCATCAGGATCATTGATGTTTTGAAAATTGGCTAATTCCGAAACAATATAATCATTGAGTTCTTTTTCTTTGGACCAGTCTAAAGTCTTTATCATAATTGCCGTTTTTGTATTAACTAATCTTTTTTAAAGTTATATATATATATATATATATATATATATATATATAGGTAAATAATCAGATATATCAGTTACAATTATACCTGAATGTGCAACTTGATCTGTATTACTGACAAAAAAGTTATCCAATAAGGTATGAGAATTTGATGCAAACCTCGTTGCCCTTGAGACAAGAGGCAAAAGGTTGTATGATAACATCAGGGTTAGAAACTTATGTGCGTTTTTGTCATCTTTAGTCTTTAATAAATCATAGTTGAAGTCCCCTGCCAATACATAGTCATTTTTACACGGATTTATTGAGTCCAAAACCTTTTCAAAATGTTCCAGAAAGCTATTGCTATCCTGGTTTGGAGGTTTATAAACCTCACCAACCACGAAATGTTTCCCATGTTTATCTCCTGCGTTCTCTACTTCTACAAAAGTGGATTCTATTTGTTCAAACTCGAGATCTGCTTTTCTTCTAGAGGTATATTTTTTGTTCACATATATTGCTGTTCCTCCCCCTGATTATTTTCCCGACTCGATGAATATAGTTCATATTCATCTATATCAAAATATTTTTCGATTTCTTTTTTCAGCCATGTCTCCGCAATGCAAATAATAGACCAAGTTATGCCAGATTGTGATAGAAAGGTTTTGATTTCATCAAACTTGTTTTTGATTGATCGCGCATTTATATGGATAATTTGAAAACTATTTGATATATTCATTTTAATGGGAGGTACATAGTATTCACATTTATTTGTTATTTCAATAAATTGATGGTTTAAATCAGAGGTATCTTCAAGTACTATATCTTTAAAAGGATTCTCAAACATTTCAGAGAACATCACGACAGATATCTTCTAGGTCTTGGCTTGCACCTGTCAATGTATCGCTGTGTGTATATAGATTTGTTTGGTGTTCAGTTTTATCAGAATTGAAAATGCAGTTAAGGCAACCCCGAACGACCAACGCTTGATAAGGAGCAACGACGTCCTGTCTAAGATTCATACGTACAAACTGAAAAAAACTACTAGATATGCCTTAAGCTTTTTCTGTCCCACATCTGGGGAATCTAGAAAAATACTATAAATACTAATAATACTAGAAAGGATTATTAAATACTAAGATAAAGGTAAGATTAAACGCGAAGATTCGGTCGCCGCGGCTAATCGACCGCGGCGACCGAAGACCCGGAGCCGCAGAGTGGCCGCCGCGGCGGGCGGCGGCATCGATAAAATAAACGCTAAAGAAATACATTCACTTTTTACCACTCCTGAGATTTATTTTAGATACATTCAAAGCTATGATCTTTCCTCATCTGTTTTCAGAAAATATGAAGCTCTAATTACCCCTTTCACCCTCGCCTCGGCGGGGGACTGTTTGAACACCACCCCCTCCGGTTCTTCGGGCGGTAAGAAAAAACGGCGGCGCGAAGCACCGCCGTACTTGGCACACCTTATTCTTAATGGATTGTGCAACTTTACCCAAAATTTTAAGCTTGGGTCATCTTAGGTCAGGTCATCAGTGCAGGTCAATTGACCTGACCTCAATGTTTAAGGTGGCATAAGTAGGAAATGGGCGAATCTATCGGGTTGAAACTTATAACACATAATGGGCCTACTGAGTTCTCCAAAAAGTTTCCGGATTTTTCATATCGATGACCTAAGGCCAAATACGGGCCGTGACCTCTCCATTGGAAATACAGAGGAAAACAGAAAATGGGCTGTATTTGTGTAGATAAAGGTGATAAAGCTTTATATTCTCCAAATCGAAATACCCGAGGCCCCTTCTTAGGTCCATGTTTCAATCTTTGACCTGTGACCTCTGAGAGGTCATCTGGAGCTGCTTAAGCAGTTTTCAGACTTAGGTCAATAATTTTGCATGAAATGATGATACAGCTGTTATGTTTAAACCATTGCGTTTGGACTGCTACTGCGAGTCGATTGATAGACATATGGACTATGCCAGGTTAAAGTGACCTTGACCTGACCTGAGGTCAGGTCATTTGATTTTGACCTAGTATGGGCATATTATACATAATTCGATTTGCAGTGACAAGAGAAAACGAATAGTGCCTACAAAATTATTCTAACTCAACGCTGTCAGACGCTAGAGGCCAAAAACTTTGCTCAAAATGCCAACTTCTTTGACCTGCCTTGACTTCAATGTTGACCTGAGCCAAAAAGTGACTAATATAGTTTCTTCATGAATTTGTATGAGCTATCCACCAGGCTTCGCGTTTTTTCGCTATCCTGCATAGGGGCTAAGTTCGAGGGGCAAACGTGGCTTGGAGGCCCACCGGGGCGCGGGTTAACTGATTCAGTTCGTAAAAACAATACTTTAAATGGGTAAAGAACATAAAATGGGGCGCCCCCAGTCGGGCTAAAAATGGCGCCCCTGGCCATACAAGTGGCGCCCCCAGGGCTGCGGCCCCCTAGCGAAAATTCCTGGATCTGCCCCTGTACCCACCAGCCATTCTGTCCGGTGGGAAGACTCATCTAGCGGTATGGGCGCCAACGACCAAAGTAAATGCAATATCTAAAAACTATCATCATTATGATAATGAGATTCCTAAACGTTTTAAGTTCAGCGTAACAGATTTTCCTAATCGCACGATACAAAATGCGATCTAAGCCACTCTGGCTGTTCAAGAAATATGATTTCTCTATGAATCCTTCACTGAAAATTTGGCCAGTAAATCTACAGGAATCTGTAGGGCCTTCTTGACAGTAACTACCTAATAAAATGGGGTACTGCGAAAAACAAATGCGTCGTATTTTTATTGCATCAGCTGTTAGCGCTCTTCCTCCGCAGTATTTTTAGAAGTACATGAGAAACTTAATAATCGAATAAGAGCAAATAAGTACAATAATTTTCTTTCAACTAATTTATTTAAAAATATATATGCCCTTTTTAATGTTAATTAAGCAGTTATATGTTATATTTGAAAGGGGTAATTCCATTTTGGAATTGGACGTAATTCACGCTGGATTTCATATCTACGCCGCTTTCGCGTGAATGTCACCGCTCTTTGTGAAACGTGATTCTGAGTACGGCGTAACTTTGCAGGTGAATGTGGTGTAAAACACGTCGCATTTCTACAAATTTTTGAAATGGGCCCCTGGACGTACAAACGCTTTTTGCGGGCCTAAAACTCCGCAAGTGTCTGTCGTGAGGAAATGAAATTGGCTCCATCAGGTACCAATTTTGAGTGTCTACTGGGTCAGTGCCATACACAATGCACGCTCCGCAATGTAGCTGCATAATTTTAACACGCGCATTGACGGGGGTCTGAGCCACCTTCGCATTGACGGGGGCGGGTACCCGCCCCCCTAAGATCTCGAGAACCACGGTAGGTAGCGAAAAACGGTAAACGGTGTTGGACTGCCCATCCACTTCTCCATCGAAAACATTTGAACCATTTTTTTGTCAGGTCACATTTAAGGTCACGAGAGGTCAAAACATGCCCGTCATAGGGATAACATGTAAATTCAGTTTTTCGGCCATTACATCTGAACAAATAAAGATAGAGCAAAACGACTTAAACTATATGAATCCTCTTAGCAAGCCGAATCGAATGATATATAATTTGACCTTGCTAGGTCAAATCAAAGATTTGACCTGACCTGAGGTCAGGTCAGGGTCAAATTATATAAAATGCATATCATTCGAACCGCAAAGCCCAGGCGAGTCTAATGCAGCTAAAATAAATGCTCTATCACCATCCGTTATTGAGTTATTCCGTAAAAACCATTTTTCCCATGTATTTCCTATGGAGAGGTCATGCCTCGTACCTGACCTTAGGTCATCGATATCAAAAATACCGGAACATATTTTAGAGAACTCGGTGGGGCCATTATGTGATATGAGTTTCAATCGGATAAGTTCACCCTGCTCCGACTTATGCTATCTTAAACTTTTTTTGAGGTCGGGTCACTTGACCTGTACTGGTGACCTGACCTGAGATGACCTAACCTTAAAATTTTCACAGAAGTTGTAAAAATGATGAGGGAAAAGGTATACCAAGTACGGCGGCGCTACACGCCGCCGTTTTTCTACTGTCTCCGAAAAACCCGAGGGGGGCGGGTACCCGCCCCCCGTCAATGCGCGTGTTAATTCTACGTGTTAGATGTTGAGGCAAAACCATCACCTTATATAATGGGCGTTTGCATTTGCCGGCGGCAGTTCAATACCCTCTGCGTACAGATTTTGTGGAGATTGTTTGATGTAAGGTTTTTAACGAACTATTTATATTAATAACAGTATATTCGGACTGTTCTTCTGGTCACGAGTGTTAGCTTTCACAAAACCTTTCAGTCATTTGCTCTCCGGCCGTTTTCATGTGTCAGAAACTGTGGTTAGAAGTTTTAAGTTACTGTTCGAGAAGTTGTAGAAAGAGTTTCAGGGTTTGAAAAACGAAAAATGTAGCCGGATTGGAAGTGAGGTGTGATACGGAGGCTTATATTTCTGGAGGTTTTTAAAGGGAATGAGCATCAGCCAATCGAAACCCTTCAAGCGTTTCGAGTATGGTAGTGGTTGCCAGATCATGACGTCATCCACAGGCATATATTTATTAATTTTCCAAGAGGAGTATTTTAAAAATCAAAATATTGAGTTTATTGTACATTTTGCAGAGAAAGCATGAGTGGTTTCATTATTTTCGGCTAAAAGTACGCCTAATTACACTAAATTCTAGGATTCGACCAAGGTGCCACATTCCCTTTAATAGCTAGATTTATTACACAACACAGAAAAGTGACAACGCTGCTCATATGTAACGTATCCAAAAATAAAATTATCAAAAATCTACAAATTAATCACTATATATATATATATAAACATTTAAAGAACACTCGGCGGCGCAGCAGAGCACATATGTTGTTGCTTTCTTCACTTTCTCCGCCGACACTTCCCTGACAAAAGCATCGGTGATATGGTACCAACGAGCTTACGTCAGGTTTCAACAGAAGGCAGTGCAGTGGCCGGTCTGGGCGCTGCCCTGGTGCTTTACCACTGTGTACAGGTCATAAAGCAAAGGCCGTCACAGATCTGAGAAGGTGAGATGGCCATCCAACTGAGGTCTAGGTCGCTAAGGGGAAAGGAGATGTGAGCGTGCGCCTTGCGTGATGTGCTGCCGGTGTAGGCAAAACGCTTAACATACATAATCACCACGGTTGGCAGTCGCCAGATGTCGAACTTCTTGCAGGCGTGATGTTTTTCTGGCAGTTGGAACATGTCCAGCCTGTGATAAAATCACCTTGGACATACTGTTTAAGACATTGGTAGAGACTGCTCTGTGAAGACGACCCTGGACCCGAGGCCAGCGGTAAGGACAGTAGAAAGAACTTTAGGGAAGTGGGCCATTCGTGGCTGCAAGCGGTACAATGCAAAACAGACCCTAATAGTAGTTTGGAAGGTTAACTCGAATAATGCAGTTTATACAGAGAGTCTAACTATAAAAATGTTTTAAGTATTATGAACGTAAACATAATGTTTACACTTATTTAGTAGTTGATCCGGATTTAACAGAGTTGTTGAGAATTTGTTGTTGAACAGTTTGTTGAGAATGTCAAAAAAGGAAAAATTGATTCAATTCCTATCGAATTATTTTCAAGTCAATTTTTATCCTGTTCCATGCTAATTGGTTGTAGTTGAAACATTTATTTATCGCGACTGGACTTACTGTTGCATTTCGTCGCGTCTATGTTAGAAAATAGCCATGTCGCTTGCAATGTAGTTTGCAATCCAGTAAAGCTTAAAGCAGCCATCTCTTACCGTTTTGAAACAAAAACGTCCGCTCGGTTCTCACCAATAAAGGCATTTTACTAGTTTATCAGAATATCATTTTCGCTTTGCCAGGGTTTTACAGTGTGGTCTGCAGGAACAACCTTTCAGTGCAACTTTCATAGTGTGGTAGATTGGGCCGTCCTAGATTCAGGTCGTGAATTAAATGTGGCATGCATGGTGATGACTGATTGTCCTTGACATTTCGCGATGAAATATGCTGTTGCAAAATAGCTCAGCGACCCAACATTTTCTCTTAGGCATGTATGTACCTTAGGCTGGTGGTTTGGCAACACTGGGCAACCGAAAAGGTATGGAGAACCGCAAATCCAAATCAAAAGTGCCACACACCGTCCCTAGAGGGAAGATACGACACCATATGAACCGACGCTGACGTCTATTCACATACGACATCAGCAACCGAAGGGAAGGTGGGGATCTGGCATTTGCTGACTTTCGCTGAAAAGGGAGAAGGGGCTTTTGCTGACGATTGCTGATGGGCGGTCCCCTGTTGGCCAATCCCATCATCAGTCAGCCCCACTCCAACAGCAAGCGCAGACCATCGGATGTGACGTCACACCTCGTGGCTTATAACATGGGAAAATTAAATTATCAAATATCCAAATTTTTTGCAAAAAGAGGCCCAGAATCGAAAATAAAATGATTATCTATTGCATTTGGGATAAACTTCATTACCGTGTATTCTTACAAATTCGTAAGCGGGAAGTACCATTAGCAGCAGTCTAACACACGGCTCAATGGTAAAGGAATTCCGCCACGCCCGTATGACGTCACTCGGGCGTGGAGGAATCCCTCTTGAACGTACTTTTAAGTAAAGGTATCTTGATCATCAGTGGGGTGTCACTAACTCGTGTACTTCTCCGGACGGCTCAATTTGTCTTTGTCTCAATGTTGCTACTAGATGGTATTACACGCAATAGGATGTTAGGGTAGCAAAGCAAGAGTGCTTAGTTTCCAATTAGAGGTGGGACGTTTTGGTCCCGCGGTCCCGGCGCCGGGACCAGGTTTGGTCCCGGCGGGACTAAAGGCTAGACGCCGGGACTGTGCCGGGACCAGAGCCAGTCTGGTTCAAGCAAAATTCATGATAATGGTTTCTACATTTCTTCTAAAACTGAGATATGAGACAAAATATAACTGTGACTTTCCAGAACTTCATTGCCTCCTTTATGCAATTTTCCAACTATATAAGATGAGAAAAGTATCACTTTAAACAGATGAAAGAGAAAAAATAATGTCGCACACACACAGCACAGAGCACAGCTCTTACTAAGTTTCATTCTTTGGAAACCACATTTTCAGATGTAATTCTTATTCCTTCACTTGACTATAAAGCATCTCAGTGACACAACCAAAATACAACCCAAAAATGGTGGGTACTGGGGTCAAAATCACTTGGAATTGAAGAAAAAATGTTTTTTGCATATAGGTACTGGAAGGCGTTGAAACAAAAGCTTGATTGAAAAGAGAATTCTGGAATTGGTGATTGGAAATGGCCGTCCCTACCAACCCCACTGCTTCAATTGCCTTCTCCTCCTCTCTCTCTCTCTCTCTCTCTCTCTCTCTCTCTCTCTCTCTAAAAAAACACTCAACAGTATTTTAAATTACGTCTGTGCGTTATGTCGTGAATAAAACGTGAATGGCTTCAATTTCCTCAACCACATTTAACTGCCGCACCACGATTCGTTGTCGTAGCCAACAACAACAAGAACTCGGTGTCCTAACCAAGACGCAACGCGTCGCAAGGCGTCGCACGCCGTCGATCTGCCGCAACGACCGGGATTTTCGGTCAGGACACAAAACGCACTGCTGCAACGCGTCGCACGGCGTTGCAACACGTCGCAGCAAAAGTTGAACAATGTCCAACTTTTGACGCCGAGGGTCTGCGTGAGAAGCCGATATCCGCGTTATTTCCTGTTTTTTTAGTGATTAAATGTAATGCATGTTTTAGAATGATAATTCAAATTGGAATTCATGCCGAAAAATATATGGAAACTGGACATGATTACCTTTTTCTCCCAAATCGTTCTTTTAATAATTATTGATGCCAGCCAAGTTTTGATTGTTGGTAAACAACAGTTCGTCGCAACTTGAGCTACTAGATTGCTACCAAAGCTGAACCTTTCCTCTGTCGGCCAAACCTCCAAAATTACTGCTCTGCAACTGACGCCGACGGTCGCCGACGGTTGGCGACGGTCGGTGACCGTTTGGTTAGGACACCGGGGAAGAATAATAAAGATAAAAACAAATGTGCGACATTACTGTCTTTGAAGAAAAATTCAACCAAGTAGAAGCTCAAGGTTTAGTAGCCTCAAGGCAAAAATAATTTAAAACCACGTGACAATTCATTAACTTTATTCTCTTACTAAACGTGATAATATACTATTTGGCTTTAGTGCGCCATCTGCGGCTGCTGTAATATTTGTTGCCTATTAATGGCAAATATTGTTATTGACAGTGATAATTTTTAACTCTGATTTGTCTAAAATAATAGAAAGCCGTTTTGACACGAATCAAAGAAGACAGTTTTTGCTACTAGCTTTGCTTTCTCACAGACCTCTGCTTGGCCTCCATATTTGGAAATCCATGTATGGACATTAGCCCTATCGTTTGTGTGTGTTGGGAAGGAAGGAAAGGAGGAAGGTGGGGGCTTAGCTAATAATTGTTTTTGGAGAACTACCTAGGTATGTAAAACATTCATTGTCAGTTTCTTCATCTAGTGTATCAACTCCCATCATTCTTCATAAACAGCTAAAAACAGTCCTTTAGTCACATGGCAACTGCAAAAGTGATGTCAAATTGCTCCTATGCTTTGGTGATTTGATCTTAAGGCTCTTGAAGGTATGTGTGTCCTGACCTTCCCTAATAAAACTTAGGTATGCTTATTGATTGAATGTTTATGGATGGACAGAAGGGAGGTGTGATACAGCTTAAATTTGGATTGATGTATAGTTTTTACCTTTTAAGGGTTTAACATGCAAATGTTTCCTCAGAGAGCATTGTCAGATAATTGTGGCCATTTTTCATGATAGTAGGTAAGGATTTCCTGAAGCTATAGTTCATACTGAATTTTGATTTGTTTATGTAATGATGATATGAATTTGCTTAATATGTTTGGCTCTTAATCCACAAGAAATTTGTATGTTTGAAAACCAATAAGTGGGGAAAAGGTTGCCGGGACCAGGCCGGGACCACATATTTCTCGCCGGGACTAGGCCGGGACCAAGAAATGTTGGTCGGGACCGGGACCGGGACCGGGACCAGCTTTTTCCAAAAAGTCCCACCTCTATTTCCAATCAAGAATAAGGTGGACGATGGAGCGGTATTTCCGAAGTGAAGGAAAAATCATCGGGTAACCTTTAACTGTTTTATTGAGCGAGAAGTGCAGACCTGACTAGGACCCTGAGAGATGGGTGAATCCTTTCAATTAGTCATTTTGTATGAAATACACTGGCCGCTTATGCATATTAAACTATCAGTGTAATCATAATGGTTTTCTTTTGGTGCAGAACAGGGGCGGACGCACACTCTAGTTTTTGGGGGAGCAAACCCATGTCTGTCTCTCCTCCGGGGGGGACGTGCAATTTGGGTGCTCGACATACCTAGTATAAGCTATCTCTCCAAGTACATGATCGCTCTCCTGGGGGTGGGGCGGGAGGGGGTGGGAGCGTAGATTTTTTGCTCGACAGATCTAGTGTAAACACCTTTTTTCAAAAAATATCCGGCCTTTGGGGAGGGCCAAAAGATAGTTTGGCACTCCCCTCCAGCGCTTTGGGGGGCCCATGGCCGGAATGGCCCCTTTGCTTTCGCCAATGGTGCAGAAAACAACTATGACATGAGCCAGTACTCATTATTGTAGTAATGTATCCAACGCCGGATCTAGGTCGATGTTTTTGTGGGAGGAGGGGTGAGGCAACAGAGCCCAAAATTGTGGGAAAACATATGTTATGTAAATAAAATCTTCCAAAATTGGGGGTCTGAGGGAGGCCATTGCTTGTCTCCCCTCCTCCCCCTGGATCTGCAGCTTATCACGGAGGAAAGAAAATTTGTCACGAAAATATTGAATGGAGATTTCTGCGAACTTTTTCCGTTTACTTGTTGCACCTTTGGCGCATTTACTGACTTATTTCTGTGGACCGGGAGAGACACATTTACCTTCTGCAACAAAAAAAAAACATTGTGATTATACCAATAGCTTAATATGAATGAAACGAACAGACTGTTTTATACAAACTGACCCAATGTAAGGATCCACCCATCTTTCTTGGCCCTAGTCAGGCCTGCACGGTTCTCGCTCCATACAACGATTCCAGGTCAGTCGATGATTTGTCCTCCAGTCCAGAAATACCACTTGATCTAGTGGCAGATACAAAGTGAGGCTAGGGGGACTCAATCCCCCTACAAAATGTCAGAGACCCTATAGTTAATGCATAGCTGGAGTCTGTACCGAGACAATGGCAGGGGAGGCTCGACGCTTCTAACCCACTCCCCGGAAATGTTGCCCTGTATTCGCCACTGTATACGATGTCCGCAGTTATGAAATACTGAAAAACTACAAATACAGCGCCTCAGATACAAATAAAGCACAGTGCTGTTCTGCGTGTGTTGTCGGGGTGTCTAGGGGCCTGCGTCAAGTAATGTCTTTGTTTCTACCGCATATTCTGGTTTAGATAATGACGGCTCATATAAAAATGATTTCCTACATTAGATTTACTGGCCTGTATTCCTGAGGATTCGTACTTTTACTACAGGCGTACTTTTAGCCGAAAATAATGAAACCACTCATGATTTCTCTGAAAATTGTACAATAAGCTCAATATTTTGATTTTTAAAATGCTCCTCTAGAGAAATAAATATCTGCCTGTGGATGATGTCATGATCTGGCAACCACTACCATACTCGAAACGCTTCAAGGGCTTCGATTGGCTGATGCCCACCGTGACGTCAGCATATGTCGTCACACCAACAGCCATGACAACTATGGCCTGCTGCTAAGGGTACATGAGGGGTACATCGCAGGTAGGTCTTAGCTGTTTTCTATGGAAGTCTCGAGTTCCAAGACAAATGATATATTGAGTACCGTGTTTTCCGACTTGGCTATCTCAGGTAAAATCACGTTATGAAGGTGCTTCATTCCCTTTAACGTCCAAAAGCACTCCTAAAACTATTCTGCGACATTCTAATAGGACCTAATGCCAGGACTATGTAGCAATTAACTAGAAAGTATCAGGGATTCGGAGTTCTCTTGTAACTATTCATCTGGAGAGATCATTTCGAGCTTAAAACATTACTTGAGTGATCTGGAGGTTTCATATAACTGCATGACAGGGGCGGACGGAGGCCCGAGTTTGGGAGGGGGGGTGAACCCATGTCTGCCGCTCCTCCGGGGGAGGGATGGGGGTGGGACGTGCGATTTAGGAGCTTGACAGACCTAGTATAAGCAACCTCTCCAAATACATGATCACTCCCCTGGGGGGGAGGAGGAGTAAATATTTAATTTCTCGACAGACCTAGTGTAAATACTTTTTCAAAAATGTCTCCGGCCTTTGGGGGAGGCCAATAGATATTTTAGCCCTTTTAGCCCCCTTCGAGCGCTTGGGGGGGTCATGGCCGGAATGCCTCCCCCTACGTCCACCAATGCCGCATGAGTTCATATTTGGACGGTGGGAGTAACCATGAAAATCTGATAGCTGCCGCTTGCGACCAAAGCCGAAACAGCGCGTTCTCCAAAATCTTAATTGCCGTGTCGCCGTTGTCTCAGAAGCAGTACCATCGAGTGCAGCTAGACTCGTCGTTATTTCCTTGATCATGACTTCCAGAAAGAAAAAGTTCACTGCTGGACTTATTTTCCAAAATGCCACGGTGCATGCCGTAATTTCTTCCTGAATTAGTTTAGACTGTATGTAAATTAGACCTGTCCATAGCTGTTATACGCGCCAAGGCAGGGTCAAAAAGGCAACATGTGGTAGCTGTGCAGTGTGCATCTATTCAAACTAGTTTGGAAGGGGAGGGAAATCATTGCCAATATCTGGGAAACGTAGCTTGTGCTTAACCTCCGCCCGTCCGAGAGCAGCATCGATGGTCTCCAAAAGGTTTTTAAGGATAGCGGAAAAACGGTGGGGCTGCGCCCCCGTATTTTGCATATATCTTCCATCATCAAATCCGCATCTTTAAAAAGATCAAGTTTGGTCATGTTAGTTCAGGTCATCAGGCCATGGCAAGTGACTTCATCTAAAAATAGGATTGTTTTTATGCAATGAGTAAAGTAAAGTTAAGTAAAGTTACTTACAAGTAAGAACACGTTTAACCTATCAATCCGACACTTATACACCATAATGGGCCTACCGGGTGCTGCAACATATATTCCGGGTTATTGGAAATTGGGGAAATTGTTTTATTTACGTGTCACCTCTTCAATGGAAATACATGGTAAAAACAGTAAAATGGCTATATTTCGGTTCATATTGCTTAACCCTCGTCCTTTGAGGGTCGATTATTTTTCGCGATCACAAAAAAACAGCTTGTTTTAGCCCAATACTGTGTGGAAATTGTATAAGAAATTAATTTGACACATCTTGGCCAGATTTGAAGTCAATGTCATATCTGGTCACCAAGTTATGACGTTATTTCTAAGCCCATGTGGGGCAATTTTGACCCTAAAAATAAGTCTGAAAAACCAGGCGTTACTCGGCTTCTAGAAGAGCTAGATCAAGTTTCTAGACAGCATTCGAAAGCTCCTGAAAATGAATCTGGAATATGTCATTCCTTTTGAGGCCAAGTCCATAACGAGGGCACCAAAGGCCCCCAAAGGTCAGCAAAGGTTACCGTTTTAGAAACTGTTGTTGGTTATAACTCATGAACAGGACAAGATGCAGCAATGAATTTGCTATCATAGTGACGAGCATCACCCAAGGATTCGAATGGTATGCGACCTGACTTTGACCTTGACCTAAGGTTATGTTAAATGGTCTACCCTAACCCTAGGTTAGGTTAGACCTTGGCCTAAGGTCAAGTTCACGAATGACCTTACAGGGTCATGCTGCATATTTTCGAACTCCTTGGGTCAAGACAAACACATTGAAACATCGGGTTTTATTCTAGGTCCATTGATTCCCGAGTTATAAGGGATTTTCGAAGCGCATCGAAATTTCACCATTTTGAGACCTCACAAGGTCACTATAGTTAACCGTGGGTAAAAATTGTACACCGTCGGAGAATTCAGGTCACGGGCAACACGCTGCGCTTTACTGCGTCTTTCCACTTCTCTTAGCTTTCAAACGGTTGGGGGTCGAATCGATCCCCCGGTAGGGCGAGGGAGTAAAATACATCCGGTAGGGCAGGGGTTAAAATAGCTTCCTGTTCGCGTAATAGAAGTATACTGGGCCACCCCAAAAGGTCTGACTTTACATGTTTGATCTGTGACCTCTGTAAGGTCATTTGGGACTATTCAAGAAGCCTTTTTCAGACATGGGTTCGCAGGAAACCCATACAACTTTGCAGGACAACTTGGCAGGAAATGATGATAGATATTTCACTCCGGTACAATTTCGCTTAGATTGTCATTAAAGAGTCGATTGGTATGCATATCGATTGTCAGGCCAGATAAGGATCTTGACATGTCGGCTGGTTAGGTCATTCTTATATTTTGACACAGTATGTTTATACCATACGTTTTTTATTCACCGTAACGAGAGGATTTGCAGTGGCGGCGCTACCATAGAGGCACATTAGGCACTGCCTAGACACTTTTAAATGTCGAAGTACGTATACATTTTATGTGGAATAAATCTAATTTGACTCGATGTCCCATATATGCCGGTTGGGTCATAAATGACCCAAGAACATTCAGCAACTGTTTCTTCCAACAGAAGTACCATAAAGTGAAAATATACTTCACTGAACAATGTACCTCACGTGTTAACGTGTGAACAATGCACTTCACTGCAACAATTGGAACTTTGGCCGTCAAAATAGACCGTAAACACGATCACTGAACTTGCCAGCTTCGCTCAGAGCGTCTTTACGGGAGCGGGTGTTGTCGGCTCGGATCTCTGTCATGGCGCGGAGAGATAAGAGGTAAGGTAACGTTTGTTTAAAATTCATTTATAGTTACTGTTTTATATTATTTGGCGTTCAGAATTATTGCTCTTGCCGTTGATGCTTTCATAATATTCTCAATAGACCTGCAATGCACTTTTTTTAGGTTGAATCTACTTGGGTTATAAATGACCCACTCGGCAAATGTCTGCACGCTGTGATGAAGAATTGTGATTTTGTCCCAACGTTACCGTTTGTTTGTAAGGAATTTAAGCATCGCAACTACTCGGAATCACACGTAGGTACATACAGATAGGATCATTGGCGGATCCAGGAGCATCTTTTGGAGGGGCCAAACCAACGTTTTAGGGGGAGGGGGCTAAATGGAGAAAGAACCGCGAAAACATGGTATTTGAAAGAAAAATGACAAAATTAAGCCTTTTAGGGGGCCAAAATATACCATTTCACGTTTTGGTGTGGGACATGGCCCCTTTGGCCCCCTTGAATCCACCTTTTGAGTTTAACTTTGCTTTCTCTGCTTCAGATTGACTGCTAATGACACCCTCGACATCCTTGAAGCAGAGGATGGGGATAAAACCGAGGAGGAAATAACTTTGTTTCAACCATCCAGGCTGGAGACCTGTGAAGAACCCCAAAACCCTTCCACCGTTCCCGCCAACGTATCCTCCCAACAGCGAGACCTAGGTGAAGAAGCATTACCATTCTGCCTACAACTTCTTCAGGCTTTTCGTCAATGACGAGTTCCTTGACCTCTTCGTTCAGCAAACGGAGTTGTACGCGGCTCAGTACAACGTTTGCGGGTAGAATAATATTTTTG
Organism: Lepas anatifera; assembly: GCA_034440635.1. Classification (NCBI taxonomy): domain Eukaryota; kingdom Metazoa; phylum Arthropoda; class Thecostraca; family Lepadidae; genus Lepas; species Lepas anatifera. The sequence continues at coordinate 345,771 of JAOTON010000021.1, forward strand.
TGGTTTAACGACGCACCAATTGCTGAGCGTTGGGAGGGGGGGAATAAGCTAGGCTTGAGCTAGGACAGGGCGCCAAATCATGTCTCTTTGTTGGCTCGAGCCCACAACATCCTGCACAGCACATATTTGTCAGTCCTCAATTACAAGGCATAATGAATGCAGCAAGACAACAAGAGGTTCGGCGGTGTGACGCTCGTCTCCGTGCGCAGCAGGAATGGTGGAAGTGCTGGTGAAGTGTGGGTGTTTTTTGTTGTTGTAAATAAATCCTACATTGCTTATCGTTTCGGATCTAAAAGTATACAACACGTTCCAACTTTCACAGTGCTTATTTGTATCAACCAAAGGAAGAAAATCAGCAGAGAAGTTCTGCCGCCGTCGTAATCCGTTCCTTGACTTTTTGACTACCCTTCTGCCGGTTGGGTCATTTATGACCCGGGTGCATAGTGGGCTTCCTTTGGGAAGAAATTCTTATATATTTGGTTTTCACGTTATTTTTGCGAATCTGAACTTACCCCCTAGACGGGGAAAACAAAACTCGAAAAGGAAAAAGTCCGGCATAAATGGGTAAGTTACAGAGAATATTTATCGGATCACTGGGTCAAAGAGCCGATGATTTGCATCTCTGAGAATCCACGTTCGCAGCTCTTACCGCCAACAAATGTGAGATTAGGCACTTCGCGATTTCGCTGAATCCGCCTAACCTGGTGGCAAACCTAACGTGTGCTTTTTTATTGTCATCTCTAATACCTCATTCATTCGGACGCAAGTACTGGCAGCAAACCAGGCATACCTTAGGAGCTAGCACATGCGATGTCGCGTCTTAGGACCTCCATTACAGCGGATTCGTTTATTGACATTATAGTATTCGCGGATGTCTAGTCTTCTCTAGTGCGGGACAGTTGTTTGGCAATTATTAGCAAAATATTTAATTTGTGAAACCCTTATGCAGAACGTGAGTCATGGCACAAAATCTGGCGGATGGACTTTACAAAATCCGTTCATAAGCCGATCGTACAGCGAGAAATTGGACGTCATAAAAAATGAAGTGCCGAAGCTGTCCTTGAAATGGGAAGCTCTCGTGAGTACCTTGTCCTTCCCGGCTTACTTACTCCCGGCTTACTACCTATCCTTCTTGGAGTTTGCCTTGTACTTTCATATTACTGCCGCATAACCGTTTCCACAATCCACCGACATGGTTTTGATATTTTTTAATGTTTGTGATATTACCATTTAAACATAAATATCATTTTGCTCATCGACTTGAGCTTGCACCATTCTCCAGCCGACCTGCTGGATCCACCCCTGTCCAATATCTGGTAAAAAACCTGGGCGACGTCCTTACCTCTAAGCCAATCCTGCCTAGGCTGTCATAATGTTCCAGCGCCGCCACTGATGACTTCCGTACATTATGACTCTAGCTTAGCGCAGTTTTTGACCTCAGTTTGGCTTTTAAAGAACAATCAACAACAGGCTATTAAAGAACAGTCTCCTTAAACCAGGCGCGTCGGAACGTTTTTAAAAGTGAGGGGAGGCCACATCCGGCCACGCGTTCTCAACTCTGTCAACAAGAGCTTTATGTGAACCCCTGCATGATTTTTAAAGTGACCAGAAATCACTGTTTTAACTTTGCATCCCGTTTATTATACAACGTAAGGCTCTTACGAGAAAATGCTTTGTCTGTCACAAATCACGTCGGCACTTGAAGCTCCCATTATTAAATGAGTGTTCAAAGCTTTGTAAGTCCAACAACAATGTAACACCGTAAATAAAACTTCAATGGCGATAAAATGCAAGTAATAATACTTAATAGGTAGCCGGTTGTCTGCGTACAATTTTTTCCGAAAAGACACCAAAAGCTCCTGGTTTCACCACGTTTGCAGCTTTTCGAGCTGTGACCTTTTGATTTTTTTAAATAAGTTTTGTCCCAGCTGTTCTCAGTTCGACTGTTGGAGTCAGAGTATCACTAAAGTCATCAGGGGACTTGTCACGGAGACCCCAACCCCACCACCCGAACGAGCAACTCCCACAATGAAGGGTTGATTTAGAAGCCAAATTTTAACGTCCCACAAAGCACAGGGACGGCCGCCCGCTCAGGTCACCCACCCTCTCACCAGTCAGTTGCCAGCCGACCTGTACGTCGGGTAAACTATTGAGCGCCGGAGCGTCTCAGGGGAACCGATCCCAAGCCTGGACATGTACTGCCACTGCATGCTTCTGAGCAGCGGGCCGGAGCCCAACACTCTACCAACTGAGCTACCGGGGCTTGATGGACAGGAGGCTTAAAGCATAGGCGCAAGAACTATTTTGAAGTTGTGCGAAAGGGTGTCCGACGTGGGTGGGGGCCAACGGTGACTCGACTTATCGCTTGATTTGTTACCGAAAACAAGATACGGAAACGGCTGGACAATTGTGGGCACTGCCCCATAGTCGAAAAGTTGGGGTTGCAGCCGCCACCACGGTTTTTGGGCGTATGGCTTAAAGTATGTCTAGTCACTGGCGGATCCAGGGGGGGAGAGAGTAGAGCCACGCTCCCCCAAACGCTCAAACCACGAGGCCAAAATATTTTTTTTGGCCCGCGGGGGAGCAGTATGGAATGTAAATAAGGCAAGAAAGAAGTCATTAGAGATGTTTCGACAAAGTTTTGCAAGGGTCTTACCCCTTTTAATGTTTTTCATCCCCTAACACCGTCAGTAAAGTTTTATGGGTCGGCTAGGGAAAGGCACCCCTTAACATTTTCACAAAGTTACACTCCTGCCTATTCCTCTTGGTGCGGGTTTTGGATAGCAAACACTTCTCCACACCCCACATGCACCTGTAAATACCATAAAGTGATTGTTCGTCAGACTTCCGAGGTTAGCAAACGCAGCCCCCGTTCAACAGCAAGCGCAGATCACGGGATAGGATATAACACGCGACAGGATGTAACATGGGACAATGAACTGATAAATTGTTCAAATTTTTGCAAAAAGATGTCCAAACTCGACGATGAAATGCTGATTTGTTGCATTTGGGATTACCTTGATTTCCCTGCACTCTCACAAATCCGTAGCCGAGCATCGCCATTAGCAGCAGTTTGAGACACGGTCAAGAGATGGAGGAATTTCTCAACGCCTGTGTGACGTCACTCAGGCGTGAAATAATCACTCTTGAACGTACCTTTAAGCAAAGGTATCTTGTAGCAAGCGCTTTTCTGTGACCAACCCCGGGAGGATACCTATTTTATGATTCCCAGGGATGGAAAAGCCCACCAATTCGCCAACCAGGGGTTGCGACAGATGTTTCACATCGAAATTATGATCTGCGATAGGAGAGACCTCTACCGATTCTGAACCGATCCAGCGGCCGGTTAAGTCAGAGAGGAGCTCTCAGGGAAGCTCCAAAGGAAGACAAATCACTCCTGAGCTGCGATTACCTTGATTAAAGGGTAATCATGATGCAACGGTAAGTAATCACACTTACAGGGTAATTAAAGGGTAATTGCACGAAGGTGCCTGGAATGGCACATTGGTGGCTTTCTAGGCTGCGATGGTGTTAGGGGCGTTGAAAATAGTAGATTTGGCCTTATTGCTGCTGACAAATAGTTAATAAGCCCAAAAAGAGCGCCTTTCTTCCGTCTCCCAATTAGAAGTCTCCGAGGGAGCATGATACAAATTGGCGCATGAGCGCTGGAAATATTTTGTGTCGGACTGAACCTTTTTAATCTGCGTCAAAAAGGAGAGCGATACAGCTGAAGTGTTTTTAACTAAAATAGGTTATCATTAGGAAGCAAAGTGACAGTTATCAATATCTGTTATTTTTCCTTATATATAAAAACATATTCAATGTTCCGAAATAGTCAATGAGGCAATTTATACACATTTACAATGGACACTACCCAAGTCGTATTTAGCACGTGGGTTTTAAAGATGTCCCAGCAACAACAATTTGTCCGCGCAGTACCCGCAGCGGTGCTGGAGCCTGGCTTCCTTTTCCTTAGATCGCCTGGTAGCACGTAAACACAAACAGAGTGGACAGGATCAGTAGGGCGAATTTTACCTTTTCCATTGGCAAAAGGTACGTTCCGGGAATAATGAAGTATGGAGTAAGCGGTTTCTCGACAAGCTCTATCACATGGCTATATCAGTTCAAATATCATTATGAAGGTGTCGAATTCCCTTTGAGGACAGTAAACAACACGACCTCACTCCTTCATTTAAATTTATGAGCGAAGTATAGAGCAATCGATAAAAATAGCTCCAGTAATCCTAGCCTTTTTCTCCTAGCGTAATGAAGTTACGTAGATCTGTCACTAGTTCCTTCGTTCATGCACTCAAAATTTCGACTAGTATGACTAAACCGCAAATATAGTAACTATGGCTCTGTGGCAAAAAGGCATTTATTTAGCTGCCAATTGCATCTTTAGCAGCTGTGCCCCCTACCGGCTAGCAAACCTACCACAGTGCAGCGTGCTTCAGTCCAAGTTGCAACCCATAGATGGGCAGCGATATTGTTTAGAATTGGACAACACCAACGCGTGATCATTGGTTACCTCATTTCTCAGTAGAATGCGTTGACTCGACCATTGAGGATAAAGTGCTATGGATATGTTCATCTATACGCTTAGGATTGCTAGGGGGCTATGAGCACAGTCGGTAGAGCACTGGGTTAGAAAGGCAAGGGTTTTGGGTTCAAGTCGTGGGCGGCGCAAATTTTCGCTTTTGGTCAGTGCTGCTTTGGAGTGTTTTTGGACAGTGTTGACAACGGTTCAGTATTACGCAGAAGTGGGATGCTCAGTCAGCTACATTGCAACTTCGGGAATATGATTGCATAGGTAGTTGTTTTTGCATTGATGCACCATATTTGCATTGTGTGTGAATTCAGTGGTACCTTCAAAGTTATTGACCTTTTTAAGACGATAGTTTTCGGTATTTGACATTTGGTTAGCGACAGGCTTAAGCACTGTTCCTCCTCCGCGGTTCTCTCAACTCGTTTCGCCAATGCCATTTCATGCATCAGCATATGTGCGATGGAATAATGTGTTGATGGTGCTTTAATTTGCTTTTAAGTATATATTTTGTTTTATCTCAATTAAATTTGCCCGTAAATGGGGTGATTCCTTAATTAATTATCAAGGAAATGAAATGAGTCAAATATTCCGCCATGGAAACACGTATTTCTCAGCCAAGGGTGGCATTTCCAGCGGGTTTTAATCCGGATGGAAGGGGAGGGGCCGAATTTCGGCATGCTCAACAAGACGGTTATGAAGGCACCACGTCCTTTGTGTGCGTTCAGCGACGTGTGGCCGGCCAGGCCGGAAGTGGGGGCGTGGGGTGTGGCCACTGGTCGTCGCCAGTCGATACGGTGCCAATTGTGACAAGACTGCGCGCGACGACACCGCCGCTCCAAAGCGACATCGCCAATTATGCGCGCCATAATGGTGCCATTACCTGTTAATTGACCGGCGGAGCGGCGCGGCCAGCCTCCCAGGGGCCGTATTCGCTGGCGGCTGACCCTTGCACAGCGCGCGTGGTCGCATGTCCAACCTACCCGATGAGACCAGACACACACTGCAATAGTCGTGCCGGGCGGCCACCATGGTCGGCGGCGGCGGGCGGGCGGCGCCGCCATTACCAGCACTGCCGACATTACCCGTGCCAACATTACCAGGCTCGCTCTGTGGGCAGACAGCCACTGCAGCCAACATATTTGCTCCCATATATCGGCGTAGCGGATGGAGGGTCACCAGCCAGCGTATTTCCACCTTGGGGCGGTAGAGCCAACACTTGATGAAAAGAAAACTACGGTACGATTGATGTAGTGACTAATAGTAGCACCTCGGTGATGTTGCTGTTATGCAGCGGGTGAGGGGAGGAGCAGTGTCTCTGAACCGGCGTCCGGTTCGTAACACGGCGCCCGCCCGATCCAGTGGCCGATCGATGGCGCCCCACGCCGCAACATCGCCTTCTCGCGGAAGCCGCTGGGACGGCGGCCGTGTCACACCAGGTGTGGCGGCAGGCAGCAGCAGGTCTCCGGTCTGACGCCGCGCACCGCAGACGGCGGCTAATATCCGGCCTGCACAACTTAGCCGGCTAATATCCGGCCGGCCCGGCTAATATCCGCCAACTTTGCAGAGGCGCCGCCGCGGCCTGGACAGGCGCAGTGCGGACCCGCGTTGCCCCTGCTGAGTGGTGTTCGGCGCGGTGCGGGCCCGCGTTGCCCCTGCTGAGTGGTGTTCGTCGCGGTGCGGACCCGCGTTGCCCCTGCTGAGTGGTGTTCGGCGTGGTGCGGGCCCGCGTTGCCCCTGCTGAGTGGTGTTCGGCGCGGTGCGGACCCGCGTTGCCCCTGCTGTTTTCCTCTGCGGTCGGGTGGGTGGCCCCTATCGCACCCAGGATTTTCAAGGTAGGGTAAAATTATCACTTGCGGTGCAAGTATGACCACTAACATAGTTTATCTGTCATACACTTGTTTCGATAAAGGTCCCCCATTAAGGACATTTTTAGAGGTTTATGGAATTTTTGAAGAATTTCTAATTTTTGGAGTTCTAAGTCCCTGGTTGCTACTGCATGGGAACGTTTTTGACGAAAGTTGCATCGGAAGTACCCAACGAGGTTATGTGCCAAACAAAACCATTTAAAACCGTTTGGGTGTTCCCTAGCGCGTGCCACGTGACCATGAGTGCGGACCGGCACCCTTCCAAAACTGAACTTTGGGACAGTATATGGTCTCTGTTCGTACAGATAGCCCTGTTACGTAATGAGACGATGATTACTGACACCATCTGATGGAGTGAGATGGTCATAGGTGCAAACAGTGCCCCACTGTACACACGGGCACCCTCAGTTTGAAGATACCCTATGGATTAGTGTTAAAGCAATGGAGCACTTACAATGCTTTCACGGCCAAAAAATAGAGCTACGGCCACCGTATTCGTGAACAGTACCACAAGCCTGCTACTACACCTCTCTGAATCAGCCAATGGGTGACTGAGGCACTGCGCATGCGCATAAGCACGTACACTCAATGGGCGATATCTCTGCAACCAGTGGGCCGATTCGGCTGTAAATTGGTATGTTGGGGTTATGTTATGAACTAAAGTCAGCAAGGTCGAAGTTTTGCACGTGCTCATGTGACAAAGCCAGTCTCTATCGAGGGTTCTTCGTTCCGGAGATAACAATTTGTCATTTTCTGCCGAATTGTCCTGTGGTATTCATGTGAACTGACACCAGGAAGGTGCGAGTTTGGCACGTGCAGTCGTCACAAAAATTAACTATCAAGGTCCTCGGGTGCGGAGAATCGAATAGGTGCTCGAGCAATCACCTTCGGTCCCGCGATGCCTCTAAAGGCGTCGCCCTCACGTAACCGAAGGTGATTGCAAATGTTGAAAAGCTCTATTCTTTAGAATTTAGATTTTGCATTGAAAATCAACTGAGCTAACTCATCAGGGACATGTTTCCGCTAAGTGCCGCGAATCGGGGAACTTTGATGCCAGCCTAAACGGCTCGTACGATTTTGATGATTTTTTCTAGAGATAGGGTCCCGATGGTGATCTAATCTTTGGCATAGGTCACCACCCCAGGAAAACTCCGATGCACGTGCAATCCACACCCCTTTTTCCCATAGGGTTTAACATTACGGAAACAAAGATGGTCAATTTGCTGAAAATCGGCTCGATAGATTTTGTTCCTTTTTTAATGTGATAGGGTACCCATGGAAACCTTCCTGGGGTGTGGGTCACTGCCCCAGGAAAATTCATTTGCACGTGCAATATGCACGGGAAATTTTACGTGTTAAGTGTATGGTGACTTTTCGAAAAATTAAACAAATGAAATTTGAAAAAATTGACCCAATGGAATTGAATGAAACTATATGGGGTGGTAGTCAGTACCTTCGACTACTAGATGGTATAGGCGGTATGTCTGGGAAAATTTGTTTTTGCGAGCAATTTGACCTTGAAAATGACCTTACAGCCCAAAAATCTCGACTTTGCTCCTTAAAGGGGGCCCCGGTGGCACAGCGGTGCCATTTTGGGCCAAAAACTGTATGCATGCGTGGACGCAATGCCTGGGACCAGCAGATGGGTGGTTACTTGGTAGTATGAGATTGCCCAGGGGTCCTCCACTGCGCAAAACCTTTAAGATATATTTTTCCTCTCCGGTCTTGTGGGTGGCCTCTCTTGCACCGAGGCCTTTCAAAATAGGGCGAAACTAATACCTGCGGTGCAACTATGACCACTAACATGCATAAACTGCCCAATACTTTTTTCGATAAAAGTCCCCATTAAGGAGATTTTTAAAATTTTATAGAATTTCTGGAGATTTTCCAAATTTTGGAGTTCACATGCCCGTGGCTGTTACTGTATGGGAACGTTTTTGACGAAACTTGCCTTGTTTGTACCCAGAGGAATCAAATTTCAAATGAAACTATATGAAACCGTTTGGGTGCCACATAGCACGTGCCACGTGACCTTGAGTGTGGTCCGATACCCCTTCAAAACTGAATTTTGGGGAGTATACGGTATACGGTACAAATAGCTCGTTTACGTATTGAAACGACGATTACTGACAACATCTTATGGAGTGAGATCGTCATAGGTGCAAACAGCGCCCCTCTGTACAAACGGGCACCCCGAGTTTGAAGATACCCTATGCATTAGTGTTAAAGCAATGGAGCACCTACGATAATTGCAAGGCCAAACAAATAGCGCTACGCCCACCGTTTTCGGGGACAGTGCCACAAGCCTGTCATTTCACCTCTCTGGATCAACCAATCAGTGATCGGTGCACTTCGCATGCGCAGTAGCACGTACCCCCATTGGGCTAAAAATCTGTAACCAATGGGCCGATTTGGCTGAAAATTGGTAGGTGGGGGTTGTGCTATGAAATAAAATTCAGCAAGGTGGAAGTTTTGCACGTGCTCACATGGCAAAGGCAGTCCTAAGCGAGGGTCCTCCGTTCCGGAGATCCAAATTTATCATCTTTTGCCGAATTGTTCTTTGGGGGTTATGTGAACTGAAAACAAGAAGGTGCACGTTTGGCACGTGCAGACGTCACAAAACCATTCACTTCCATGGGTCTTCCGTTCCGGAGAAGCGAATAAGTGCTCGTGTAATCACCTTCGGTCCCGCGATGCCCCTAAAGGGCTCGCCCCCACGTAACCGAAGGTGATTGCAAATGCTGAAAAGCTCTATTCTTTAGAATTGAGATTTTTCATTGAAAATCAACTGAGCTAACTCATCAGGGAGGGTTTTCCGCTACTTGTTGGAGATCGGGGTACCTTGATGTGCTTCCAAACGGCTCATACGATTTTGATGATTTTTTCTAGAGATAGGGTCCCGATGGTGATCTAATCTTTGGCATAGGTCACCACGCCAGGGAAACTCCGATGCACGTGCAATCGACACCCCTTTTTCCCATAGGGTTTAACATTACGGAAACAAGGAATGACAATTTGCTGAAAATCGGCTCGAAAGATTTTGTTGCTTTTTTAATATGATAGGGTACCCATGGGGACCTCTCCTGGGGTATGGGTTACTACCCTAGGAAAACTTCGAAGTACGTGCAATTTGCGCGTGAAATTTTACGTGTTAAGTCAATGGAGATTTTTTTGAAAAACTAAAAAAGTGATATTTGAAAAAAACTGGCCTATCCGATTTCTTGGGAACCATTATGGGGTGTTAGTCGGTACCTCCGGGTACTAAGGGGTATAGGTGGTATATCTGGGAAAATTCGTAATTTCGTGCAATTTGGCCTTAAAAATGACCTTGCAGTCCAAAAATCTCGACTTTGCCGCCTAGAGGGGGCTCTGGTGGGGCACCGGTGGCACCTTGGGCCAATAAGTGTATGCATGCATGGACACATTACCTGGGGCGAGTGGATGGGTTGTTATTGGATATTATGGGATTGACCAGGGTCCTCCACTGCGCAAAACCTTTAAAATATATTTTTCCCCCTGTAGTCGGGTGGGTGGCCCCTACAGCACCCAGGGTTTTCCAGATAGGGGAAAAATAACACTTGTGGTGCAACTATTACCACTACCATACCATACCTGCCCAACACTTGTTTTCATAAAGGTCCCCCATTAATGAGATTTTTAGAGGTTTTTAAAATTTCTGGAGAATTTCTAATTTTTAGAGTTCACAAGCACCTGACTGCTACTGTATAGGAACATTTTTGACGAACTTGCCATGTTTGTACCCAGGGGGGTTACGTTTCAAATGAAACTATTTAAATCCCTTTGGGTGCCACTTAGCGCGTGCTACGTGACTTTGAGTGCGGACCGGCACCCCTCCAAAACTGAATTTTGTTAGGGTATACGGTCCCTGTTCGTACAGATAGCCCCTTTACGATGACTGACATTTGATGGAGTGAGATGGTCATAGTTGCAAATAGCACCCCTCTGTACAAACGGGCACGCTCAATTTGAAGATACCCTATGGATTAGTGTTAAAGCAATGGAACAATTATAAGGCTTGCAGTGCCAAACGAATGCAGCTACGGTTACCGTTTTCGGGAATGGGGTAACATATGGTGGAGTAATAGTGTTATAGGTGCTAACGGTTGTCTTCAATAAACACAGGCACCCCCAGTGTGAAGACACCCTAAATATTCTTAGTCTCACCAGATTATAACCTGATTCACTCACCAGATGGAATATAGTCTGATAGTGTAGGTACGTGGTAGGTACCTCAGTCAGATAGGTTTTGATTAGATTGCACGCACATTGGTTTATCCTTGTCCTGAGGGAATACTTAGGGCACCTTCTTTGGGGTCAGAATAATCAACAATTAGAACTTCTTTTAGTGTCGGTTGTAGAGATTCAGACCCTGAACCAGTTAAATCTGCTTGAACCACACTAGGCTTTGCCCATGTTCCACGTCTCGGAACTTGAATGATCCATCCTACCTGTCCTGGCTCAAGAAGGTTCTTGGCCACTCTCAGGTTCCTTTTCCTGAGGAAGAGCATGTTGAATTGCACTTATCTCCTGAGCTCGTTGGAGAATCTGAGCCAGTGGGCTATAGTGACTCTATTAGTCTGAAATTGTTTGGTAAGGTAAGGCGCTGGTTTTTGGTAGCGTTTGCCTGTCTTGGCCCAGGGGCTTGCATGGAGACCACTGTTGAGCTTGACCTGACATTGACCTTGTGGTTTCGGGAACATTCAGGCTTCTGGCGAAGCCTCTGTTGTCCCTACCTTGATGAGCTCGGGTACTTAGGAGATGGAATATGCTTAGTAAATAGTTTCATACAAAAACTGATTCCAGTATTTATCAAGGCTGGTTTTGAACAAGTTTGTACTTTCTGACTTGATGACCCAGCTTTGTAGCGAGTTGCAGTTGTTAATGCTTCTGATGCTAAAATGGTTTCTCCGTTCTCTTGGACCAGCTTCTGGTGTGAAGACCTAAAGCTCATGCTTTCTAGTTGCATTGTCAGGAGCCATCTGGAGGAACTTGTCTCTACTCAGTCCAGTATGCCCAGTTCTAAGGTTATACATCCATATCAGGTCACTTCTCCTTTGTTGGCACAGGAGGGAAGGCAACAGTGACAGGTGTCTCAACCTTTCTTTGTAAGGTAGGTGTAGTATATTCTGTATCAGGCGAGTTGCTTGGCACTGCACTTGCTCCAGCATGATCTGCTCTGTCTTATAGAATGGGCCGCAAATGGGGTTTCCATACTCAAGTAGGAGTCTGACCAGGCTCTTGTATAATAAGGGCAATGTCTCTTGGTCTATGTTGTGAAAGGCTTTGCTAATCACCCTGAGAATCTGGTTCGCCTTGCTGTTAGCCTTGGCCGCCGAATTTCAATTCTTTCTGTATAAGGATCCCCAGATCCTTTTCTGGTTGAAGAAATATGGGGGGTGGAGCATGACCCCTTTGAATGGGTGCCCTCCCTTATATTTAGGTGCTCTGTCTCCATGGAAGGAAACTATAATTTGGGGAAAATTCTGACATCTCAGGCCAGTTTGGAAAGCTTGCACATAGGCATAGGACAAAATTGGCTACTTCCATACATGTGTTCAGGTGCAGCACATTGCATGCAGAGTAGAGGTGGGACTTTCTAGGCCCGGGGCAAAAGCCCGGCCCAGGCCCACGGGCTTGGACCGGGCCTGAAGGCCTGATTTAGGCCAATGCCGGGCTGATAACGGGCTTCACCCAGGCTCATTCCGGGCTTTGACTGAACTGGGACTTCAAAATCAATTTTCTGTAAGTTAAATAAGCCTTTTTCAGTACAAACCTAGTTTTTTCCACTGAAACATAATCTTATTCATTCACCAGCAGCTTTTGAAAATGATCAGGAATGTAAAAGCATGAAGCTCTTCTGTTACTCATGCCAGGATCAAAAGCAAGCTACTTAAACCTGTATCAATATTTATCATCAAATATTGAATAATTCCTACAGTTGCACATGTCTATGCTGTACTGTCATCTTATGAATATCCCGATGAATTAAAAATCTTAGTCATATATGGGTGAACAAAATATAAATTGTGATAGCCTATTTGTTACTTCGTATTGTCAGTATACCATTTCAAAGGAAGTCATTTAACCAATTTCCTGCTAACATATTGATACTAACACCTAGCTCTAGCTAGAAAATTATTTTCAGAAGCTTTCTGCGTCAGGTAAAAATAAAATGTTATCTATGGAGCCATTCCCATGTCCTCTACGAAAAATGGTGAAGTGAATATGTCAGGTACAAACTATCTAGTGGGAGCCCATAATTTTCAAATTGGCCTGCTAACTCTAGATGCAAGAGCAAATCTTGACAAGTTTGACCCTTCCACAGCTTCATCTTGCTCTTGCATTGCCCAAGAGATGCAAAATACACTCAGAAAGGGCTAGTATAAGCAAGGAAATAGGCACAAGGAAAACATGTTTTTGATCGAAGTACTTCAAAACATAGATTAGTCAGTTGTGGAAAGATACTGGGGAGAGCAGTCAGCCTTAGAAGGAAAAGAGTTTCTGCTGTAGAGCAGAAATAACACGAAGGATAAACCGTTGAGGATCAATGTTTCTTTCACCAATAAAGTTACAAATTTATTAATTGTGTTTGATCTCTGCCTCAGTGGATGACTTGTGAGTCTAAACTCATTTTCCTGCTGTGAAATGCTTGACCCATCGTAGTATTTGCGTTATGCATAGTGCTATAGGGCGCACCAGCGTTTGTGGATTTAATTGTCAATTGATGGACGCTATATAACATGAAAACCTGCCATCAAATGGGTAGTTATTAATTCTAGTGCACAGTGTGTTGCTTAGGGTCGTCGAAAATGGATATGCCTCCTGAAAGGCTGTATGATACGATCAAATTTTTGGTGTGTGACAAAGTCGCGAAGAACAATGGAGGGTGTAAAAAAGGTACTTGAATTACTCCTGATTCAAGGGTAATGGCTCTGTTACTCCGGGGGTAGTAACCAGTTCAATGAAAACTGGAGTCAATTTGACACTACTCGGCGGGAGTAACGTTACTCCACTAATTTGCTACCTTTAATTCTGGCATACCGGTACTCTTTTATATGCGTAATAAAACACCCCGTGTAGTGGTGCTTCGAAAAAAATGCTCAGGTTACCCCGAAAATTAAACTACTGTTAACTAAAAAGAGTAATTAACTCTCGAAAAAGGGGTTTTTGGCCGCCCTTAGATGGAGTCATTTTGAACCCAAATGGAAAACTGTTTTTCGGAGTAAACTTTTTTGTCAGTGTGCCAGTCGAGCGAATGGTCGGGGATTATCAGAGGCGGTGGCAAGTCAGCCGAAGAATACCCCATCAGAATTTAGCAAAATCAGTAATTGTGTAATATTTTCTTACCCAGCTGTCAGATTAACAAATAATGGTGACCGCTGGAAAGCTCTTGAAAAAATACACATGATGAACTCGTTTGTAAAGCTAAAGGCGTCATAGGTTGCGAGATATCTATTCTAAGCCGGTCGAGCCTAGTCATGGCAATTTCAATTGCGGGGGACTGTACCTTTAGAAAAGATTCAGTTAAAAAAATGTTTACGAAATTACTTCATTGATGCCTATAAAACATTGCAGGAAATCTGATATTAGCTTTGAGATTACACGCATGGGCCGTTGGTATCACTAACTTTTTTCTCCAAATAATTTTCACTTTTATCTTCTCTTCTAAAAACAGACTAGAGGTTTTTACCTACTAATAACTAACTCACTAATACCTTCTCTGTAGTACCCGTGCACTCCCTGAATGTTACTAGTGTTTTCTTTTCTTTTCGGGGGGTGCACGGGGAAATATTCTCAACAATGTATGCAACCTAGGCATGGAAACATAAAACAGTTGGAGCTTAATTTACCTATTTAAAAAAGAAACGTAGATAGTGGTGAAACGGTGAAGCATTGTTTGAGCTTTCGCTGCGCTGTAGAGTATTGTATTTCTAACTTTGTTCAGTATATTGTTACTTGGTTATTTTGAATTCAAAAGTTGTGCGAGGATATTTAGTGTTGGGAACTCAGTACTTGGTACTGACTGTTACCTGTCATCGTATTGGTTGACCACCTCAACACCAAAGGTCACCTATGGGCGGGGCACGGCGCCAATAAACAGTCTGGAAACGGTCACAGTGGCGTATGGACTCGCGCGCAGTCGGTCGACCACAGATCGGAAACGCTATACATGGCTCATTACAGTATGACGAATTAGTCATGAATTAGTCATGACTCATGGCTTATGTCATAGCTCATTCATTGACTCCTGTTACAGCTTGAGTAACTAACTATATTCCAATTTAGGGTCTGCTTTTTCCAGACATTTATTGCTATTTCGGTGCACCACCACGGGACCTCTCATTAAAGCTCCATATCCCTCGGTGCTAGTTTTGCGCCTCATTTCCCATATCCGGGGCGCTCTATTCTGTTCCGAAGCCTACCGGACGGTCGTGGGACCTTCTCAAAGAGCTCCCAGGCCTGTAGGTACTGTATCGTACTGTGCTGAGGGCAACTTTTTTGTCTAGAGGGTCTCCATTCCTTTATCTTGATGCCTCGCCGGCGCTAGGGTACCCTAGGTCGATTTGAATCCCCTTCACTAAAAAAAGTCAGCACTGTATGACGACATGAATATTAGGGACAACTTGGGAGGACCCGATGCTGATTTTACGAGTGTAGGTTAGTTAAGGTAGAACTGACGAGCATACTCTCATCTGTTGATCACGCATTTGTCACGCATGAAGTCAGACTATGCTAAAGACCATAAGCGTCGGAAAAGGGGGAGCCAGGGTTTGGCCTGGCCCCCCACTTTTTGGCCGAAAATTGTCTGATCTCAGTCAAAATGGGAGAAAACCGGACATTCTTATAACCAGCAGCTGCGGACGGCAATGAGGAGCCCAAATTCGAACAGTTTTTTGTCCTGACGTGGAAAGTTTTTTGTCAGCATCAGGTTGAAGCTTGGCTGGCCCCCCACTTTTTGCCGGTGGCGACGCTTATGCTAAGAACATGGTCAATCGTTTCACCATCGCGCACCCTTGTCACTTCATTTGCAATATATGAGCTCGAGCGTCGCTTTCACCTTGCTTTGTTTCTCTCCCGGTGCTTACCTTGAATTCATGAGTAGGTCAAGATGCTGTGCCGCACATTATGCATCCTTTCTCCTCGTATCTCCCTGGTCGAGTGCAACGTGTGCGGGTGGTTATAAGTGTCCTTTCATCGTCGACTCTTCTCTGTTACCGACTGTTGGAGCATGCGGTTAGGCAAAAACAGACACACCCTTATGGCCAGTCGAGCTGTTTATTGTAAATTGGGAGTTAGTTGTGGCAGCCAAGTGGCAGCTACAAACTTTAAACCGTGCAGACGCCAGGCGCTATAGAAATTCGCGAACAAACCAGTAGAGCTTTCTACTGAAGGGTTGCTGACGCGGACTGTTCCGAGCTGCCCTCAAGAGTGCATTAATTGCTACAGCTAATGCAGCCAGCTTTGAAACCTTCGGCGGTCATAGATCTACGACCTCTGGAATATTGCCAGCAAGGAAGCGAGCAACGAGTGTTTCCTGAACCTCATATCCAGTGACCTCAAGGAGAGCTTAGTGCCGGGGCGGCATCCATACCCTGCTACAGAGAGCATACTGTCAGGTGCAGAGCCTACTGCCAGGACAGCCTCCATACTCTGCTGCAGAGCTTGCTGCCAAGGTGGCCTCCATACTCTGCTGCAGAGAGCGTACTGCCAGGACGGCCTCTATACTCTGCTGCAGAGTGTACTGCCAAGACAGCCTCTATTACTCTGCTGCAGAGCGTACTGCCGGGACAGCCTCTATACTCTGCTGCAGAGCGTACTGCCGGAACAGCCTCTATACTCTGCTGCAGAGTATATATATATATTTTTCATTAGGGCCACTCCCAACAGGCACACTTGCCCTATTACAGGAAGTATTGGCGTGGGTGTTTAAAGGGAATGGACCAGTTTGTCGAAGTTCCAGAAAGCATAGTAAATCAACAACATTGGTCTAAAAATCAGGAAACCACATTTTTTCTTCACTGTGATACGCTGGAAACAGAAATATGTCTTCTTCTCTACTAATTAAAGACGTCATCAAAATAATAGTTTTAATAGTCAGTAAAATCCCAAACCTTGATTTAGCCCGATCGTAGACCCGCTGTGAAGTGGAAGTGAAGGTCAACCGATTACTGCGCATATGTGACATTCCTTCGACGCGATTTTAGCCGTGTTATTCTGCCGGCAGAACGCATAATATTGTGCCGCACCCATGCGCAATACGGTATCATGAACCACAAGATACAGTACTGCGCATGTGTGCGGCATACTAGTATGCTTTCTGCACGGCAGAATAACACGGCTTTTGTCTCTGTTGTTTTGTGTACCTATTTCGAAGTGTCCGTAGTATTATCAAGGTAAGTATTGAGGAAAATATGACAAAAATATTTTTTGTAGGGCATTGATTTCCGTTGATGCTAGCTGATATTACTGTGTTGTGTGTATATAATTCGTAGCATGCTTGAAAATTGCTTATTTCTTATGCACTTAAAGTTCCCAAGTTAACAAACGAGCAGAACAAAGGAAAAAACTGGTGAGGTTATGATCTTCTCATTTTGACAATGAGGCTGGGCAAAGTAAGAGACTGGCTAACAAGTTTCCATGGACAATTCCAATCAGGATGACATGATTTTTCCAGATTCATTTGCAATACTGATAATTTTTTGGCAATGGAAACAGTAAAAATCTGAGGTAATCATGTGGTAGACGTCTCCGCTCTCTGGCTTTTTTCCCAATATATCCCAAGATCTAGAAATAGTAAGAACTAACCCAACTTCCGCTCCAAACAACCCAAGATGGAAATAATAAGGGATGTATTGAACATAGGCGTGCTCAGACTGCCAGGAATGGCGGGGGTGAACTCAGCAAAGGGAGAAAGGGATGTATTGAACAGAGGCGTGCTCAGACTGCCAGGAACGGTGGGGTGGGGGGTGAAGTTAGCAAAGGGAGAAAGGGATGTATTGAACATAGGCGTGCTCAGACTGCCAGGAACGGCGGGGGGGTGAAGTTAGCAATGGGAGAAAGGGATGTATTGAACAGAGGCGTGCTCAGACTACCAGGAAGGGTGGGAAGGGGGTGAAGTTAGCAAAGGGAGAAAGGGATGTATTGAACAGAGGCATGCTCAGACTGCCAGGATGGGCGGGGGGGGGCGGTGAAGTTAGCAATGGGAGAAGAAAGAGATGTATTGGACAGAGGCGTGCTCAGACTGCCAGGAAGGGCGGGGGGAGGTGAAGTTAGCAAAGGGAGAAAGGGATGTATTGAACCATAGGCGGATCCAGGGGGTAAGGGGCACGTGCCCCCCCCGTCGACCCTCGGCGCCCCCTGAAATAGTCATGGCGCCCCCTGAAAAGTCGATGGCACCCCATGAAGTGTCGCTTCCCAGCCCCCAGGATGCGAAAATCGGCGCCCACCGATAGGATTTTACGCCCATCTAATAGGTTTCGCCGGTCAAAAGTGGCATCCCCGGACCGGATGGTGCCCCCCGATCGGCAATCCTGGATCAGCCTCCCCCCGCCCACTGCCAGGGAGGGCGGGAAGGGGGGGTGAAGTTATCAAAGGGAAGTTGCTAGAGGTTGCTACCTTCATCCCCCCGCCCTTCTTGGCAGTCTGAGCACGCCTCTGTTCAATACATAGGTGGATCCAGGATTGCCGATCGTGGGGCACCTTCCGGGGGGCACCATCCGGTCCGGGGGCGCCACTTTTGACCGGCAAAACCAATAAGATGGGCACAGAATCCTATCGGTGGGCGCCGATTTTCGCATCCTGGGGGGCTGGGAAGCGACATTTCATGGGATGCCATTGACCTTCAGGGGGGCGCCATGACCATTTCAGGGGGCGTCAAGGGTCGACCGAGGGGGCGGCACGTGCCCCCTTGCCCCCTGGATCCGCCTATGGTTCAATACATCCCTTTCTCCCTTTGCTAACTTCATCCCCCGCCCTTCCTGGCAGTTTGAGCACGCCTCTGTCCAATACATCTCTTTCTCCCATTGCTAACTTCACCGCCCCCCCGCCCATCCTGGCAGTCGGAGCATGCCTCTATTCAATACATCCCTTTCTCCCTTTGCTGAGTTCACCCCCCTGCCCCACTATTCCTGGCAGTCTGAGCACGCCTATGTTCAATACATCCCTTCTTCCCTTGCTAACTTCACCCCCCTCCCCGCCTTCCCTGGCAGTCTGAGCACGCCTCTGTTCAATACATCCCTTTCCCAGCACAAAGTATGTCTCTGTGCAACACATCCCCACCATAGCAGTCTCAGCACGCCTCTGTACAATACTTACCCACCATGGCAGGCTGAACACGCCTCTGTACAATACATCCCCTTCCCAGCCCTCTGAGTACGCTTCTGTGCTATACACCCTCTTGCCAGCAGTCTCCTGGTTACGTCTTTACCCACCTCCACCCCCCCTCCACAGCAGTCTGAGCACGCCTCTGTACAATGCATCCCCTGCCAGCATTCTCCTTAGCACGCCTTTGCTCCTGGAATGAGGATTATCTCCATCTTGGGTTGTTTGGAACGGAAGTTGGGTTATTTCTTACTATTTCTAGTTCTTGGGATACATTGGGGAAAAGGCTAGAGAGCGGAGACGTCTACCAGATGATTACCAAATCTGATTCTCGTCAATCTACATCCAACCAGATTTGGCAGGAGTTCGTGCAGGGATGGTAAAGATTTTCCTTACAGTGCAAAGGCAAAGGAGAGTAGATTGCAGAGGGTAAATATTTTTTTGCTATAAAATAAAACAGTATCAAATTTTAGACAAT
This sequence comes from Lepas anatifera, assembly GCA_034440635.1. NCBI lineage: Eukaryota > Metazoa > Arthropoda > Thecostraca > Lepadidae > Lepas > Lepas anatifera. Next base: position 365,002 of record JAOTON010000021.1, read on the forward strand.
ACTATTCATTAAACAAAACTATTATTCATGAAAATTTGGTTGTAGGCACATTGCTTTATGTGACTGCTATTCTGATTTGCTCTGACTTGTGTCATGCTCATTATATTGCCTTATTGTATGATTTCGTCTTGCCTGCTCTTCTTTGTTTGCTTCTTGTTTCTGCTGTCTTCCTATTAAAAGAAATTAAAATAAATTAATTGATGATGATAAACAAAATTGTGAATTTGGGCGAAGAGAAGTGAAGGCTGTGTAAGAAAACATCTATTGTGTGCCAGGAATGTAGACAAAATTGAAATTAAAGACTCTTCCATCTGCTCGAGCTGTATCCATATCAAAGCTTATATTCATGGAACCCCCAATTGCTGTATTGCGACACTCAGCTCTTTTCAGTTTGGCTTATTGTGCTTGGAAGCTAGGTCACTGTTTCATTATTTATTATTTTTCACATGTTTCCATTTCTCCAAAACTCCACTCCAGTTATAATAAAAACAGCAGTGGCTGTGCTTTCATTTGGTGAGCTTTGACTAGGTGCTACAGAAGTTGTGAGTGAAATCATTTCCTTACATGATTCATTTGGTTATACCTTTTACTTGAAATACCCCATACATTATCCTAGCAAGTTCAGTTTTTTGTCAAAATGAAGCTATTTATCCATAAAGCACCTGCTGCTTCCTGAAGTCACTAAAACTATAGCTCTCTTTACTAATACACAGCACACATAGTGGGTCATCTGTCCCACCATAAGTTTTGGTAGAACACCCCATCAAAATACTTCTATAAAATAATGGAACATGTTTTTGGTGGTGAACCAAAGTTGCCCCCATGGACCAAAGATGCTCAGTTTTATATACCTCGATTAACCTGATGGTGATGCAAAAAAGGTTATATTTTTGTTCTGCACAATTGAAGGTGGAAGAAATAGGTGGTTTCCTTATGTCCAAAATTATGTTTCCTATAACTGTTCGTTTTAGAATTTCAAGAAATTGGTCTATTCACCTTTATCATTTATTTAATTTAAACTGCTGTACTGTCACTATGGTTTGATAGTAAATTAAATTTAATAAAAAACATCCTGTTCATACTTCTGGGGCCCTGTTCCCAGTTTCAGCATATTCGGAATTCCAATACACCATTCATCCTTCAGATTTGACACACTGATGCCCGATTTTAATACGAAAAACACACTACCAGGCTGTTCCATCGCCCTGCATGGAGAAACGTTTAGATGGGACTGCCAGATGTGTAGGTAAACCAACCAGTAGTTGGCCTTAAGAAACCTTTCGAAATCATAACTTTCCTATTCATGGTACGATTGACCATCCCTTGTTTCTTGGAAGTTCATTTGGAAAATGCTGAGTCTTTTTGAAGATTAAGAATTCAGAATAACTTAAACCTAACTACCTGCTTCTACTCTACAACGCACTGATAATTCTTCAAATCTACGAATTCAGGTCCGGAGTGGCACCTCTGTCACAAGAATGGACTTTAAAATACTCCAAAAAATTATAAGAAAAATTAGTTCAGCTGAGCGGCAAGCCCCAACCAGCCCTCTCTTCAAAATCGTATGTTATCAAAGTTCAAGACCTTGCAAAGCTATAAAAAATCAATGTCATGCATAGTTACCTAAATAATTCCTTCCCTCACTTCCTGTCTTTCAGATTCACTCTAAACCCTCAAAACAGAGACAGGGCCTCAAGAAGAGCGAGATGCTTCGATATAGCTTTTACCGCAGTAAACTACATAACATTTTCGTTATCCTCAGCAGCACCATACACTTGGAGCGAAGTTGTTAAATCCAGAATTAGAAACACTTCTGATTTATTTATTTATAAAAAAATCATCACCAACAGGCTTAGAACCCACTGATAGGTGAAGTCGTAGCTCAAAACTGCTGATACTGCTATTCCACCCATCCAGACAGTTTTCAAAATAATTGTGTACAAATTCCTGTCAGTATTGAGGCATGAATGAGACTGTTCTACCTTCTTGGAATGTCATTCTAAGACTACCTTTAGGCTTGTTAACTGTGTGTCTGACTTATCTGTCTCTGCTCCCCAGACCACGTTCTGCGCGGCGTCGACAGTCCGCTGCTGAGTGCTGCGGTTTCCGCTGCCGCGTCCTGCTTATCGAGAGATCATTCACCACCTGGCGTCGCTGCCCCAGTGTGCCACCTAGGTGTGGGCTGATGGCTCGGCTAATGAGGGCGTTCGAGATGAAGGCGCGGGAGCGCTCATTGTCTTCCCAGACGACCAGTGCCAGGAACTGCGCGCCCCTGCCGGCAGCCTATGCTCGAGCTTCAGAGCAGAGATGACGGCCCTCTAGACCGCCCTCAACTTATTGAGCACGCACCCAAGTTCCTAACGTCGATCCCACCCGCCTCACGGGCGCACTTCAGCATAAATAAGTACTCAATACCACAATACCGTCGGCTAGCGGTTGCGTGCGGAATCGGTTGCGGCCCTCTGCTCGGAAGGTGCGTGGTCATGGATAGTTACAGTTGAGCGAGTCCTGCTGACGTGTACTCGCGGGGACATGATAATTCTGCCGTTGCGCCTCTACCACTGTTCTAAACTCCGTGCTTTTAGATCTTCACCTCGCGCTGCTAGCAGGGTTGGCAGCAGCCGACAGAAAGTGGTTTAAAACACTGGTTTAAACCGGTTTAAAACGGCTGGCATAAACCCCGGTGGCAAGAAGTGCCAAAAACTATGAAATACTAAATATTAACTGATATTCGCGTTGGATATGCATGTAAGGGCATCATCTGGGGTGAAAACGTATATTACTGTGTATTGGGAGGCTTCAGCACTCTCTTCTTCCATTTCATCACACAACTTCAACAATCTGTTCAAACTGAATGGTCTCTTATGGCTGGAACTAATCCATTGGCAGATCCAGGGGGAGGGAAGAGGCCAGCCCCATAAAGTCAAAAATAGTGTTTTTGCCCCCCCCCACGGCCGGCAGCAAGACAATTTAGAAGCAGTTAGCTTCCATTTAGGCTGTGTGACATTTTTTGTTCATCAGTTTTTTTACCTATTTATTAAGGGCCACTCCCAACAGGCACACTTGCCCAATTACAGGGAGTATTGGCGTGGGTGTTTAAGGATCCTCTCCACCGAGTCAGATCGGACACGGTTTCCCACCGTAGGGATTGAACCCACGTTAATCCAAGCTATCCGATCCGAAGACTGGCAACGAAGCCACTTGGCCACCCGGCCCCGTGTGATCAATTTTTTGCCGATCAGTTTGCCCCGCCCCCAAACGGACCGCCTGGATCCCCAAGTGACCTCACCTTTCTGATGTGAAGGGTTTTTACAATGGATGAAGTGTCGTTGCTTCTATGCGTTTCTGTCCTACATGCCATGGGTTTTAATTCATGCGCTTTGAACTTGAAAAAATCCATTTAACTCCTCTATTTGGTAAAGGCATCACATACGCTACTGTAACTGTCATACGCATCTGGTGTATAATAATCCGTTTTTTCAACTCAGAAGTGTAATTTCTATGTGCTGGCAACGAAAACCACCGAGTTTTGCGCTGGTGTACCTTAGGCGTGGACAGTTACAAGTACGTTTTCATATATTTGGTGCTTTTTCGATGTGGCAATAAGAACTGAAGGTCAACCTATTATTTCTATGGTGTTTTATAACAGAAATTCGTGGGAACTCAGCTCCTCCGTGGTGTTGAGATCTTAAAACGAGCAAGCCGAGTCGTCCTGACGTGGCGCTTCCGGGTTGAAAACTTTCGTTGGTGAATGACTGTTTGGGCAGCAAACCACATGAGTGAGCCTAAACCTTCCTGTTGGAAATGATTGCGCTGTGTTGAGCTGCAATACCGGTATTTAATGCCCGATACCACTATTTCATTGATAATATGTTAAACAGCTGCTTTTAGTTTGATTATATTGCCAGTTTCATAGCTGCTTTATAACATTTGCTGTAATAAACCAGTCATGTTAAGGTAATGCCTTTTGTGGGGTGTGTGTAGAGAGTGACGCAATACACAACGTACATCAACGTACAACGTACGCCTACAGCTTCGTACATACTCAACGTATTCTAATTGAACCAAATTAGGGTCGAAAACGATGAAGCAACGGAGATTAGCACTTCCAGGTGGCATCGATACGAATAACATTTTCCAAAGCTTACCGATATCGTAATACTGAAATGGTATGTATGTGATCTAATGAAAACAAACGCAACCAAGTTGTAGCAATTTATATTTGTTATACAGCGAAGCGAATTTCAGTCGAGCAGAGTTGTCCTTAAACCCCACAATGATAATAATATTGCACTGAACTCTGCTGATTCGAGCACAGTCATCACACGATGTGCATTCAGTGTTCTCCACGTTTTGAACGTTACCCAAAGGAATTATTGTGAAAATGATTTTGAGGTACGTTGTTTGCCACTTATTTATATAAAATGCACGTTGTGGAGCTTCCAATAGTACATCCAACTCGAGTATTTGCAGCTCTTATCAGGAACCAGCTCGCTGAAGACTCCATCGGCGCGTCCAAAGCGTGAGATTGGGATGACACCTGCCGCCATCGGCACTTCCAGGCCAGCACTCGGGCAAACAGTTACAGTACACAATTGTTAGGCAGGTCAATAATTTCTGGTTTAAGGACTGATGGACGCACCATCTTCCAAGGTCATGTGGCATCGCCAATGCGTTTAAGAAGCTTTAGAGAGCTTAACTTGACCCCCGTCAGAGACAGAGAGAGAGAGAGAGGGGGAGAGGGAGGGAAAGAGAGTTCTATATTGAAGAAAGCAGCAGGAGGCTAAAGACAGAATTTGTAGTTTACTTCTTGTACGAAAGGTAAATGCCTCAATACTGACTTTCTTAAACGTGCATTGACGGGGTCTGAGCCTCCTTAGCTTGACGGGGCGGGTACCCGCCCCCTAATAATTCGAGAATCACGCTAGACGGTGAAAAACGATAACTGATTTGGTTAGGCCATGTAACAGGAGCATTGACGGGGAAGGCGGGTACCTGCCCCACCTCGGGTTTTTTGGAGAAAGAATAAAAACGGCGGCGCATGAGCCGCCGTACTTGGCATAACCTTACTCTGATAATTTGTACAGCTTTTGACAACATTTTAAGATGGTCACCAGTGCAAGTCAAGTGACCTCACCTCAAAAAACGTTTAGGATAGCATAACTCAGAACAGGCTGGACCTATCCAATTGAAACTCGTACCACATAATGGCCCCACCGAGTTTTGCAAAATTTGCTCCGGTATTTTTATCTCGATGACCTAAGGTCAGGTACGAGTCATCACCTCTCAATTGGAAATACGTGGGAGAAATCGTTTAAATTGAATAGCTTAGTAATGGATGACGGTAGAACATTTATTTTAGCGGTATTAGGTCTCCCTCATCCTGGCAGTTCTAATTGATATGCATATTGACCTAATTTGATGTTGATCTGACCTCAAGTCAGGTCAAATATCATTTTTACCTTATTTGACCCAGAAAGGTTATATTATATATCATTCTATTCCTCTTGCTACGAGGATTCTCATGGCTCATATTGTTTTACTCTATCTTTGCTAGTTCAGGTGTAATGAAAGAAAACCTTCGCTCACATGATATCCCTATGATGGCGTTCCTTGACCTATAGTTACCTCAAATGTGACCTGGCAAAAATAGTTGAAATGTTTTCTATCGAGAACTGGATGGGTTATCCATCATAGTTTACCGTTTTTCGCTATCTAGCGTGGTTCTCGAGATCTTAGGTGGGGGGGGGGTATCCGCCCCTCGTCAAAGCGAAGGTAGCTCAGAACCCCCGTCAATGCACGTGTTCATTCTGCATGGAAAACATTTGAGTTATTTTGTCAGGTCACGTTTAAGGTCACGAGAGGTCAGGGCATGCCACCATAGGGATAACATGTACATGAAGGTTTTCAGTCATTACATCTGAACTAGTAAATATGGGGAAAAACAATTTAGACCCAAAGAATCTTCACAGCAAGCCAAATCGAATGGTATAGAATAAGATCTTCCTAGGTAAAATTTAAGATTGCATTTGACCTGACCTGAGGTCAGGTCAAGGTCAAATTAGGAAAAATGCATGTCCTGAGAACCGCAGAGATGAGGCAGACCTAATGCCGTTAAAATAAATGCTCTACCACCATCCATTACTAGGTCATTAAATCTAGACCATTTCTCCCCAAATACTTCCAATGAAGAGGTCATAGCTCGTACCTGACCTTAGGTTATCAATATCGAAAATATCGGAATATATTTCGTGGAACTCTGTAAGCTCATTGTGTGGTATGACTTTCAATCAGAAAGGTTCAAACTGTTCTGAATTATGCATCTTAAAATGTTTTTGAGGTGAGGTCACTTGACCTGCACTGGTGACCTGACCTGAGGTGACTCAACCTTAGAATTTTGCATAAGGTTGTACATGTTACTAAAGAAAATGCACAGGAAGTACGGCAGCGCTACGCGCCGCCGTTTCTATTCTATATTAAAAAAAACGAGGAGGGCAAGTATCCAACCCCGTCAATACGCGTGTTAAAGAATGCTTTGATGCGCGGTACATAGTTGACAGCTCTAATATTTAATGCTACATTTTCATTTCCCACCTTGGGCATAGGCAGATCCAGGGGTCACGGCAACCACCTAAAATGCTTTTCTTACCCCCACCCCCCAGGATGTGAAAATCGGCGCACATCGATCATAGGCAGATCCAGGGGTCACGGCAACCACCTAAAATGCTTTTCTTACCCCCACCCCCCAGGATGTGAAAATCGGCGCACATCGATATCACTTGGCCTGATAGGTTTTGCTGGTCAAAAGTGGTACCCTCCTTGTCCGGATTGCGCCCTCCAGGAAGGAGGCCCCCTCCCCTGATTGACGATCCTAGACTCCTCTGTGACTTTGGGGGCTGAAAGAAAGAGTAAGAATTTGCGATAAGTAAATGCAGCAAATGGGACATCAAAATGTCTGGCTTTTCCTGCCCTTCTCTCCCCAATGGGTGTGCCATTAGGGAAATTTGGTAGCCACTGGCTGTGGCAGGGTATGGTTCATGACAAAATGGAGGAGTTTTGTTTGTGAAAATTTGGCAATATTATTAATTTTCTGTAGACCAAATTTGTTAACATAGTACTTGATGGGGCCAAGCGATCTGATTGCTCAAACATTCTGTCTATTTGCCTTTGAAGGAATTTAAAAAAGGTAATAAGCAAACCACGATGTTTTATATTAAAAACTTACTTTATATTCAAATTTGGCCAAAAATGAGGATAGATTAAACTTGGTATACCATTACCCGTTGCAATAAGAGTATGCCAGTGAGAAATTAAAACCAACATACCACATAAAAACGCCCAAACAGAAGCCCATGGAGGGATCAAAATAAAAATGGTCAAACTTTATTGAACTTCATTTGCTTTTTAATTAAATTTGGGTATTTCTGAGCCTTTTTGAAAGTCAAGTATTCAGATGTGGATCACAGAAGCACACACATCTTAAACGGGAAACACTGCTCCTTGAATCCTGGACATAAAATACCATTGAGATTATCTATTTGGGCACAGCCCTTCATTTGATATGGAGTAATAATCAGAGACATGCTAGAGCAATCAGATTGTTATATATTTCATGTCTAGCCACATTATGAATAATAATTTGGCTTGACCTACCTGATCCTGATGGACTGTGCCCGAATACACAATGGGCCCAAAAATACAATATAATGTATACTCATCAAGTGGTATTTTACATCCAGGATTTGGGGAGGCAGGCCAGTATATACCTGTCAAATTTTAGTCATGCTTCTTGCCTCAGCACTCCAAAATACATCAACATTGGAAATCACTTCATCAAAATATGTTATACATATATCAAAATATTTACAAGCTTTGTGAGACATCCAAATACTGATATAATTTTTGGGGTTTATTGACGAACCAACTGCCAGGGTCATATGGCCTTGCCTACTCTTTTCCTGTTGGAAGGGTTTACAGGGAGCCAACTTGCTCCTTGTTCAGGGAAGCTGCAGGCGTGGGTGCCGAAAGCGGGGGGGGACAGGGGACGTGTCCCTCTGTTGACCAGCCAGGGGGACATCCCCCAAAAAATTGGGTCAATGGTCATAAAGGCTGTCAGGTACAGAATATGCTCAAAATTCGCCTCCCCGGTCAGCACCAACCCGGGTCCATTCCCCCTGTGAAAATTCTGCTGCAGCGCACCTGGCTGCAGGGCCCTGAACCCGAGTCAGCTATAAAAATATTTATATCCTAGCATGTGATCTTCATGATGAGATCATGCCATGCAATCATCTTTGCTGCACTAAACAATATTGAGGATACACCTTCATTTTATAGCCACGATGTGTTGAGATTCCTTTTCTTTAGTGTTTCTATCATGCAACATCTTATTCCTTCATTATGGGTTTAGAACTTAGATACCCTGGTTTTGAACTGAGATGGACTACATCTTCAAATACATACAAATTTATTTTGCCCAATGTCCAGTTCAATTACATTTCAATTCTATTTTAAGAACCCTCATTTTAATGGGATTCCAGAAATTACCCCTCCCCCAAACCAAGAAAGAATACTGTACCCAGAGATGACCATTAAATTATTATGAAAAAGAGAACTTTTAATTTCATTTTTTATTTCATTTTTCCATATAAACAGGTGAACAGAAGCAAAGGACATGAACAGCAGATAAGAAACATGAGAGAGGCAAGCAATAGTCATAGAGTACAGTACAAGTGAGGCAGGTGAGTATGTTGTGAATTAGTATGTTATGAGATTAGGACAAATCATAATAATGCTGGTCAGTAGAAATAACACAAAAACAATGCAGTAAACGCAAAAGGACAAGCAATACAAAACAAAATGAGCAGACAGATAATCCAAAACTCGCCTAAAAAACAAAGAAAATTACCAAAAGAAAAACTAACAAATTATAATTATAAATTGGTTTGAAGTTGTGGGCCCACATATGCTGTTTATATTAGTCACAAACGAATAAAACACCCAGGTTCACATACATTGTGCAGGATAAGAACAAATAATAGTGGCAATTAATGTAGCAAAAACAAAAGCAACAAGCTGGAACCCAAAAGCGCAAAAACAGGAAGAAGAACATAACCAGGCGAAATGAGAGCAAAGACGACACTGAGTACCAGGCGAAATGAGAGCAAAGATGACACTAAGTACGCATAAAGCAAACGAAAAAGGATAAACAAAAGTTCGAGTTAAATGCAACAGCACAAGGGCAGCGAGAAAAAGCAAAAAAGAAGAATACAAGAACGAAATGAACATGACAAGACTAAATGAGCTCATGCAACATGGCGCGATGCTTGATAATAATAATGCTTAATAATAATTAATCATGCCTAGGTAACTCAATATTCAGTTCATCATCATGTGACGGGGGCGCTGGGGTCGCTGGGCGCGTCGCTCGGTGCGAGTCGGGCTCAGTGTCGTCGCCGCTGATGTGGTTGTGCGTCGGGCCGACCTCTCGGTGGTCCGCTGTGGCGGCTGCTCTTGGCCGTGACCCGCTCGCTCACGATGGTGGCGACGTCGCGCCCGCTCCCAGCATCACACTAAATTTTATTTGAGAGAGGTCGTGCTCGTCGCGTGCGCGGTCGGGTGGCGGGCCGAGTTGACGGTGGGAAGTGGACAATGTCGGCTAGCTTGGCCGAGTCCTCCAGACGGGCGAGCCTGTGTCCCGACACTCCCACTCAACGCCCTTTGGTTCCAGGAAGGAAATACAGCTAGTGCCGAGCTTTGTAGCCCTCCCTGGTAGCAGGGGTCCCACAAGCCTCTCACGATTTTGGGGGCCCGTTTAACCACCCATACGCCAAGTATTACCCGCATAGAAGCGGCACCGAAACCGTCAGTCCTCTCCCCGCCCCTTTAAGTGCCCGCTAACTCTCTTATTTCCCTCGGACCTATCATCATACGTTTACACCCCCCGCCTTTTAACCGATTCTTCCATAGCTACCTTAACTACTTGCCCTTTCGTACCTTCCTATCGTGGTTCTCTGAGCTGCACTGACTTCTCGCCTCAAACATCGTCTATCTCGGTGGGCTATTTCCACGTACCAGGGGTCCAGTCTCTCTGGGAGCGGATTTGTTTTGCCTACGCCAGCACTTTTCAACTTCGTTAACCCCTAAATCAGTCCTCACCTTAATACCCTCCTCCCCTTTTTTCTGTCACGTCACCCGTTCCGGCGTGTGCTCTCACTGTCAGATCCGGAACGAATGCCCTCAGTAAACATTCTCACCACCGGGGCCTTACGCTAAGCATGCACTCGCAGATCACCTTGACCTAGGGCCATTCTTTCTCGCGCCTCTCACTTGTTCTAAAAATTCTGAGTCCCTCCCCAATTTCATATCCCTCTCGGTGTTTCCGAGATCTGACGGCTAGAGCGCCGTCGGCCAACGCGAGCGGTATGTAGAAGGTTACACTCCTCCTATCCGTGATCGTGGTAGGGTCTTATTTATTCGTGAAAGGGCGTGCATAGAGGATGGCCGATTCGGCCCCATCTAAGCCCCATCAACCAATTGGGCCGGGCTGCACATCCCCCGGCAGAAAGAAGTGGGCGAATTCACCTGGGGCTATGCTTACGCTTTGCTACCGTTTGCGGGCGCAACCGATGGAGGGGCGCGAGTGGTGGGTCGGTCAGACCGGTACGACCCGCTACCTGCAGGCCGCTCTAAGGCACCAAACGTTCCTCGTTCTATGGCCTGTAACTCACCCACCGCCAGTTACTCACGCGCACCCACACCGGCGGCCGCAGCTCCCAGGGCTTGGCTAGAGCCCGACAGGAGGTAACTCAGCTCCGCCCTTCCCCGATGATCCAGTGCTCCTCCATCCCGCCTCATTTTCTCCCTAAACGGAAACTTACTAAACGCTGGCTGCGTCAAATCCCGCCTGCACGGACCATGCTAGTGGATGCGTCGCTGAGCCGTTGCCCCTAGGGCTTGGAGGTCACGGACATGGGACCACCGGAATGACCGAGTTCCGGCTTTTAATTTTACTCGCCTCCAGGCGTTCACGCCCTAGTCTACTCGCAAACAACTTCCTAGCGTGGGGAGCCTCCCTAGGCTCGGTCCTCCTTCGGACCCTACCCGCCCACGAGTCCCACACTGACCGCCCGTTCCTCACGTCGGCTCGCCATGCCCTTTCCGGCTAGGCTATCCCACAAATCGACAGCGTACCCCCCGTCACGAAAAAACTTCCTCCATTACGGCGGAGCCCGCCTGATCCTCTCATCTTCATCGTTTCGGCCTGGTAAGTGTGCAACAAAACGACTGCCAGCAATCTCCGACGTCCCACGTTGCCTTTTTTTGTGCGATCGATGTTCCGTGGTTCAGACCAGAAGGTTCCGACAGCGGACAGCGTAGCCAGAGGGAGCCCGTAGGCTCGAAGTCTAGAAGGATAGTACCGGGTTAGTAAGACGGGCGGGTGAAGTGATGTAGAGTGAAGGTCGGTTCAAGGGCAATCACAGTGCACGTTTCGGCGCCTCCGTGACCCCCAGGAAGAGGAGAGCCGCCATGACTCTCTTTCGGGAGCTAATGGGCCCGAAGGCTAGGAGGATAGTACCGGGTTACTAAGACGGGCGGGAGGAGTGATGTAAAGTGACGGTCGGTTCAAGGGCAATCACAGTGCACGTTTCGGCGCCTCCGTGACCCCCAGGAAGAGGAGAGCCGCCATGAATCTCTTTCGGGAGCCAATGGGCCCAAAGGCTAGAATGATAGTGCCGGATTACTGAGGCAGGCGGTAAAAGTGATGTAGAGTGAAGGTCGGTTCAAGGGCAATCACAGTGCACGTTTCGGCGCCTCCGTGACCCCCAGGAAGAGGAGAGCCGCCATGACTCTCTTTCGGGAGCCAATGGGCCCGAAGGCTAGAAGGATAGTACCGGGTTACTAAGACGGGCGAGAGGAGAGATGTAAAGTGACGGTCGGTTCAAGGGCAATCACAGTGCACGTTTCGGCGCCTCCGTGACCCCCAGGAAGAGGAGAGCCTCCATGACCCTCTTTCGGGAGCCAATGGGCCCGAAGGCTAGAAGGATAGTGCCGGGTTACTGAGACAGACGGTTAAAGTGATGTAAGTGTGACGGGGGCGCTGGGGTCGCGGAGCGCGTCGCTCGGTGCGAGTCGGGCTGTGGCGTCGTCGCCGCCGATGTTGTTGTTGGTGCGGGCCGACCTCTCGGTGGTCCGCTGTGGCGGCTGCTCCTGGCCGTGACCCGCTCGCTCACGATGGTGGCGACGTCGCACCCGCTCCCAACATCACACTAAATTTTATTTGAGAGAGGTCGTGCTCGTCGCGTGCGCGGCCGGGTGGCGGGCCGAGTAGACGGTGGGAAGTGGACAATGTCCGGCTAGCTTGGCCGAGTCCTCCAGACGGGCGAGCCTGTGTCCCGACACTCCCACTCAACACCCTTTGGTTCCAGGAAGTGAATACAGCTAGTGCCGAGCTTTGTAGCCCTCCCTGGTAGCAGAGGTGTTGAGTGGGAGTGTCGGGACACAGGCTCGCCCGTCTGGAGGACTCGACCAAGCTAGCCGACATTGTCCACTTCCCACCGTCTACTCGGCCCGCCACCCGACCGCGCACGCGACGAGCACGACCTCTCTCAAATAAAATTTAGTGTGATGTTGGGAGCGGGTGCGACGTCGCCACCATCGTGAGCGAGCGGGTCACGGCCAGGAGCAGCCGCCACAGCGGACCACCGAGAGGTCGGCCCGCACCAACAACAACATCGGCGGCGACGACGCCACAGCCCGACTCGCACCGAGCGACGCGCCCCGCGACCCCAGCGCCCCCGTCACAATCATCATAAATTTATTTATTTCATTTTTTAATTATGATAGGCAGCAGAAATATGAGGAGCAAGAAGCAGATAGAGGAAGAGCAAGCAAGACAAAATCATACAAAAAGCAGCATAATAAGCGGAGCCACATGTGATATTAGCCGTTTGCACAACGTGAATTAAATCTTGGGTGTCTTTTTGAAACGTTTTTGGTAGCACTGTAATATTGCTGCCATTTGTCGGAATTTCACAAGATTCTTGGGAATTTATTGAGTTAATTATCTGGCACATCTGGCAATGCTTCACAGTCGCCGGGCGCCCTGTGTTGAGTGTTGCAGAATTAAAAAGAATGAAATTCAACTTTAATTAGTCGTATAATGAGTGAAATTTGCATCAGTTATGCTCCTGCTACCCAGTCGCTTCAATTCCCTTGTCGTTTTTCTCTCAGTTTCTATGTTAGCTGTGTAATAAGCTCAAAACAAAAGGAGTAGGGACTAGGGTAACGTCTGCTTGTGTAATACTCTGGCAAGAATCCAATTACATTAAGAAAAAGTGTATTACCTAGGTAACCAACTCGCATACGAGCAGGGGTGTCCTAAACAAAGGGCGTCAGGCAGAGGAATCCCTAAATGTAAATCAGGGTAGATATTATGCCAAATTTTGGGGTTGAATGATGTTTTTTGCATTCTCATTACAATTGATGTGTGGATCCACCCAAATTTTGAGACTTGCTAATTTTTTGGGTTAATTGTTTGAGCAGTACACCCATTTTCCCAAATCGGGTATTGGGGGACATTTCATCTTTACAAGTTTGCGTGGACTTAGAAACCACGCATCCCACGACGTTAAAATCAGCAAGGCTGGGTAGATGTGGGCGCCATCTATAACATATCTGCTGTTGCACTCCATTGCAACTATGGGTGGACCGTACGGTGAGGTGGAACTTTGTCATCAAAAAAGGTCTAGGTGGACACTTTACATAGTTCAAATTGTGTTATGGTGGACTTGATTTTTTCTGATAGTAAGTGTTTCCAGGGACATTCCCACGCAAGAAAAAACGATTTATGATGGACTTTAATTTTCTTACTACGATCATTTCCATGGACATTTTTACGTTGATGAGATTAAGTGATGGTGGACCAAGTTTATATTTTAACACGCGCATTGACGGGGGTCTGAGCCACCTTCGCATTGACGGGGGGGTAGGTACCCGCCCCCTAAGATCTCCAACCAGTATGACGAGGGGGGCGGCCCCCTACGATCTCGAGAACCATGGTAGGTAGCGAAAAACGGTAAACGGTGTTGGGTAGGCCATCCACTTCTCCATCGAAAATATTTGAACCTTTTTTCAGGTCACATTTGAGGTCACGAGAGGTCAAAACATGCCGTCATAGGGATAGCATGTAAATTCAGTTTTTCGGCCATTGAACAAGTAAAGATAGAGCAAAACGACTTGAACTATATGAATCCTCGCAGCAAGTCAAATCGAATGATATATAATTTGACCTTACTAGGTCAAATCGAGGATTTGACCTGACCTGAGGTCAGGTCAAGGTCAAATTATATAAAATACATATCATTAGAACCGCAAAGCCAAGGCAAGTCTAATGCAGCTAAAATAAATGCTCTGTGACCATCTGTTTTTGAGTTATTAAGTAAAAATCATTTTTCCCATGTATTTCCATGGGAGAGGTCATGCCTCGTACCTGACCTTAGGTCATCGATATCAAAAATACCGGAACATATTTTAGAGAACTCGGTGGGGCCATTATGTGATATGAGTTTCAATCGGATAAGTTCACCCTGCTCCGACTTATGCTATCTTAAACTTTTTTTTAGGTCGGGTCGCTTGACCTGTACTGGTGACCTGACCTGAGATGACTTAACCTTAAAATTTTCACAGAAGTTGTAAAAATGATGAGGAAAAAGGTATGCCAAGTACGGCGGCGCTAGGCGCAGCCGTTGTTCTGCTGTCCCCGAAAAACCCGAGGGGGGCGGTTACCCGCCCCCGTCAATGCGCGTGTTAAGTGTTTCGAGTGACTATTATTTTTACTGTTATCTGATGGTAGGTGCAACACGTTGATAAGTAGGCTTACCTAAAGGTAAGGTAGATGACGATCAATGTGATTCTTACCAATGATGTGAGTGTTTGAATCGAGTGCTGCGCTTAATATTGCGATCCGTGCTGAGAAAGTGTTGCCTAGCCGTGCCTTAATATTTCCGAGCCGTGCATTTTATCAATTATGTTGCATCGCATAGTTTTTCCTTGTGCGTTTTGTAATATTCCAGCATCATATCAAAGCTGAGGTTTGATATAATTATGTATACGTCATTTCAGGAGTTCATTTCATATCAAAGTAAAATGTGCTTATAATAGAGTCAGAGTAACTTAGAACAAATAAATTTAGATAGAACTACCATGTTTTAGTTTTCTCCAAGTTAGTGTGTTAAAAAAGGTTCTGGTTAGTACCACCGCAGTGAAAAGCTTTGCCCTCGCGCTTATTCTGGTGTCGCCGTCTTCGCCCTCACCTAGGGGAGGGAGAGTTGTCGCGACCCCACCCCCCCCCACGATTGGCCCCTTATTGACGTGGAGCACTGCGGTAAAAACCAGCGCGTTAGTCATCCCGAACGCTCGGGATCGATACCACTCTTGTGGACCTAGGTCATCAGGTCACTTTTAAGGTCAGGGCAATAACCTTACTTTTGTCGTTTACGGCCCATTTCACCGATCTGACTGACATTGCTGCCATTAACAAGGATCTTGGGTATAAATCTCTTAACCCGCGCCCCACCGGGAGTCCGGTGCCACCTTGGCCCCACGGGGAGCATCGATGGCCCCCTCTAACTCCGAAAATATGGCGGCTAGCAAAAATCTGCGAAGTCCATTAGAAAGCTCGCGTGAATTCAGTAAGAAATTACTTCGCATGCTTAAGTGCTCAGGTCAATGGTTTGACCTCCAGAGGTCAAGAAAGGTCACGATAGGCTATTTTCACTCAAATATGCTATGCTTAAGAAAACTGGGCATAACTCCTATACCATTACAGCTATTGAGATCTGGTTAAGTACATTTGATAGGAAATTGCCAGAAATTGTTCCACTATGTGGAACGCTAAGACCTCCCGCCAGTGGTTTGACCTCCAGAGGTCACCTCGTGACCTAACATGACCTGAGGTCACGAATGGTCAGAAAGTGACTTTGCCGTATATCAAATGAAAGCCAGTGACATGAAAAACACGATGGTATTTGTTTCAGCGTTCTAGCTTGATTAGGTCAAAAGTTATTGTCAAAATACTGTTTTTGTCCCCTGGTGACCTAGGATGACCTTGGAAAAGTCTAAGGGAAAATATGACCCCTGGGATCCGTGAAAGGGTGTCTAAAAACGCTGTTCTGAGCAGTCTGAGTATTTGCAATCATTTTTGTGGCTTTTAGATCATGAGATAGCTTTTTCCCATGCTTTTCCAATGGGAGAGGTCGCCTCGTGACCTGACCTCTGGTCACGAAATCGAAAAATCCCGGACATACACGTTGTAGACCCTGGAAGGGTCATGAAGTGTAGCAAGTTTTAAATCGATCGACTAAGAAATGTAGCTCCTATAGAGCTTCAAAGTTGAAGTGAGGTGACCTTGGTTGACCTCGCCTGGTGACCTGACCTTGGGTGACCCGGGGTAAAAATTTTCAGGGATGGTGAGAAAATGATGAGGTGAGAGATAGAGCCCTCAACCGCAGTGCTGCATTTCGTCGTTTTTCTGCTATCTTGAAAAAAATCTTAGGGGGCCATCGATGGCCCCCGGTGGAGCGAGGGTTAACACGCGCATTGACGAGGGGGCGGGTACCCGCCCCTCCCCCTCGGGTTTTTCGGAGATAGCAGAAAGACGGCGGCGTGCAGCGCCGCCGTACTTGGCATACCTTTTTCCTCATCATTTTTACAACTTCTGTGAAAATTTTAAGGTTAGGTCATCTCAGGTCAGGTCACCAGTACAGGTCAAGTGACGCGACCTAAAAAAGTTTAAGATAGCATAAGTCGGAGCAGGGTGAACTTATCCGATTGAAACTCATATCACATAACGGGTGCACCGAGTACTCTAAAATATATTCCGGTATTTTTTATATCTGTGACCTAAGGTCAGGTACGAGGCATGACCTCTCCATTGGAAATACATGGGAAAATGTTTTTTACTGTATAACTCAGTAACGGATAGTGATAGAGCGTTTATTTTAGCTTCATTAGACTCGCCTTGGCTTTGCGGTTCTAATGATATGCATTTTATATAATTTGACCCTGACCTGACCTCACGACAGGTCAAATCCCGGATTTGACCTAGCAAGGTCAAGTTATATATCATTCGATTCGGCTTGCTGCGAGGATTCATATAGTTTAAGTCGTTTTGCTCTATCCTTATTTGTTCAGATGTAATGGCCGAAAAAATCTTAATTTACATGTTATTCCTACTACGGCATGTTTTGACCTCTCGTGACCTTAAATGTGACCTGACAAAAAAATGGTTCAAATATTTTCGATGGAGAAGTGGATGGGCAGCCCAACGCCGTTTACTGTTTTTCGCTACCTACCGTGGTTCTCGAGATCTTAGGGGGGCGGGTACCCGCCCCCGTCAATGCGAAGGTGGCTCAGACCCCCGTCAATGCGCGTGTTAAATATACCACCCAAAGTGCTTAGGAGACATTTATGCTTCGTGTCCTATATCATGCATCTATTTGATCTCTCTGAGTGACGCGTGAGATGGTATCAAAGGTCAGGTGTCATTGACCGGTATAGTCGCCCAATATATATATAAATTTCGTCTCAAGGAGCTAATTGTGTACATTAGATTCTAATTCAGCACCAACAATACCGTTACAAAGTTTTGCCTCCTATATTCTGGTTTTATAAAAGATAAGTTAAAATATAGGGGGAAAATTAAATATTAGGCCAAACTTACTCAATGTCATGGGAGGACAACAAAGGTCATCAAAGGTCATCGAAGTGTAAGAGATATGGAATGGTAACGTTCCCGCGTGGCTGCGAAGCCCAGCCTGGATTGCGGGGTGCTGGACTTTGCGATAGTTCTCGCGTGCACTTTAAATCTTGCACTGCTTCGTACTGGTCTTGCACTTTTTAAATCTCGTACTGGTGTTGTTATTTTAAGCGTGTAGTGACATAATTATTATTAGTTGTTGCCATCGCTGCAATAGATATGGATCTAAAGGGTTATCCTGGAACGTCCAAGGTAAATGTTTAGTCAATTCCTGAATAGGGATAGCGCAGAACATACTTAGTTTCCGGCATTTGCCTGACAACGGGCCTAAGAGTCAATATGACCCGGAAACGCTTCCAATTCTGAAAACATAATTACATGGCCTTAAAAGCTAAAACAAATTTCAAAACACGCCCAACAACTTTCACAGAGGCTATGGAAAGTTTCAAGGCCGCTGGATCATTTTTGCCATCTTCAAAAAACCTTGAGCGGTTGCGACAAACTCATCCTCTGTAAGGGCACGTGTTAAGGACTTGGTGCCCGAGGAGGATGTGTGCAGTAAGTACACACAAAATTCTCAATCCCGGGAATAGTCCAGTTCCGCCCGTTAGATTCATGTATGATAAGGTCATCGGCATATCTAATGGCAAACTTGGAGATATTGTAGCCTACTATAGTTTTGTATTTGTTACCCGTTCCATCTTGGGATGCGCAGTGACACACGCATGTGTGATGTCAATGTATATTCCTTCTGAGCTTCCGTGATGACGTCAGATGACGTTCACGCATGACGTCAAGAGCATGGAACGTCGCGTTGAATAGCCAATTTCTTAGCTCCCATCCTACAGGAGGGTCAATTAGACCGACCCAACACAACTCCATCACAATCACAACAAATTCGACCCAACACAATCTGAGGTTAATGTGCAATCACACGTCATCTAGGCCACCCTGCATCTCTTCTTCCGTGGACATCAGAAGTCGTGAAATCTTGCACAGCTCGACGGTACTATGCTGCAAACGGTAATATTTCCTGTGGACACTGAGGTCATGGCCAAGATGCATGGCCACCTGGTCCATTTCGTTTTCGCTCAAGTTCAGTATCTGACACACAGTGGCGAGATACTTCCTCAGGCTCGTCGAAGTTATCTTCTCGCTCCCCACACCTGCTTCATGGCAGACCTTTTTGAGAGCATACCAGTGAGACATGAGGGTTCCTCTTGGAGCTCGGGCAAAAAGGATCTGGTTATCCGCTTTCAGGCCCACAGCACTCCGGAACCGAAGCAGCGTTTCGATTGCCAACTTTTCCTCGGGTGGGATAAGGATTGGGACAGTTCGTCCTCGCTTACCTGTTGTCTGGATAAGCGTCATCGTGCCAGCTAATTGCTTTTCTAGCGGGCTCAGGCTTTTCAGAATAGTTTCATTCTGTTTGTACTCGGCTCTCGCTGTGAAATCAGTGACTTTGACCTTAGCCGCCTCCCCACCCCTTCTCTTGTTGAAAACAAGAATCGACACCATAGTTTTCTCCGTCAGCCTGTTAAAGGCTTTGACTAAGCCTTCACCACTTTCCAGCAGCTTTGCAGTCCCTGTTTTCACTTCTTTCTTGAGAAAGGCTGTCAGCACTTTGATATGCTCTGTCGAGGGAATGGCGTCATCCTGTTTCTGTTTTCTCACGTTCAGCGTGTGGAGGGATGCACGGCTCACCCTGTCACCCCACTCAGCCTTAAGAAGCCTATTGAAGTCGACCACTTTCTTTTCCTGTTCCACGTCCCCGTTCCTGATCGCTTTACCCTGGAGAACATGAGCAATCTTTCCGAGGGCCTGCCCCACAACGCGGGGGGCTGAGGGAACAGAGAAAGAGGGATTGTCTTCCGTTGTCCCTTCATGGTATCCTCCTATCTCATGGGTGACCTTGATGACTGTGTCAAACAGGCAAGGACTGCATAGTTCTTTCATAGAAAGGTCCGGTCGACCGATGGAGGCTCTGACTCCTTTCAAAAGTTCTGCCAGTTTTGTCAGCCGTGTTTTCAGAGTCTTTTCCTGGTTTTTTGATTTTCCTTTGCTCAGCTCTGTGTACTCGGCGTAGGCTACGAGAGTAGGGTCATTTTTTACCAGTTCCCTGGTGATCTCATCCTTGATCGTCAGTATCGTTTTCGGTACTTCACCTTCTTCAAAGGCTCCTAGAAGGACATCTGACCTCGCTTTTACGTTTTCACGATGCTCTCCGCGGATAAGCTGACAAGTAGCAGCGTGACTCTCCAGGTCATCCATGAGCATGAATCCTAGACACCCAGGACAGGGGCGAAATCTTGAGATTGGGATTTGAGCTCTTTTGGGCCGACGGCGGAGAAGAATCCTCCCCTTCCCTCTTTTGAGCACCGACATGTTCCTCTGAAAATTTCCCTCATTTAATATTTTTGTGAACTCGTGGTTTTGCTCCGTGGGAGTCGGCTTTCCCATAGCTTGGAGGACTCGGGGTTCGTTTTTATGAACAGTGATCAGATGACGTTTCATCTTTTGTTTTATGTCTTTAGTGCAGAAAAGACACGCGTTGATGGTGTCGTACACTTTTCTGTCGGGGGCTGGTACGTAATAGACGCCATCATTATCTTTGACGCCATCGCAGTCAATCGCTTGCACCGACATGCTTCCACTGCTCTCTGATGCGGCTACATTACAGCCGTGTGACTCGCTGTGCTTATTAGGACCCTGGTCATCCGTCCTTTCAGGTGAGTGTGCACTGCCCTCAGACGAATCAACTTCACTGGGAGGCACGTAGTCTGGATCCTCATCAGAATCTCCATTACTTTCAGCATCCGCATCCGCTTCCAGCTGCGGCAAAGGGCACGAGTTAAGCCACTCTGTCACCCTGTGGATGCCACCAAGTGTGCTCTCACGGATCTCGGGCGGTATCACCAGAGTATCAGCGGAAGCTGTGGAGACGAGACTATCATCGCTGTCACCTCGTGACGGAGGCAGTGGTACCATCGGAAGAACTATGCACTTCTTCGCTTTTTTTGCTGCTGGGGCAGGATGTCTCAAGCCCCCGCAATGACGCTTTAGGGGTGGGGTTCTCAGTATATCTTCCGGAGCAGGTTCTGAAACAGGAGCAGAAGCCAAATATTAATTATCACGAATTGGCATGATTTTTACTTCAGCATTGAAACAGTGCAGACGGGGGTATATCTAAATCTAACCTAGTGCAGGTCAAACTGTCTTGTGTATTAGGGTGGTCCTTAGCACGCGTAGGTATGGACGGTTGTTAACCCTCCCCCAGTGGGGGATGTTTGAACACCCCCTTGGGTTTTTTTTCCGGCGGCACGAAAAAAACGGCGGCGGGATGCACCGCCGTACTTGGCACACTTTACCCTTGATCAATTTCGCAACTTTACCCAAAATTTTAAGTTTGTGTCATCTCCGGTCAGGTCACCAATGCAGGTCAAGTGACCACACCTCCAAAAATGTTTAAGGTGGCATAAGTAAGAAATGGATGAATTTATCAGATTTAAACTTATACCACATCATGGGCCTACCCAGTACTACAACATTTATTCCGGGATTTTCCGTATCGATGACCTAAGGTCAAGTACGGATCATGAACTCTCCATTGAAAATGCATGGGAAAAATATAAATTGGGTTGTATTTATGTAGACACATGTGAAACCATCTTCATACTCTCCAACTCGTAGTATCCTGGACCCCTTTCCAGGTTCATGCTTCATTTTTTTACCTGTGACCTCTGAGAGGTCATCTGGGGCTATTTAAGCAGTCTTTAGGCTTAGGTAAATAACTTTGCATGACGTGATGATGCGACTTTTATATTGATACCATTGCGTTTGAATTGTTATTGCAAGTCGATTGATATACATATTGACTACGCTAGGTTAAAAAGTAAAAAAAGGTACCCGCCCCCCCGGCAAGACGAAAGTGGCTCAGACCCCGTCAATGCGCGTTTTAAGAATATCACTCGATTGGGCTTCACGAAAGAGTTGCAATTGCACTTTTATATTCTGTTCTGTTTTTTTCGGCTGTTATAACTTCAAACGAAGTTCCCACTGTTTTTCTATGGAGCGTACTTCGACCTCTAGTGACCTTGAAATAAACCTGACAAAAACAATGTATAGTGCATTTTTGGTAGAGTTTAAGGACGGGTATATCTACCAAAACGGCTATCTTGTTAGGCCCAGGTCACATCATGTCCGATCACCACTCTAGGTCCAGCGCTTAGATTATGTGCTGGCTCGAGTGCTATATAATATCGTTTTCAGATTTGTGTCCATCTATCATAGTTTTGGAGATGGTAGGGCCTGGAATCAGCCTCTTCCCGTACTGGTGCTTGCGGCTCACACTCCCGTGCCAACGCACAAGGACGTCGGATTCGAGGGGGTGGGGAGGGGGGTCAGCACACTCGGAAACATTGAGGGCGTGCAAAATTGTTTTTATACGCCTGATTTGTATTCAATCCTGGACAGGCGCCTACACGGAACAGTAAAGTTATCCATGCGTAGTACTGGCGCCCATAGATGATGCAGGCACCTCTTGATAGCACAGGCACCCCTGAATACCACAGGATATCACGGACACCCCTTGGTAGGGTAAGCAGCCCCTGGACATCATATGTGCCTCATTTCCGGCAAAGGCGCCTCAAAATAGCAAGAAGGCCTCTAGAAGGCCCAAATAGAAAGAACCTCTGGATAGCGTAGGCGCCCCACTTGATAGGGAAGGCATCACCTGGATAACATAGGCACACCTGGACAGCAAAAGATGGTCCCTCTGGATAGTATAGGGACCTCCTAGAGAGCAAAGGCGCCTCTTGGATGGCACAGGCGCCCCACTTGAAAGCAAAGGCGCCCCCTCGACAGTAAAAGGCCCCCCGGGGTGGAAGTGTGCATCTGGAAAGCATAAACGCCTCCCTGACAGCCACAGACACCCAGGAGAACAACAAGACATCAGCTCTGGATACTAAGGGCGCCCCACTTGGTTGCAAAGGAGCCCGCTGAAAAAATTGGCACTTCTGGGCAGCAAAAAGGCGCCCCCTTTTGATAGCACAAGCGCCTAACTGATAATAAAAGCGCCCCGCAGAAAGAAGACAGTGGTATATTACATTATTTCTTATTTCGACTTGCCCGGTGCTCTTTTTTTGTTAAGTGTGCTCTTGCAATCACGGGAATGAAATTTTGGCCATAATCGACCAATATTTCTGAAGAATGTAGGAAGGGCCCCAACCAGCGTTCGTGGTCGATAGCAGTGCAGCAGCTGTGACTGGTGAAAAGTAGCTATTTTTATGTGCGATTTTATATCAGTGGGTGGGCTACAGTTTATCTTTTAATGTAGGCTAACCGATCCAAAGATAGATCATATTTGAAACGTTTTGGGCGGAGAGCTCAATCAAAATCGTAAGAAAATCTGTTGTTTTTTTAGAAAATCGGCCAGAGTCGGTAATAAACGGGTAACATTTGGCTCCTTCAGAGTATCATGACTGGATTTAACCCTCCCTTCGGTTCAATCGGTTGCGCCCCTGGACCAGTGATGGTACAAGCATTGACCTTGAAACCTTGAAACCGTGCCCTCCCTCGTCTTTCCTGAAATCCCTCTGACCATCCCAGTTTTCAATTTTTATGCCTGTTCTCCTTTCCTATTTGAAACGGCCATGTGTTGCAACCATGCCTGTCGTACTTTGCATTATTGCCTTTATTTTGGTAATTTATAATGCATATGTCTTAAGCGGGAGTTCTGAGTAACATGGTCCATGCTAGAAGTGCTCTCTGGACATCACCTACCAGACAGTTTGTCAAATCAAAATACATTATAGAGGTAAAGTACCTTCTTTAGCCCGCACATTGACGGGGGGTCTGAGCCAACTTCGCCTTGACGGAGGGGCGGGTACACGCCCCTCCTAAGATCTAGAGAACCGCGCTAGGTAGCGAAAAACGGTAAACAGCGTTGGATAGCCCCTCCACTTCTCCACCGAAAATATTTAAACAATTTTTGTCAGGTCATATTTAAGGTCACTACAGGTCAAAACATGCTGTCATAGGGATAACATGTAAATTAAGTTTTTCGGTCATTCCATCTGAACAAGTAAAGAATGAGTAAAACGATTTGAACTATATGAATCCTCGCAGCAAGCCAAATCGAGTGATATATAATATGATCTTGCTAGGTCAAATCCTTGATTTGACCTGACCTGAGGTCAGATCAAGGTCAAATTGGGTAAAATTCATATAATTACAACTGCAATGACGAGGCAAATCCAATGCAGTTAAACTAAATGTTCTATATCTATTCATTACTGAATTATTCAGTTAAAACCATTTTTCCCATGTATTTCCAATGGAGAGGTTATGTCTCGTACCTGACCTTAGGTCATCGATATAAAAAATACCGGAAAATATCTTAAAGAACTCGGTGGGTTCATTGTGAGTTATGAGTTTCAATTGAATAAGTTCACCCTGTTCTGACTTATGCTATCTTAAACATTTTTTTGAGGTCAGGTCATTTGACCTGTACTGGTGGCCTGGCCTAAAATGACCTAACCATAAAGTTGTGGAAAAAGTTTTAAAAATCATTATAGAAAAGGAATTCCAAGTACGGCGGGGCTACACGCCGCTGTTTTCATGTTATCTCCGAAAAACCCGACGGGGTGGGTACCCGCCCCCCGTACCCGCCCTCCCGTCAATGCGCGTGTTAATCATCGTGACTTCTATTCGCGTTACTTGGTTCCTAAAATTTGACGCAAATAGCAAGTGCTCTCCTATGAATCCGTAACCAACAAAATGCGTATCCAACATTTCGGTGGTATGAATAAAGCAAATGATATACCATTAGATCATTTCATATTGTGCTTTGAAGCAGTGCCAGCCTGCGAGAACTGACACAGGGCCTTTGACATCTAACCATCTCGTATGCACGCGGAGAGACCTATTTTATCTCGGTGGCTTTATATTGCGTGGGATCAGTATCAGTGCAGGTTAGTGAGGGTGAAAAATATGAGCGTGATGGCAGGGCACATTAACATGAGCATTGACGGGGGTCTGAGCCACCTTCGCTTGGACCGGGGAAGGGGCGGGTACTCCCCTATGATCTCGAAAACCACGCTAGATAGCGAAAATCGTTAAGTGCCGTTAGATAGTCCATCCAAATTTCTATTGTACACATTTGAGCAATTTTTGGTCAGGTCACATTTTAGGTCATTTAGGGGTCAAGGCATTTCACTATAGGCATAGCAACAAATGAAGGTTTTCAATCAACATCTGAACTAGTAAAGATAGGACAAAAATATTGACCATCGAAATTCTCGAAGCAGTCCGAATTGAATGACATATAATATGACTTTGCTAGGCCAGATCAAGTCAAATATGGGATTCGACCTGACTTGAGGTCAGAGCAAGATTAAAATATGTCAAAATGCGTATCATTAGAACCGCAAAGCCAAAACAAACCCCATGATGTTAAAATCAACGTTCTATCGCCATCCATTACGAAGCTATTCAGTTTAAACAATTTATCTTATGTATTTCCAGTAGAGGCCATGACTTGTACTTAACCTAAGGTGATCGATATAAGAAATACCAGAATATATTTTCAAAACAATCACAACAAAGCCTTGAAATAAACCAAGCAACTAATGGAAAAAAGTACAAACGAAGCAATACAGACTAGATACATTCTTAGCAAACACGAAGAAAACGACAAATAAGATGAGGATAGGAGCTATAAAAATATACAAGGCTTGAAACATATTAACTACGTAGAAATAAAGTTCGCGGACCACATATGTTAAACAAAAACTCAAAATATTATTATTGGGTTCTTACCTTCCGGAGCCCTTCCCGGCGTCTTGCCGTCCGGAGCGTTCCCTGGGGTCTTGTCACCAGGAGCGTTCCCTGACGTCTTGCCGTCCGGAGCGTTCCCTGGGGTCTTGTCACCAGGAGCGTTCCTTGACGTCTTGCAGTCCGGAGCGTTCCCTGGGGTCTTGTCACCAGGAGCATTCCCTGACGTCTTGCAGT
The DNA here is from genome assembly GCA_034440635.1 of Lepas anatifera. Lineage (NCBI taxonomy): Eukaryota > Metazoa > Arthropoda > Thecostraca > Lepadidae > Lepas > Lepas anatifera. The sequence continues at coordinate 390,767 of JAOTON010000021.1, forward strand.
CCGGAGCGTTCCCTGGGGTCTTGCCACCAGGAACGTTCCCTGACGTCTTGCAGTCCGGAGCGTTCCCTGGGGTCTTGCAGTCCGGGGCGTTCCTGGGGTCTTGCCGCCAGAAGCGTTCCCTGGTGTCTTGCAGTCCGGAGCGTTCCCTGGGGTCTTGCGCCAGGAGCGCTCCTGGCGTCTTGAGTCCGATCCTTCTTACAACGTTCCTGGCGTCTTGCGTGCTTCCTTTCTTGCAGTCCGGAGCGTTCCCTGGGGTCTTGCCGCCAGGAGCGCTCCCTGGCGTCTTGCAGTCCGGGCGTTCCCTGGGGTCTTGCCACCAGGAACGTTCCCTGGCGTCTTGCAGTCCGGAGCGTTCCCTGGGGTCTTGCAGTCCGGGGCGTTCCCTGGGGTCTTGCCGCCAGAAGCGTTCCCTGGTGTCTTGCAGTCCGGAGCGTTCCCTGGGGTCTTGCCGCCAGGAGCGCTCCCTGGCGTCTTGCAGTCGGAGCGTTCCCTGGTCTTGCCGCCAGGAGCACTCCCTGGCGTCTTAGTTCGGAGCGTTCACTGGGGTCTTGCCGCCAGGAGCGTTCCCTGACGTCTTGCAGTCCGGGGCGTTCCCTGGGGTCTTGCAGTTTGGAGCATTCCCCGGCGTCTTGCCGCCCGGAGCATTGGCTGGCGTTGCGTGATGGCCTGCAGCATCACGGGGATGGTAAGCATGACAACGGTCGTCATATGTGACTTTAGCTAGTTGATGTGGAAAGGATCTGCGGTGGCAATGTTATGATCAGTAGTCAAATTCAGACTGATAAAATTGTTCCTGGAAAACAGTGGCATAAATGAAAACACATTTGGCACATGTGAAAAAACATGTAGGACAATAATAATAATGTTTGGGGTTTATTGAAGCACCTACTGCCAGGGTCAAGTGGCGTCACTATCTCTTTCCCTGTTGGAATATTTTCTCGGGAGCCAGCTTGCTCCTTGTTCAGGAAAGCCACCGGGCCTTGAACCCGGGTTGGCTTCGTGGAAGCCAACTACGCTGACCACCTACCGCGCCCCTCTATGTAGAGCGAAGCATGTGATTCGGTTGGCCTCCGAATCACATTGACCCCAGTAGGGAATGAGAAGAGGCATAATGTGAACACTCCCCTCCCTAACCTAACCTAACCCACCTAATACGCTGGCCTTTTGTCCCTCGAAATAACATTTTATATGTCCATATCCACTCACTACAACTAAGATTTCATGGTATGGCGCATGTTCAATATGCAAAAATAGATTTACTTATTAACCCGCGCTGGGCTGGGGTCTCCAGCCGAACGCGCGGGGCTGGGGGGTGTAAATTTTACCCCCCTGTTATCTCCCGAACTAATGGTCCGATTTGGAAAACTCAAACGCCAATCGAAAGATCTCATCACGAACAACTAAAAACATGTACTTAATTTAAAGTTTGATTTCAAGGTCAAGGTCAAACTGAGGTCAGCTGTCAAAAGCGTGGTTTTTGAGGTTGCAATGCTACGGAGGTCAGGCAATGGAAGCTATGAGCTTCATACTTCATGGAAAGCCTTCACTTGAATGCAGCAGGGTGCTTTGGGACCGTTAGGCTGGTGGCATGACCGGGTCAGGTCAAGATGAGGTCACTAAAGGTCACCATATTTTTGTATCCAAATGTGGTCATGCGATATATGTTTTTGAGCCATTTTGCATGCAGAATTCAGCTATGATGTTCAGAGAATCATATCTGAAATACTCTAGTCTCAACTTGCACAGCCGGGGTCAAGGTAGGTCATCAGAGGTCAACTTTTTAAGTTCATACTTTTTGCCAAATGACACATGATTTTGGACCTGTTTTGTCTCAGGAACACTACAAAAGTAGTGTAAAGCGTGTACGAGGACATCCTGGGTCATCCTGGGTCACTATGATTCACTAAATAAAGACAGTATTGATCAGCCCTAAAAATCAGAGCGTGAGTCGCTGAGCTTTCGCAGCTCTCCAGGCTAAAGTTATAAAGCTAGAGACTCAAATTTTGTCATGCATATGCACTGTATAGTGTTTTACCGAATAAATTCCGGTTTTTGAAAAATCTTGAAAATTTTAGAAATTTTGTAACTTTTTCCAAAAAAATATTTTTGAAAAATAATTTTTTTAAAAACCAAACTTTTGAAAATCCGAGATAGCCATTTTGAAGACCACAAAAATGCCTATCGTTTGATGCAAGAAAATTGGAAATCGGTTCAGAACTGTAGCTTCAGCAGCTCTTTAAACATTGCGCGATTTTGGTACAAAAATCGCCTGTAGTGACGTCACATTTTTGCTTATTTCTCGAAAAGTTTTCAACCGATTTTATTTTTATTTGGCAGAAATGTGTAAAATTTATGTAAGAAAAGGTACTGAAAATTTGGCGGCGCTGCGCGCCGCTGTTTTTGAGATATCGCACACATTTGCGAAGGGGGTAAAATTTACCCCCCAGCCCCGCGCGGGTTAATAGGTGCGCCAGTGTTCACAATCATTAACACCCCCCACTGGATGGGGGGCTCCCAGGCCCCCACATATTTTCCCAAGGTGGCTGGAGAAACGCTTGTAGCCGAAGGAAGGATACTCAACCGCATTTTGCAGAACTCAGCAGAACTCAATGGCGCGTCAATTTGTGCAGACGTTTGGAAAATCGCTCGAAATTTGTTTGACACATAGGCTTTCAAAGTCAGATCTGAATTTTCAGATCGCCACAATCGCGTTATCGGACTAGTTCCCTTCCACTGGAGACCGAGTGGTGACGAGCTTTGCTAACAAAACATGTCACTGAATGTTTGCTCAATGTTTTAACACGCGCATTGACGGGGGCGGGTACCCACCCCCTCGGGTTTTTTGAAGATAGCACAAAAACGGCGGCGCGTAGCGCTGCCGTACTTGGTTTACCTTTTCCCTCATCCTTTTTACAACTTCTGTAAAAAATTAAGGTTAGGTCATTTCAGGTCAGGTCACCAGTACAGATCAAGTGACCTGAACTCAAAAAAAGTTTAAGATAGCATAAGTCGAAACAGGGTGAACTTATCGGATTGAAACTCATATCACATAATGGGCCTACCGAGTTCTCTCAAATATGTTCCGGTATTCTTTATATCAATGACCTAAGGTCAGCTACGAGGCATGACCTCTCCATTGGAAATACATAGAAAAACTGTTTTTTACTGTATAACTCAGTAACGGATAGTGATAGAGCGTTTATTCTAGCTTCATTAGACTTGCCTTGGCTTTGCAGTTCTAATGATATGCATTTTATGTAATTTGACCCTGACCTGACCTCAGGTCAGGTCAAATCCTTGATTTGACCTAGCAAGGTTAAATTATATATAATTAGATTCGGCTTGCTACGAGAATTCATATAGTTCAAGTCGTTTTGCTCTATCTTTACTTGTTCAGATGTAATGACCGAAAAACTTAATTTACATGTTATCCCTATTACGGCATGTTTTGACCTCTCATGACCTTAAATGTGACCTGACAAAAAATGGTTCAAATATTTTCGATAGAGAAGTGGATGGGCTACCCAACACCATTTACCGTTTTTCGCTACCTACCGTGGTTCTCGAGATCTTAGGGGGCGGGTACCCGCCCCCTCGTCAAAAGCGAAAGTGGCTCAGACCCCGTCAATGCGCGTGTTAAAGTCAAAGGTCACAAGCAAAGGTCATATCAGAATTTTCAAGGTCATTGATCCCAGTGCTTCCCGCCAAATAGCGTTACCCAATCTTACGTATATTATGCTAAGACGTCGTACCTAAGGTAGCTACCAATGTAAAGATCGAGGTCCAAGGCCATGGGTACAGGCTAATCCTCATTTGCCAAACAGTTGCAATAGTGTTAGTTATAGTGTACATTATAAGTAGCATACCATATTGTGAACTCATCAGGTTAATGACCTTATATGACATTGACCCCAAAATTGTAGGAAAGTTTCTTTGCGATCTTTCCTCTATGACCCTGGGCCAACTTTAGCCCATTTCCGTCTCCTTCCCGCATAATCACGGCATTACTCAATAGATCCCCAGCATGGCCAAAATTTAAAAAAATGTGACTCCGTTTGACCTTAAATCTAGGGAAATGAAAATTGAGTATGATGTATATCTCCATTGGCCCCAACCACCCAGCCTTCCTCCAGCAGCAAGCGCAGATCACCGGATGTGACCTCATACCTCCTAGCATATAACATGGGAAAACTAAATTATTAAATATCAAAATATTTGCAAAAATAAGCCTAGCAGCGAAAATGACATTTTATTTATTGCATTTGGGATACACTTGATTACCGTGCATACTTACAAATTCGTAATAGGGCAGTGCCATTAGCAGTAGTTTGACATACGGCCCAAAGGTGAAAAAATTCCTCCACGCCCGTGTGACGTCACTCGGACGTGAAGGAATCCTATTATTATCATTATTATTATTTTCCCTAGTATCACTTGAATGTAACTTTAACTAGAGGCATCTTGCCAACCACCCACCCTCTGAAAAATTTTTCTGCGCTTCTTAGTTTCTAAGATCTTAAGGGGGGACTACCAGGCACCCTCCCGTGCGTTAGTGCCAGACCCCCAATGCGGGGCTAATATTGTGCAAAAATTTGCGACCTCTAACACCAGCTTCGGTTGCTCAAAGACTGCAAATTGCACGTCGTCTTTTCTAACAGCAAGTGTGTGAACCACCGCACAGTAGCATTCAGTGGCAAAAGAATAATCCATCGTAGTATCTTGACACGCGCTTTGACGGGGGGTGGGTACCCACCCCCTCGGGTTTTTTCGGACATATCATAAAAACGGCGGCGCGTAGCTCCCCGTAGTTGGCATGCCTTTTCTCTCATCATTTTTATAACTTTTGTGAACATTTTAAGGTCAGGTCATCTCAGGCCAGGTCACCAGCGCAGGTCAAGTGGCCTGACCTCAAAAAAGTTTAAGATAGCATATGCCGGAACAATGTGAACTTATCCAATTGCAACTCATATCACATAATTAGCCCACCGAGTTCTCTAAAATATGTGCCGGTATTTTTTCATATCGATGACCTAAGGTCAGGTACGAGCCATGATCTCTCCGTTGGAAATACATGGGAAAATGGTTTTAAGTAAATAACTCAGTAACGGATGGCGAAAGAGCGTTTGTTTTAACTGCATTAAATTTGCCTTGCCTTTTCAAGTTCTAATGATATGCATTTTTATATAATTTGACCTTAACCTGACCTCAGGTCAGGTCAAATCTCTGATATGACCTAGCAAGGCCATGTATATATCATTCGATTCGGCTGGCTGCGAGGATTCATGTAAATCAAATCGTTTTGCTCTAAATGGATAAGATGTTCACTGCCCTGTCCCCTGGAATCCGGAAATGTAAAAAAAACACTGAAGATAACATATTCGGGCACATCCCATCATCATAATCATGCAGTAAATATCAGAAATTCTCAGTGATAGTGTAGCCAGACCTCGAATTAAGTTTCACACAAATGCCTTTTAGAATGAATCGTTAAAAGGAAATACGACTGGTGTCTTAAATAACTTTTGCAAGAACTTAATATGTCCCAGTTAAACACCATTTACCGCAACGATCTTGGTACCTCTAACCTAAGAATAATGCCGACAATACAACAAAACTAGACCAGTATTTGTGTGACAGACTTTTCTACTATTTCAGTCAAACGCTAGCTTTTCATTAACAATGAAAAACTCGGTGAAATATCTTAATCGGCTATTTGTATAATTTGTTATTATTATTTATTTTATTTACTTTAATTTGTTAATGTTTTCTTATTTATTTTTACTTTTTTAGTTGACCGCAGCTAAAATTCTAACAATAACTACGTCTTTAGCTCTAGTACACGTAATACTAGATCAGTGTAAAAACTGCAAGCCTTCCCCTTTAATTCAGCGTGATGCTTTGTTTTGCAATAAAAGCCTCCCCTCGAATTATTTAATTAAGATTGATTGATGGTCAGAGTCAACTTATCCCCAAATTCAATTCATTGCATAATATTAGTTAATATGGTTTGTAATTGACAAACCCTTTATTTACAGCCTGCACCTCTGGCCCAACGTTAAGCATCGAATGAGTATACATCTGGTTGCAGAAACGCATCATCAATGATAAATTACCTATAAAAACAACACCTGAGCCGTACCTGTGACCTAAGCCCATCACTTCTGACTAGTTAAACTAATTCAACTAAAATAGTCCTTTTCTCCAGCCTCTACATCTGGCCCAAAGGTAAACGTCAAATGCGTATACGTCTAGCATCAGAAAATTATCAATAATGTATTGATGTCCTACCCCAGAACACAAATTCTTACGCTGGTCCCTCCCTCACCTCTTAAGCCTCTGCTGTTAAATGATATCCTATCTTAGACCTGCATAATAGGCCAGGACGTTCCTTGTATGTTAAGGCTGGGATGACGATCCTGAATGGTTATGATACAAATATTTTCGATGGAGAAGTAGATGGACTATCTAACGCCGTTTACCGTTTTTCGCTATCTTACGTGGTTCTCGAGATCTTAGGGGGACGGGTACCCCCGTCAAAGCGAAGGTGGCTCAGACCCCGTCAATGCGCGTGTTAATCTGCTCACTCCACCCTAATGGCAAGCTGCATGCTAAATCTGGTCAGGAAACTTGCCTCTGTAGTAGGTTTTCTGCAGGGCTGGGTCCACAGACGATGATGCCCTCCATGTTGGTACTCTATGGTAGAGTTGCGTCATGAAACAGAGGGTATGACAATGATTAGCTCCTCTAAAAAAGTCCAGTTCTCAAATTCGTAACAGTGCTGTAACCTCACATCTTACAGCATTGGCTCTTGCGTTTTGTTCTTTTTGCATTGCTTTCATTTTGTATTGCAATACTGCATGTATATTTGTCATATCTAGTGACCCATAAGGTCAGATCAAAGGACCAACAAGATTCAATAATTGTTGCCAATTCATCTTCAAGTAAAGGATTTATATTTAAGTTATTTCAACAGATAGCGTTCTCGAATTTCGAAACCATGGATCCCCGGTACGTAACAGTATAGGTGCTCATGAGGGAATGGCTACGCTACTTTACGAATGAATTTTCCGTTACCACCTTACTTTTTGAATTGAAACGACACAAAAAATCAGAGTGATACATTCAACATCTAGCAAATTCCGTTGGTACCATTGATAATCTTTGGGGTTTAACGACGCACCAGCTGCCAGGGCCATACAGCGTCACCAAAATTCGCCGAGTTGAGATGGAGGGGGAACTTGTCAGATCGGATCAAATTATTCAGAGATCATTTGATTTCTTTGCTCTCCCTCCACTTCCAGTTGGCGGAATTCTACTGCTTGGAATTACACAAGATTCAAACATATTGGTGCGCCCAAATGAGTTTATACATAAGCTAAGTTTTGGTACAAGGTTAATGTATTCGTACAATCGAGCACGTGTATGCTATTACCAAAAAAGTGAGATGAGGGAATTTTCGATCAGTAATTAAGATGATCCCCGACATATTACAAAATATTTCCGGGAAAAATCAATACTGTTCTTCATGGAACTTATTTCGTGATGGGCCGTGAGCTTCTGGCTTTTTGTGATTGGTTTTGTTCGAGGATCAACATTAGCTCACCAATTTCGACGTAGGGGCTGTCGCACAGGATGGTAATGATATCGAAGGCAAAGTTTGAGCTTATTGTAAAAAGGAAAAGTGACAGAATAGAGCCTATGATTATTTACAGTACCGTTTCCATCATGACGTCCCTGCCATAACGTGACACATCTTCTCCGATACATGAATGCAAAGCTTCCGCATATGATTGACAGTATGAAGACAGGTATATGTATAACTCATGGAAGCAATGTAAGTGTTTTCCTTCAAAAACGTTGCTTGCTTTCTTACCTGGTATCCTTGAAGTTTACACTTTAAAGAAAAGTATGCCATTCTCCTTTTTGTGGTCAATGATGTCTTCAATAATCACGTACTCCTGGAAAAAAAGAAAGAGTTACTTAGACGAAGCCCGTGCATCACCACAGCTCACACTCAGTGTCTGGGTGCTTACACACGCCTGTGCGAGGAGGTAAGGATATGTATGTCAACTACCTAATATTGTGTGAGTGTACATACCACATTCCTTTTCATGCCAATACCAACCCAGATACCACTTCAGACTTAACACACACGCATGACGGGGGTTGGGTGGCCGTCCCCTCTGGGTTTTCGGAGATAAAATAAGAACAGCCTGGCTCGCTTTTTGCAACTTTTGTAAAAATTATAGGGCTGAGCCACTTCAGGTCAAGTCACTAGTGCAGGTCAAGTGACCTCACCTGAGAAAAGTTTAACACGCGCATTGACGGGGGTCTGAGCCACCTCCGGTTGACGAGGGGCTGGTACGCCCCCTAAGATCTCGAGAACCACATTGGTAGGTAGCAAAAACGGTAAACGGCGTTGGGTAGCCCATCCGCTTCTCCATCGAAAATATTTGTACCATTTTTTGTCAGGTCACATTTCTAACACCCGCACTGGAGTGGGGTCTGGCACTAACGCGCACTGGAGTGGGGGCCTGGTAGGCCCCCCCAAGATCTCTCGGAAACTAAGAGAGGGTAAGAAAAACGCGCCACTTGGTAGGTGGGTGGGGCTATAGTGATCTATATGATGACCAATTTTCATTGACCTAGGTCAACGCATCTTCAAGGTCAAACGAGGTCGTAGAAGGTCAAATATTGGCCATGCTGGGATCGATTGGTAAATGCTGTGATTATGCAGGAAAATGGCGGGAATAAACAAGCTAGGGCGACACAAGGTTCATAGAGAAGAGTGTCTCAAAGAGGCTTCCCCAACTTTTTGGGTCAAGGTCATTCAAGGTCATTGACCTTTAAGGTCACCATATGGTATACTACTTATTATTTACACTTTGAGCTAAAACTGTAGCCACTGTTTGGCGGGAAATGAGGATTGACCTTGCCCAATGATCTTTGACCTTGACCTTTGACCTTGACCTTTGTATTGGGGTACCCTATCGATGACGTCATAGCACAATACTATGTCAGACGGGAAATGGCTGCGATATTTGGCCGGACGCGCGCAGTGGTCAGCATGACCTTAAAAGTGCAGATATGACCTTGATCTGTGACCTTTGACCTTGACCTTGACTTTCATGTGAAGTGACCTTGACATATAGTCCCGCTTATATGACGTTATGACGTCACCACTCGGTCTTCAACGCGAGCTTACAATCCAGTCCGACGGCGCGTTTACGGCGGACTCCCAAATGCAGGTCTGACTTTGGTGAAAGCCTATAAGTCAAAAAATTTTTGTGATTTTCAAAAAGTCTTCACCAATCGACGCGCTATTGTAAATTCTGTTAAATGTGGCCACGTTTCGTTTTTCGGCTACAAGCGGTTCTCCGGACAATTCGGGAAAAACAGGTGGGGGCCTCCGAGGCCTCCCTCCAGGGCGCGTGTTAAGGTCACCAGAAGTCAAAAACCATGCCGTCACATGCCGTCGGAGGGATAACATGTAAATTAAGTTTTTCGGCCATTACATCTGAACAAGCAAAGATAGAGCAAAACGACTTGAACTCTACGAATCCTCGCAGCAAGCCGAATCGAATGAAATATGATTTGACCTGACCTGAGGTCAGGTCAGGGTCAAATTACATAAAATGCATATCATTAGAACCGCAAAGCCGGGGCGAGTCTGTGAAGCTAAAACAAACGCTCTATCACCATCTGTTACCGCGTTATTCAGTAAAAACCAAA